>PVJD01002345.1:0-207411 GCA_004026545.1 Mormoops blainvillei
TATCAGGCAGCACTCCCAGCCGTTTAAGATGCAATGGGAGGCAGCTTTGTCTCATTTGTAAGTAAAAGAGCGTACAAGCCAAGGTCTTCAGGACATAAAGACGTCTGAAAACAGTATTTCTGCATAAAGATAATTAAATTTCAAAACATACAAATCATGGTCAGAATATGAGCCACTTAGAAATTTCTTTGTTTGTGGTTTAACTGTCGGCTCAGATTTGTAAAGCATTCTTCTTTGATGGCATTCTTTTCACTGAGAATATTTCTATTCATTCAAACTCTTTTAGATTTAGAACTGAAATGAGTCTCTATTATGAAAACGAAGTGTCTTAATTTTTAATCAGTGTGGATCACCTCTGGGGCCGGTGTAATGAAAAACTATGAGAGAAATGGGAAGGATAACAAAAGAGCAATCATAAAAATCCAGATAGCATTTTAGGGCTGCAGCTTAAGCTTTGAATAGCCACAGTAACCCTGTGACACAAGTCATTCCATATTCCAAAAGCATTTGCCTTTCCAAGAGAAGTCAGATTTGTGGCCTTAGCCGTTGGGATAATGGCACATCAGTAACCAATTAGTTTTACTTATTAATCCTCATTAGGCCCTCTAAAATCTACTGAATGTAGTAATAGTAGTAGTAATAATAATAATAGAAGATAATCAATAGCAAAACTTTTATATTATCAGTGAATGGAAGCACAAAGATAACATTCTATTATCTGTTACTTAGCACCATATTTTATTCATACTAAATAGAGAAAAATATTTTATTTTTATATAAAAAAGAACCAAGAACACTGAGATTTGTGGTATAAAGCATGAACTTTAGTGTCACATGGAACACAGTATAAAATCTCAGTACTATTTGAAATTCCATCAACTGAATCAAACTGATTCCTAATAAACTGTACTTTTAAAATGCCTCTTTCACAGTTTGTTATGTGGATTAAATGACAAATTTCTCAAAAAGTACTTAGAACAGGGACTGGTATGAATATATGGGCTAAATAGTCACTCTTAAAGCCATTGTCACTGACCTGATGACTTCAAAGAAAAGGTCATATTTACCATCAAGTATAATTTGAAATAACAAAAATGATGTTTTACTTTAAATAAGTAATTATAATATTTAAAAAAGTATTAACTTGTATGCTTAGAAATGTCTTGACACAGAGAAGTCAACAAATGGTGGACTGTATTATAAACAAAATCAATACCATTGACATGTCCATAGATAATGTCTATTTTTGGTTGATTATTTTTTTTTCTCAAATACATATGCACCCATAAAAATCTCAAGTAATTAAACCAAATTTCAACCAAATTTATGACACTATTCATGCAGTTTAAAATTTTTCATTTATAGTTGTAATATAAGAATTTTGACATATTAAATTATTATTGCATGTATGTCTGAGATTTACATAATATACTATTTTACACATTCAGCATGATATACTTCACATTTCACAATGCAAATGGTTTTAGAGTGTTTGGGTAAAGCAAGTAATCAAGAGTTAGCAAATATATTCAGGAAATCTTAAATATCTAGAAAAGAACCAAGTATGGCAATTAATGGAACTGAAGGGGACCAAAGAAATAAAAAATGAAAGTAAATTTTTAATGAGAAATCTAAGAGAAGCTACTTGAAAAAAAATCTATGACTACTAATTCAAAACCAGAACAAATCAGAGTATACGAATGGAAAATTATAGTCCAATATTTTACATTAATATAAAAAATAAAATTCTATATGAAATATTATTTACAAAACAATGCTTCATTATAATAAATAATACTATACTATAGTCAAGGAGAATTTCTAGCCATGATTCAATAATTGCTAAACATTTAGAACCCACATGTATTTTTAATATATTATATAGAAAGTCGAAAGTAAAATATATATGTTTACCTCAACAGATCCAAAAAATATGTGTATGATAAAATTCAGTATTTATTCTTGATAAAATGCTTATGAAATATATATATGTAGATATATGCACACCATAGATGTATGGTGATGAATGCAACACTTACTGTACTGCCGCATCTGTTAAGTTCATCATCTGATTACTTGCTACTAGCACAGTACTTGACTCACACAAACATCTTGCAGTTCTATGAGCAGTGGATATGATCGTTATCCTTATTGTTGCATAATATTGTTTTGTATACTATAATCAATACAGATAGATTAGGGAGATAAATAATATTAACATTTAAAATTTATAAATTAATACTTGTCTGTATATAGAATAACTGGAACAGTCATGTGGACTGACTAAACACTGTTAGTATATGAAAAATTATTAGTATAATATTAAAAATGTATAACTTTCTTATATAAAAAGAAAACATCTTGTTTACAGTGGAAACTGCTTAAACATCTGTGTAATAAAAAACTTTATTTCTTCTAAGTACAAATCATGTAAATATAGACTGCCATGCTTTGATTTTGGAAAGATTCAGTATTAAAATATTTGACTGCTCTAAGAAGTAAATTTGAACTTATTTTGATTTCATGTCACACATAACCTAATTATAAAGTTCAGGATGGTTATGAAAAAGAAAAATATTTAGAAAAATTTTGGCATATAACAGAGAGGAGAACAACCTACTATATATGTATATATTGATATGCTAGCATGCTAAAACAACACAATTAATGAAAGAGAATAAAAGGGCTAGTTGGGAAAACATATTTAATTGGTCTAGCATTTCAATTCAGAGAGAGAAATATGGATAATTCAATAATTCATATTAAGAATAATTAGAAGAAAACAGACTAGATTGGATTATATTAATAAAAAACATTTTTCAAAGATCAAATATTTGCACTAATTAAAGTATTAATGTACAGGAATTAAATTATATAACATATTATTAATACTGAGAGGATGAAATACACCAGACTTACTAAACAGACAGATTGATACATTTGCCTACATAAATTTAGAAAGAAACCCAAGGACTCTGCTTCCCGAAGTAGACTTGCTCTCCCCTATTTCTCCAAGTCAGAAACAACAAACCCAGGGACACAGATCTACTCCCAGCATAACAGCATAAAGGGCTCAACAGACAATTACACAATAAAAATGATGAAAAAATATATATGCACATATATCAACAGTTATATAACAATAAATATAAAATATATAAATTTGTTTATATAAGTAATAGGACATTGTATATTTATAAATAATATATTATTACATATATAATATATAGATATAAACATATTTATACATAAAATATATAGCCTATTATATATAAAAATCATATGTAAGTTTATATATATAAAAACAACTTGTAACTTCTGAGAATACTTCAAAGAGCACATATCAAGTGCATAAATATCCATTCAATAAAATGTATGAACATTCAGTAAGGAAAACCAGAGTTTGTAGTATTTGAACTAAGCTTAGAAAGGTAGAAAATGTACTCCTGACTGGCATAGCCAAGAACACTGGACTGTCTCCTGCCCTAGCTCCCTGTCAGACAAAGGGTTATCTTCCCAAGAGGAAATTTCTCACCCAGCATTTCTCTTTCTGCCACCAGATACCTAGGCTAAGATCTGACTGAATGGAGTTGAGAGGTAGGGGTTTCCTTTTCCTACTCAGGATCCATTTGTGTAAGAGAGGCATGAAACCCCTGAAAATACATTCACCCTGGCTTGTAAATTAGTGGTCCCATACCAGGGGAGATAATCCAACAAGAATCCAGGCTACTGTCCTCCTCCACCAAGTGTCCGTTTCCTAGATCAGGGGTGTCACTCAGAGAGAAGCATGCCATTATGCCTTACCTTCAGAGCCTTGGCCCAGAATTTTTCAGGGAGGTGTAAGGAAGCTATAAAATACACTGCTCCTAACCTGTTTGAAAAAAAAAAATTGACTTCATTAACAAAAGAACATGCAAGAGCTAATGTCTAAGGTGGTTTCAACAGTAGTGGAGGTTGTGGTACGGGATGGCAATGGAGAGATTTGTGAATTTGTGAACTGCTAAATGGTACATGATAAATGCATGTTAAATTGTAGGCTGCCTGAAGACTTGACTTTTTGGGTGGTGGGCACACAATACAATATACAGATGATGTACTTTATAGAAATGTACACTTGAAACCTGTATAATCTTATTAACCATTGTCACCCCAATAAATTTAATTAAAAATTATAGTCTGACTGAATTGTAGTTTGCTGAAGAGAGCTAGAAGGGGGAGAAGATAAAAATGATATTAGACATATAGAAAAGAAGAATTAAAATGGCTAATAACATTAAATATTAATAGATCAAACAAGACCCCCAACTATAAGTTTGGTTTAACATCCAGAAACTAATTAATGTAAAACAAAAATTGCATGATCATATGAATAGATACAGAAAATGCATTTGATCCAATCCAACACCCTTTCATGATGACACACAATCTAGATGGAAAATTACTCAATCTAATAAAGAGAATCTGTAAATAACCCAAAGCTAACATTGTACTTAATGGTATACTTTAGACTAGCTACTTTTCCCCCAAGATGAGGAACTAGACAAGGATGGCAGCTCTCACCTCTTGTGTTCAACATTGTGACAAATATTCTACTTGGAGCAATTGGTGACATAAAAAAAAGAAAAAGAAAAAAGAAAAGAAAAGGCATTCAACTAATATTATTACTTAATAGTGAAAGAATGAATGTTTGCTTCTATAAATGGGAACACAGTGAGGATGACTGTTCTCTTACTCAACTGGCTTTAGCCAGTGCAAAAAGTCAAAAAATAGAAATAAAAACTACAAATTCAAAGAATAAAATTGTCCTTATTTACTGATGACATAATTGTGTATATACAATATTTAAAGAAACCTACAAAACTACTCTTAAAACTAAGCTAATTCATAAAGTTTGCAGGATACAAGATAAACATAAATGAATTTTAATTCTTTATAATAGTGATGTACACATGAATCCTGAATTTAAAAATATAATAGCATTTATAGTCTCTCAAAAATAAAATTTTAAGATATAAATCTAACAAAGCACATACAGGGCTCGAATGTGCAAAATCACAAAACACAGATTAAAGAAGCAAGGAAAGAACACATAACCCAAAGCTAAAATCTCCTTGCTATAACCTGTAGTATATATATGTAGAGGGATGTTTACTTGGTGTCTGGGTTATGATTTTATTTTGACTCATTGCATATTTTAGATAAAAATCACAATGTGAAGGCAAGCAAACCTAATACTTCATATTTTTTCCAGATGAAATCGTTGACTACGTTTTATACACTACTACTCAGCAACCTCAGTGCTTAACTGTGTGATGCTCTATATCAATTAGCTTTATGCCTTATTGTGACAAGCAGAGTGTGTGCACAAACAGACCACAAGGTAGCACAGCATTTCGGTACTTGGTTGCCCCCTTGGAAACCTAGTAGAAAAAAAATTCACTGGTTTGGTAGGATGCTGGAATTCCAGAACTCATTTTAGTAAATCTGGAAAGCTGGTAAGTAAATTTGCCATCTTGGAGCCCATTCTATATGTTATTAAGACCAAGACTGTGTGCAAAGGGGGACTCCTCAAGAAAGGGACCCTAGTAGTACAGGCTTCCTCCACTGAGTGAATGTTCTAGGAACCCATCTGCATCAGTGCACCAGCTGGTGCTGTTGTGAGAGGCTGTGTCCAGCTTCAGTGGATTTTTTTTTAAGACTCTTTCATCCATCTGCCCATCTCATAATGGGGGATTTGCCAGTGCACCTGCCTGCACTACGCTGAGTGTTTAGCAGTTTTTGGCAAAAAAGGCATGACCCCCATGCTCCATTCTCTCTATTCACACCACCTTGCCCTGAGTGGCTTTCTTTTGTTTCCCAGACCAAAAAAAAAAAAAAAACAGTTGTCTTGCTGATGTGGAAGAGGTAAAACAAAAAACGGCCGAAGCAGTAAAAGGCCTCAGAGTCAACAAGTTCAAAACCTGTTTTGAGCAGCAGAAAAAAAAACAAAAAAAAAATCTTGATAGGTGTATTGCATCAAATGGAGAATATTATGAAGGTGACTGAAGTTTAACCATGTAAAAATAAATGAACATTTTATTACAAATGAATTTTGGGGTTTTTATCAATTTTTCCTGCATCCTATTCCATTATGCTGAATGAGTATTTAAAAAGCCACAGAACCTTCATAAAGCATTCGATTTACACTAAGACTTTTATTTACCCAAAACCGGGAGTGATGAATACTGTTACCTCCAACATTACATGTTATGATGTCAAATAGTAAAAAAAATATATATATATATATATGAAGATCAAAATAAATGGAGAGAGAACCTGCTCATGTGTTAAAGAATTAATACAGAAATGATGTTGGTTTACCCCAAATTAATAAACAGCTTTAACACAACTGCTAACACAAACCCAGAAATATTTTTATAAATTTAGAAAAGATTATTCTACAATTTACATAATAAGGTTATAATTATACCATTAATTTTCATGTTTGTATTATAAATTTGTTATAATTAACTATCATGAAAAATTAACACCAGGTTTTTCATTTAGACCTACAAAATACTCTCAACTTGAGGTTCCAGAACTTTAATTTGAAAGACATTTCCATCTATCTATTTCCATGTGGTAGAGTTTCAAATAGAAGCCCACTCTGGAGAGTTGAGAAGTGGTCATTGTTTCAGAAGAATAGAAAAGAAGTAAATAATGACTAAGGCAATTGACTGTCATTTTATTTTTTTACTAGGTACTGCTGATTAGAGAGAGTTGAATCTTTGTTATGAACCCTCAGTTATGACACAGGGTAGATGCTCTCTCATGAAAGGAATATCATAGGCCACAACAAGGAAAAGAAAAAGCCTTTAGCAAATAATAAGACCTTTGACACAGTTTTATACATATATAACTGAAAGATCTAGTGACCAATTTTATAGCTAACAGTACATTTACCTCCTTGGCTTAACTTCAACATAGATGCAAACTAGCTAACATCTTCGTGATTGGTATAAAAATGAAAATCAGTAAATCTTTTCTAATAATCTCAAATAAGTAATGACTTCACAAGCATTCCCTGATGAGCGCACCATTTGAAAACGGCATGTAGTAAGCAAAACTAAAATTACACTAGTAAATACAGTTACCCATTGTCACTGAGTTCCTAAAAAATTACTACACAGCAACAACCAAATTATTCCAGTACCTTATTTTTTTGCCAGATAGATACCTTAAAATGGGAAATATTTTAAAACTATAAAATATATTAACATTTATATTTGACTAAAATTCATGTATGAGTAATCTCTCAATTTCCACTATTTATATCTTTTCCTATCTATAGTAAAACTAAGTTAATGAATATGTTATGCCTTGCATTAAGGTTCATCTAATGTGAACTTACAAGCATTTTAATTGAAATTATTGATACAACTAAGGCATGAAAGCTATATGACAATATTAAAAGTAAATTTCAGTTAAAATTAGAAAAGAGTCCCTGCCAAAGTTATATATATATAATTTCAAACAATAATAAAACTCTAATATATATAACATTTATACACATAATTATGCATGTACATGTATTCTTGCAATAAATATATATCAATATCTAAATTATAGTATATAGTATAAAAAGTATATGCTATTATTTTAAAGGTAGACGAAAGCTGATTTAAATCATATTCAAGCACCAAGAACAATGCAAAAGAATGCACCCCCATCTAAAATTTTATCAGGATGAAATTCAACATATGTATAATATGATTTTACATATGTATGGCTAAATGCCAACAATTCTCAAAACTTTAGTAATTTTTTTTTTACCAAAGACATCATAGTTCATTGTTTTTCAACAGTTCCTAGCTCTTTTAATGCAGACAGGAAAAGATTTGAAGGACCAGCTATTAAGATTCTTGCATTTTTTAAGTCCTATCTAATTAATTAGAATTTATAAAAATATGTTGTACAAAATTCACAGAATATGTAACATAATGTGATATTCTAACATATAGAATTTCAATTACTCTTCTTAAAATATTATTAAAATAAGGTGAAAATATTTACATAAAATTTAAAATATTGACACAATATTTAATGTAAAATAAAAATATATGATAGCAGAATTCGGTATAAAATTGAGATGTGAGTGCATGTTATATTCTTTATTACATTACTTTCATATTCTTTATCATTGTTTTTTAGCAGATTATCCAAATTTAAACCAAATGAAAACTATTTAAAGAATGATAAATTACAGTTGGTGACAGAATCAGCCAATTCACTATGGAAACTCCAATAATAAAAATTGTCAAACTTATTTACGATTCTGCTCATGAGACCATGACAAAGACCATGATAAAATATTTGTGTTGAAGCAATATTTTTTGTGTGTGTGTAAACCTATATTGTTTTCAATTTGATGTTTCATTTCCTGTATTTAATACATTCTTACCTATGTAATATTATTTGGCTAGGAAAATATACTAATTTAAAGTATCATTTGTTGTATATGAAAAAAGGTAAAAGAATATATATATAAGATTTTACCACAGTGTTCAGTGTCATATTTTCTTGCATGATTCAAAAATACCAGTTTTATCTTCAGACATTTGTAGTGGTTCTATTTTTATTTACAGATAAAATTAAATTATGAAATACTATAAAAATATTTAGAATGTTTGATTGCATTTTGAAATGTTAGCATCATAATCATGGAAGGCCTGGTTTTGAAACTGAGCCATAAAAGATACTAAACTCTGGTTCAACTTTTGTAAATGAAGTCAATAATACCTAATTCATAGGATTATTTAAAAATTAAATATGTATTTAGCAGAGCCATAATGATTGAAAAAATAGCTCTTTTATGTACAATTTTAATTTTAATGGAAAAATAGAAAACATAAAATGTAAAATATTTAAAAATGTACAGAATAAATCCCCAAACTAATAAAACTTAGATTTTAATAAACTAAATGAGCAAACACTCAAACACAATGGTGTTCATCTCTAAATAAAAAATTAATGTGATTATTTCTCCTATAAACTTGTCAACATTGTTCAAACTTCCTCTACTGAGTGAGTACATGGCACTCTAAAATGGAAAAGTATTTATTTTATTAAAACACAGAGTAATTTGTGGGGATGGGGGAGAACTGTGAGTGAATGAAAGAGAAAAGGCAATGGGAGTGTGGGGGGAAATCTAGGAAAAACCTTTGGGACAATCCTTACAGTGGCCTGAATTTACCTGTGTGCTATGAACTGTGTGCTTTGTCACTTGTAGAAATTACCATAACATCGTAAAAGTGCAAAAAAAAATTTAAAAAGTAGTTGAGTTAAATCAGTTAAGAGATTAGGATTTTTGTTACATAAGGAGAGAGAGAACCTTTGTGAATCATTATTTGCTTCTTGCACATTTCATTTTTTATCACATCGAGTCATTTGAATTTATGTCAGTTCTTCCACTGAACTATAGAGCAGCACCTTACCTCTCTCACATCTGACCTTTTGTGTGTAACATGACTATTGGCACATAACAAGTGAGCCATAATATGTATTTGATTAATATGTAAATGAAATAATTGCATTTCTCCATGACTAATAATGTTGAACATTAATTTTATGTGCTTAATTTTCATTTGCATATCTTTGGTGCAGTGTCCAGATAATTTGACAATTTCTACTGAGCTGTTTGCTTTCTGGATACCAGTGTGTTATCAGATATTTGATTCACAAAATTTTTTTTCACATTCTAGGATTTGTCCCTTTATTTTCAACAAACATGGATTTCTAATTTTGAGAATTCCAATGTAACATTTTTTTCCTTTTATGCATTGTTTTGGTTACTTATCTAAGAAATCTTTGCCTAACTCAAGATCATAAATATTTCCTCCTGTTTTATTATAGAAATTTTATATTTTTAGGTTTACATTTAGTTCATAATCCTTTCGAGTTATTTTTCTTTCGGCTGTGAGGTCATATGACATCCAATTGTTTCAGAACCACTTATTGACATGTTCTTCTCCACTGAATTGGCTTTGCCCCTTTGTAGGTAATCAAAAAACATGTATCTGTGTGTCTATTTCTGTATTCTGTATTCTGTTCCATGGATCCACTGTCTATCTTTTTGCCAGTATCACACTGCCTGGATTACTGGAGTTTTATTCTAAGCCTTGAAGTCAGGTAGAGTCAGTGCTCTTTCTGGGCTCTTTTCCAATCATGCTGAATTTCTTGAATCTTTTTTCTCTCTTTATAAACATTAGAATCAGTTTGTTGATACTCACAAGATTACCTGATGGGATTTTGATTGGTATTGTGTCGAATCTATATATCAGTTTTGCAAAAACTGACATCTTAACATTAATAAGCCTTTCAGTGCATATACTGAGATTATCTCTACTTAGAATGTCTTTAATTCTCACACAGATCATTTATGAATATATATATTTTTCTTAGACTTAAAGTATGTAACATTGTTTGGTATTAATGTAAATGATATTGCTTTTTTTTTTCAAAGACCATTTTTTGTTGCTGGTATAAAATAAAGCAGTTGATTTTTGTGTATTAATCTCAAATCTTGCAAACTTACTACAACTGCTTATTAATTCGAGGAATATTTTTTGTTGACTCTGTGAGTATTCAACATAAACAATGTACCTATGAATGAAAGTCATTTTATTTCTTCCCTCTCAATCTGTATGCTTCTTATTTCTTGTTACTGCGTTGTTATATTATCTAAGACTTCTAGTATGGTGCTAAATATTATGTGTGAAAACACACATACTTGCATTTTACCGACCTTTTTGGGAAAGCATTTAGTTTCTCACATTAAGTATGAGGCCAGCTGTATGTGTTTTATAGATGTTCTCCATCAAGTTGAGGGACTTCTCTATTCCCAGTTTGCTGAGAAGTTTATTTTTGTTATTATTATGAATGGGTGTTGGACTTTGTCAAATAATTTTTCTGCATCAGTTGGTATAATTGTGACTTCTCCTCTTTAGCCTATTGATATGATGGATTATATAAATTAATTTTTGAATGTTGAGCTAACCTTACATCCCTAGAATATATCCCACTTGGTTGTGATTTATACATTATTTATCCATTATTGGATTCTACTTGCTATTATTTTGTTAAGGATATATTTGCACATATGTTCATATGAAATGTCGGTCTATAATTTTCCCCTACTGTAATGTCTCTCTCTGGTTTTGGTATTAGGGTAACCCTGGCTCATAGAATAAGTTAGGAAGTACTCTGTCTGCCTCCATTTTCTAAAAGAGATAGTAAACAATTTCTTCCTTCAATATTTGTTAGAATTCACCAGAGAGCTCATCTGGGACTGATACTTTCTGTTTTAGAAGCTTATTAATTATTGAGTCAATTTCTTTAATCAGTGTAGACCAATGCAGTTTGCTATACAACTTTGTGTGTTTTGGTAGCTGTGTTTTTTTTTTAAATAGTGCATTATCTATGTTATTAAATTTCTGTGTATACTGTTCATATTATTTCTTTATTATTATCCTTTTAGAGTGCACAGGATCAGTAGTGATGACTCCTTTTTCACTTTTCATACTTGTTACTCATGTTTTCTCTCTTTTTCCTTTTTATTGTTTTCAATTGATTTATATTTTTCTCCTCATTCTTATTTGTCTTTTCATGCTTTTTTGTATTACTTTTTATGTCGTGTTTAATTGGTTTCAAATACCAGCCATTATGAAGTTTCCCTAATTGGGTACTTGATATTGTCAAATTTCTGTTAATATCCTTGAGGCTTAATATGTCATGAGGTTAAGTTACTTGAAAATAATTTGGTCTTTTGGGAAGTTGCTTTTTAAATTTTATTAAGCGGGTTTATCATAGCGTATAGACTGCATGTTAATTTTTCTTCATTTCTGAGTACTCTCCCAGATGAGATTTTTGTTTCTGGCTTGTGGGAATAAGCACTAATCCCTTCCTGTGTGAGCTCTCATGATTTTTCTTTCTAATCCCTTTCAATGGCTATTTCCCGGGCCTCATATAGTTTCCTTAAACTCTTCATATATTGTTCAGTACTCACCTGAATAAGCAAAGAGAAACTTCTATAGCTCTCCAGAGTTGCTTCCAGTATTCTGTCCTATAAATTCAGGTTCCTGAAGCCCTTGGTTCCTGAACTGTTCACAGGAATTGCCTGGCTTTGCCTTGTTTCCTCTCTGTGCTTTGGCCTGGAAACTCTCTCTAGTCAGTATTCTAGAGGCAATCACAGTTATCACCTCCAGGATTTTCTTGATATCCAATGCCATGAGCATTTTTTTTCTTTTTTTTTCTTTTTTTTTTACATGGGAATGTAAATCTGTTCTCTATCTCTCCTTGGCAGAGAGAAGATATTGGCAATATAAATCTGTTTCTGTGTTAACTTGCATGTCAGTGACAGAAATTTCACTCAAGCACATTTATCCTATAAGGAGAATTAACTGCTTCATGAAATCTAAAACGGTATTGGGGAACTTCTGGCGAAGATGGAGATGTATGTAGATATCTATTGCTTCCTTGCACAACCAAAAGAAAGAAAATAACCAGTCTAAAATCAAACGAACAAACAAACAAACCAGAACTGCCAGAAAATTGAACTGTGTGGAAGTCCAACAATGAAGGAGTAAAAGAAGAAACATTCATCCAGACTGGTAGAGGGGGTGGATGTGAGTAGCTGGGGCTGAGAGGGCATGTGACAAGACAGAAGTTACCAAACTGGGAGGTCCCACATTCACATCAGGATAAACTGGGAGGAACAACTGGGGAGTGAGATAGGCTGCAAACCCAGGATTCTAGTGCAGGAAAATAAAGCCTCGAAATCTCTGGCTGTAAGAACCTATAGGAGTTGGGGCAGTGGAAGAAAGTCTCATCTCACAGGAGAGTCTGTTGGAGGGAACCACAGGGTCCTAGAATGTACACAAACCCACCCACCCAAGAATCAGCACCAGAAGGACCCACTTCACTTGTGGGTAGCAGGGGAAGTGACTGAAAGCAAGGTGTGAACTGAGCAAGCAACATTGTTCCCTCTCTGACCCCTCTCCCATATACAGCACCAGAACACAGTGAAGGGGGTTGCCTTGCCCTGGTGAATACCTAAGGCTTGGCCCCTTACAACGTAACAGGTGCACCAAAGCAAAGAAATATGGCCCAAATGAAAGAACAGATAAAATTCCAGAAAAATAACTAGGCAATGAGGAGATAGCCAACCTATCAGATGCGGAGTTCAAAACACTGTTAATTGTGATGCTCACAGAAATGATTGAGTATGGCCACAAAATAGAGGAAAAAGTGAAGGCTGTGTAAAGTGAAGTAAAGAAAAATACACAGGGAACCAACAGTGAGGGAAGGAAACCAGGACTCAAACTAACAATTTGGAACAGAAAGAAGAGATAAACATGCAATCAGAATAGAATGAAGAAACAAGAATCCAAAAAAATGAGGACAGGTTTAGGAACCTCAGGGACAACTTTAAACATTCCAACATCTGAATCATAGAGACAGAAGGAGAAGAAGAGTAAGAAATTGAAAACTTATTTGAAAAAAATAATGAAGGAAAACTTCCTCATTCTGTCAAAGGAAATAGACTTGCAAGTCTAGGAAGCTTAGAGTGTCCCAAAGAAATTGGACCCAAGGGGGAACACATGAAGACACATCATAATTACATTACCCAAGGTTAAAGATAAGGAGGGAATCTTAAAAGCAGCAAGAGAAAAGGAGAGAGTTACCTACAGTGGAGTTCCCAGAAGACTATCAGCTGATTTCTCAAATGAAACCTGATAGGCAAGAAGGGGATGGAAAGAAGTATTCAAAGTCATGAAAGCCAAGGACCTACATCCAAGAATACTCTATCCACCAAACCTGTCATTTAGAATGGAAGGGCAGAGAAAGTGATTTCTAGATAAAGTTAAAGGACTTCATCATCACCAAGCCCTATTATATGAAATGTTAAAGGGGCTTATCTAAGAAAAAGAAGATGATCAAAAATATGGACATTCAAATGACAACAAACAACTGTCAACAACTAAACCTAAAAAAATATTTAAAAACCCACAAAAACAAAACAAACAAAGTGAACAACTAGAACAGCAACAGAGTCACAGAAATAGAGATCACATGGAGGGTTATCAGCAGCAAGAGGGTAGAACGGGGAAAAAGGTACAAGGAATAAGAAGCATAATTGGCAGATACAAAATAGAACAGTATAGGAAATGGAGAAGCCAAAGAACTTATATGTACGACCCATGGACATGAACTAAGCAGAGGGGATGCTGGAGGGAGAGTGAGTGCAGGGAGGATGGGAGAAAAAAATGGGACAACTGTAATAGCATAATCAATGAAATGTACTTAAACGTAAAATAAATAAAAGGCAATTGAACACAGCTTCTCTTGGGCACCAGGAATACTTGATCTGTAAGCAGTCTTTCCACTTTTCCAATTTCTGCTTAATTCTGTTTTAGCCTCATTCTTACTCACTGCGGGCCTCACTGACCACACACACACACACATATACACACAAGCTTGTGATTTATATCTCTATCTACTGTCATTAAAAAGGAACTTTTCTATAAAGAGACACATTGACACTGATTCACTTTTTCACACAGAGCTTTAATTTTAGCTAGGAAGATCATTTGAGCATCACTATGTATGTTTGGGTTGGTAGTGGTGGCGGGTAGGTAGAGAGGTTGCCATTAGAAAAAAAGGTTTATGTCCAGACAGCCTTACAAATATGCTTCTTGAAACAATGATGTCATATCAGTATTCATATAAGGAGAATATAGCAACATTCCTCTAATTGGAATATGGTGAAAATTTTATCTTTCTAGGAAAATAAGATATCCAAAGGCATATGTGTTGATCAAGTTTTGTATTCTTTAGTCAAAATTAAACATTATCTTTACATAGCACACATATCTTTGAAGTACAATAAAATCTTTTTTTAAATGCTTGCTCAAGAATATGAGTTTTTCAAAATTGATTTTAGAGTGAGAGGAATGAGTGGGAGTAGAGAGAGAGAGAGAGATGAGTAGGAAACATTGTTTGGTTGATTCTTGTATGCACCGGACTGGGTATAGAACCCACAACCTAGGGATGTGTCCTTATCTGGGATCAAACTGCAACATTTTTGTACATGGGATGATGCTCCAGCCAGCTGAGCCATGGGGCCAGGGAGAAGTACTGATACACTAGAATCTTAGAGACTGAAAATTTTAAGTTTCTTGGAGACAGGCCATCCTAAAATGAAGAGATGTTTACTGTTGATATTATAGATTTTCTGATTGTTTTAATGTTTGTTTTTCATGTACAGCTTAAAACTTGTCATTCATTGTCACTTCTAATTTCTGTCACACATATGTATAAACCTCTTTTTTCCTTTGGTATTTTTTGAAGAATAGGAGTCAAAATAACATGTATATGGGTCATGACAAAATAGCCACTGTCTATCAGAAGTCTGGAAACACCTCAACATTACTTGGATTAATGTAGACATATGGACTAAAATTTTGTTGAAAAACAACTTGAAAATGGCTGTCAGTTTCAGAGATATTGCAGCAACTTTCATCAGTGCCAGGTTTGCCAGTCAGTAATGTGTTTCTTTTCTTCATCAGATAGGGATATAGACCCGACTATCAGATGAGTCGATCACAACTCAGAGTGGGGTTTTTGATGTAGAAAAGGCGATGATTATCACTTTTGTAAAGTGAACAATTTACTATAGCTTTGGCTGTATTTCATTCAATTATATGCAAGAAATTAATCTTCCCCCCAAAATGTCTTTCTGCAAAAGTCAGGTTTTAGTTGACATTTAAAAATAAATTGTAAAAAGTAAGATAATTGTAAACTTCTACTATTTTTCAAAAGTTCATTTTCTATATTATCAGATAATGGGTATGTATCTCAGACGTAGTAATAAGGAGAAACCAAACACAATGAAGTTTATTTAATCCATTCACACTAAAACTTGTTTTTATGCCAGGTAAAGAAAGTAGTCCATCAGAAAAGCTCTAATATATTCTTTTATGCAAGTTGACCTTATAATAACATTATTTATTTAATTCAGTTTTTCATTGTGAACATAGTGTATTATCAGGCCATGAACTAGATTTTTGAAAGATTTCAAATTCATACACATTTACAAGTTACTCAGGTCTTAACAAGCTCTAGGAAATAAATATGCATTTAAGTAAAGTGAGTGATTTGGGCTAAGTGACAGAATGGAAACCAACAAAATAAGGATCATTAAGCCCATCTGGTACTTTCTCAGGAAATAAATTTGGGCTTATATCGTGAAGAATGGAGAAGACCATAAAACAGATAGAGATGGGAAAAGCCTAGATATTATGAATAGTAGTACGAGTAAGTGGAAGATGGTGCTATTCTTATACAATTAAAACTAATTTAATGCATGTCAGATTTAGCAATCATGGGAGAATGGGTTGGTTGCTGGGGGTGGAGGTAGGTTTTAAGGTGGCAACCAGACAAAGGATTTTTACATAACACTTAAGTCATTAAATATAAGCTTTGAATCAGCTGAGAACTATGGCCAGATTTAAGAAGAGATATACTGTATAGGATATTATTTTCTCATAATTAAGGAGAAAATATTGCATAGTGAAATAATTAATTTTGATTTTCCAAAATAAATGTTTTTGCATGTTGATCTCCCTCATGCTAACCATTACTGATTCATTAGCTCTCATATATCTTCACATTTCATATTCAAATTAATAGAAAATAAAGAAATAAGTTTAAAAAATGGGGTTAGGAGAAATTATGGCCACAGTAAGTTTTAAAAATTAAATATACATTTTTGTTACTGCTCTATGTTTTTGCCAATTACCCAGGTGACACTTTGTTTATTTTGCCTTAGGTAATTAGAGGGGAATTGAAATTTGTTATTTATGCAAACAAATGTTTATTGCCCTTTTAATGGCACCCACTGAGTTTGATTAAACTTTTATCCAACTTCAGTTCCATGATAAATGAAGTTTAATTGTCAAAAGGCAAGTTTTAGTATTTTATTTTTCTTGTTTTGAAAGACCCTGTGGCAGGGTCTTCAGAGTTTCCACTTGTCTAGCTTTGCAAATTTAATTTTGATTATTAAATTATATTGTGGCTATTACTGTTTGCAAACCTCTGAATAACAGTGAGCCAGATGCTGTTGCCTGATTAGATACTGAGATATTTTAATCACCAGCTGTAGCATCATAAACATGCTCTTTTAATACTTCACTTTAAGTTTTCCATCTGCTTTCAGCATCTGGTCAGTTTTGTCTAGGTTGTCATTTTATTTTATTTCTTCTTTGTTACCCCACATATACCATTGCTTAAATGGAATTTCTCTGTCAGTTGTTATGACCAAACTGGATGCCATCATTATTTTTTTATTTTAAAATGCACATTATTTAAGAAATAATTGTAGCAATACTTGTGTTTCTATGGAGCTTTCACTTTTCAACACATCTGTGGTGCATAATATGAACCAACAATATGTTATATTAATGTGACACTATTCACTAAATATTCGCTAAAGAATATTTAATAATCTGACTCATTAAGATGAGGATCTACCTTGCTCTTTTTGAAGGAATGTATTAATACTTGCTACTGCTTTAATTTAAGTGAGCATTACTTTAAGTGCAATTGTTTTTATTATTTTTGCACTTCACTCTTGACATCTTAGAGTCCAACCAAAACTTACTTCAGTGTGTGTTTCATCAGTATTTTATATGTATGTGAAGACATTAGTCTTGACTGCCGCACTATACCCTCCATGCTCTTTGCTGACACAGAAGAAGGCAGGGAGCTATTTTTGTAGAGAGTTTATTCACCCTCAGTGTTAGTAGGGATTCAAAATAGACTTCTTGAAGTTTACCAATTAATATACAGGGGATCTGGCATAAGCTAGAAACCAGTGGGTCCTGCTGAGATTTTCTGAAGACCTGTGTGGATAGAGTTCATGCAGTAACAAGAATCACAGTTGGGTTAGCTCCATTTATAAGAGTAGTAGCACTTGATAATGGGGTATAGACACACCAGGAGACTGATACTTTTGATTTAGACATTCAGCAAAACAAAGAAAGGCAAAAAACTTGAAGTTACACAATCTAGGTCAAGCCTGTAAAACAACCAGACCTCCTGCTTTGAGTCAATATTTACTTGACTCTTGTTCCCTTTGAAAAAGAAAGTCAGAATTAAAATGTTTTAAAAGTATATTTTGACAGATGTAAATGTTAAAGAAAAAAATTTTTAATCTTTCATGATGCCCCATCGATCCTCCTATCAAAAGCAGGGGGCATCTCTGTGGTAATAAAACTATGTGACACATTAACTTCCTTTATATATGTGCTTTTGGAATCGTCATTTCCATGGGAAAGTTTTCTCTTTGCAATTAGTCATAATACCCTCGAGAAAAGCTCCTGGGAGAGTGACTCACAGTGTACCAGGAAAAAAATCCGACTTTATCTGTGTATACATAGACATCTGTTTTCCTAGGCATTTTCCCTTGCTCATTCCCTTGAGAGACAACAATAGAATTATTTTACTGATGGCTACTCTGAAGCAGTATAAGGGCTTTATCAAAACTGCCTTTATCTTCAATAAGCCTGTGAAATCTTTAATTTAATGGTTTGAAATCACAGATCTCAACTTCCATCTTAGAGAACTATTTTTTTTTCTTGTACTGTTTTTAAGTTGACCAGATAGGAAGGACTAGAATTATGCAGACTTTGTGTACCAGAAAAGCTGTGGCTTTGCAATGCATAGGATAAGTGTCAATTAAACAAGTGGACTGGGTTGGCAGCAGTTGTTACTAGACAAGGACACTGAGTGTGTCACATGAAAAATTACCATATATAATGGGTCTGTGGCTTGACGAGAATGAGAGTTTCAAATAAACTGCTTCTGGAAGTGATTCTGTTTTTGCCAGAAACACATTTTTAAAAATTAATAAGTGGAGCAAAATGGTGGTACACATGATGCCATTTTTCTTCAAGAAGGTAGCAAATCATTCAAATAATAATAAATAATAATTTACACATCTAAATAAGTAGATGGCAGTTTAAAAGGGAACAATTTAAAAATACATTTTCTTTCTTTTAAATATTTTATTACTTATGCCATTACAGTTGTCCCAATTATTCTCCTTTTGCTCCTTCCACCCAGCACGACCTCACTCCCACAGTCAATCCACACACTACTGTCTATGTCTACAGGTCATGCATATATGTTCTTTGACTAATCCTTTCACCTTTCAACCAGCCCTCACAACCCCCATTCCTTCTTATAGCTGTCAGTCTGTTCTGTTTTTATGCTTTGATTCTATTTTGCTCATTAGTTTATTTTGTTAAATAGATTCCACTTAAAGTGAGATCATATAATATTTGTCTTTCATTGAATGGCTTATTTTACTAGCATAATAGCCTCCTGTTCCATCCATGCTGTCACAAAAGGTAAGAATTTTTCTTTTTTACTGCTGCATAGTATTCCATTGTGTAAACATACCACTGTTTTTTTTATCCACGCACCTCCTTATGGGCTCTTAGGTCATTTCAAAATCTTGGCTATTATAAATAATAGTGCTGCAAACATAAGGTTGCATATATTCATTTGAATTGGTGTTTCAGGATTTTTAGTATATATTTCCAGAAGTAGCATCACTGGATCAGAAGGCAGTTCCATTTTTAACTTTTTGGGGAAACACCATACTGTTTTTCAGAGTGGTTGCACCATTCCCACCAACAGTGAAGATACCAGATTTTGAGAGTCTATTGTAATTTTCATATGTTTTCACATTTCAGGAAACGGTAAAGATTAATGAAACTTTTAGCACTGATCCATGAATATAAAATTTACTGTGTTCCATATGTATTACCACTAGCATTAATTCCATCTTCATTTAGTGTTGAATATCTTTCCCTAGTTGACTTCAAGGCATAACTCAGATTTATTTTTATAACAGCTCGATACCATGATGTTGAATTTTGCACTGTAATTTATGTATTTAGTTCATAACCTGTCCAGTTTTCTATGATTACATAATAACCACATAATGAGGGGACTATTGTACATGTAGAAATAAATTTCTCAATGTTTAAAATGCATGCTTTGGGGCTTTTAGTAACATTAGGAAGGAATACTGACATACTTAGAGTCACCTCATCCAACAATGATCACTGTTACTAGATACTTTTAGAAAAAAATATTTAAGCTCATTGCTATTCATGTTACTCATTATTCAATTGTCCTTGAAATGTTTTCTATATATCAGAAGTGTGGGCACAAAGATCAAGAAGCAAATACATTTAATTTTTCATTCTATTATTAGAAATTTGAAGGAATATACATGTACATACATATTTTTATATCAAGTGCTTTTTAGTCAAGGATAAGAACTTATGAAAATAAAAGATATTTTTAATTTTATTCTCCCATTAAACTCAAAATTACCTTTAATCATATGTTTTATATTCAATACCCCACTAGTTACATAATATGCATTATCACTCACTAATTTTCAGGGTACGATGGAAGGGGTTTTCCTTCCTCTGAGAACAGAAGTAACACATGATATAAACTTAAATATCTACGAGAAACTGTGCTTACCTTGCCTACTAATATATTACCCAGCATGAGCACATTTTCTAACATCCGTGTCAGGACAGTCTGAAAATGCGTCCATTTTTACTTAATAATTGTTTTTCCTACAAAACATCCAACATTAAAGATTTTCCATGACTATTATTGCCTCACATAAAAGTTTGTCTCAGTCTAGAAGAAAATTCAATTTTGACTTTTAGTGTACCACAGAAACTGTTTTCTGAGATCTAAGGTACTTTTTATTTATAAACAAAAATGTTCTGAATGGGAAATAAAGGATATTTGTGTGTATTTCTCAGGACAGAACTTTAGAAAATACAGATGTTCTTTTTAAAAGGGGGGTGGCAAACAGGAAGTGCATTATTAATGGTAAAGTGTGATATTTGGATGGGATAATGACATACCCAGAATGCTATGGGAAAAATAGCTAAGATTTGAATGTGTTAAAATTTTTTTGAGCATCTGGTTTGGGGTTTTGAACCCCCAGCTGTGACAGCATCTTGTGAAAGAGCTTTGGAAAATCTGATGCCTTTAAGATGTCTTAAAATGACAGACGGTAACACTGAGGCCCAGAAAAAGAGAGTGACTTAACAAAGTCCCCCGTACTTCTCACTCCCCTCTGAGAGCTGTTGGTCTGTTAAAGAATCTTTGTTAAAGCGGGATCCAATATGGCAGAGGAGTAAATGGAAACCACACTAACCTCCTCCCAGGACCAATCTGGAATTACGATTAAATTGTAGAGAAATCATCTGGAATAAACAACTGAACAATAGTGGGAGAGAAGCCTCGTAACCACAGCCAGACAGAAGAAACAATTATACTACAACCTGACTGGCATGGAAAGCAGGGGAAACATGAGGGGCTGGCTGGGCTCCCATGGGTGGCAGCTGAAGTTCTGGAGGAATATTTCAGTGGCCAGGGGGTTCCCCCTGAGAAGTATGAGATCTAAACCCCAAGCTGGGCTCCCCAGCCTGCAGCACCAGGGCCTGAAAAGAACCCAGATAACATCCAGCTGTGAAAAGCAGCATGCTTTCTCTCTGCCAGAGACAGAATTATATTGATGTATCAAGGATTATTTTGAGTGACAAATCTTAACACTTGCACTTAATTTTTTGTTTGGTTAATATGAGTAACACTGAGGATAGCTAATGCAAAGGAGTATTAATGGCAATGAAGTAGCCAGGAGATATCATGAAAGACTTCCAATTGTCTGTGTTCCTTAGCACTACAGAGGGAGGCATGATTCTTCTAATTGCCTGGGACTGTTAGGATTGTGGTACATTTGATCCAGGAGACAGCAAATGAAATAAAATGATGATTGTTTAAACCAACCATAATTGAAGTGTTGAGGCAGACCTGAATCTTACTGATTTGGAAACTCATGAGGAAATCAAGTCAACCATATTGCTCTCAGCAAATTGGCTTTGTATGAGAACACTATGCCCTTTATAGTCAATTAGTGAAATAAGAATTTCATCAGCCCCTTGCCTTGTACAGAGTTGCTGCTACTTCTCAGACTAGTCAATTAGTCAATAGTATTCCATTATATATCTCTGGCTTTGGAATTTTTGTGTTTCTCTCCATATTTGTTTAACAAGTTTCCTATAATTCACATTTGCACACTAATATAGCCTTGTCTCCATAATAGACATCTGCTTCATAGAGTACCCAAATCTTTTTTTAATGGAATATTCATTATTTCTCCTACTTTTTTATTTAGTTATTTAGAATTAGAAATGCTAAAACAAAATTACATAATTTATTAATAGACTATTGTCTAGTGCATGCTCATATTTTAAATTATCTTAATACTGATTGATTTTACACATAAATAGTAGATCTCAATAGGAAAGCAATTACAGGTGTTCAGGTGAAGCTTTGAGAGATTCTCTTTCCATATATATATGTGTGTGTGTGTGTGTATATATATATACATGGCTAGCAAAATCTGCCATAAACTACTAATCCCTTTCTTACATCATGATTAACCTCATTCAGGTTTATAATATGGATGATTTTCCACCATGGCAATGGTTTCTATATTAATCAATGGTCAAATTGGTCATTATTAGTTTTCCAAATAAAATATGAGTTATTAAATAGGTCATTCTAGCTATTGGAGTCTAGTATTTTAAAATATTAACCTTTATAGTGATAATCAAGAGTATTCCTAAGGTTAAAGATCTTTCTATTGCTACTTATTAATGCCAAAACACATGATTTGGGGATTATAAGAGGTAAGATTTTCCAAAACTAAATATCTGCTACAACATTCCTCTTTTAAAATGATGCTTTTTTGTGCTATAGTAGATTAGATAGGAAAAAAAAAATCACCGTTGAACATAGTTGAGGAGGCTCTCCCAACAATCCTAGTTGTTTTATATATTAGCTTTCATTTTAAGTATAGGTTACTATAAAATATTAAAAGGTAAGAAATATGTCTCGATACTCACATTTTCAGAGAAAATTAGTAATTTGACACTAAGGAAAGTATCCCATGTAAATTTATTTCAGAAGTCTAAATGAAACTCACATTACTTTCCATTACCAAATAGTTCTAATTGGTAAATTATATTAAATAACAATTCATATATTTAAATTGCAACTTTCACAATTACTTCTAATTTGTGAAACATTTTAATTTTTAAACTATATGTTATTATTACTTTATATTTTGAATTAGATGCTATATATTATATTTGGTAATTTGGTATATTCTTCAATCTCTATATTTTAAAAACAGTGATCTTTTATGAGTACATGAATTATGATAATCTTTTTCATTTTTTATCTATATCTATACCTCTGAATCTATAGTTTCTAATTTGGAAACAAAAAAGTGCTTCTAAGTAACTCAATAGTCAAAGAATAAATTTTAATGAAAATTTAAAACATTTACAACTTATTAAAATTTGATAATTTTTCAAAAATTAAGACTTCTCAATAGGTTTAATAGGTTATTTAGTATGATGATACATACTCACACACAATGAAGTATATGCAATGTCATTCAAATTTCTTTGATGAGGGATCTTTCTCTTCTCTCTCTCTTATTTAAATAATTCTAAACAAGTCTCTGTGTGTGTGTGTGTGTAGGTAGGAAGGGGTGTTGGGTCCCCCTTAGGTTGTAAACTCATTGTCTGTCAAATTTTCTATTACTGAAAGCTATCTTACAGGCCCTTGCCCTAACTTTTGTTTTATGTATAAAATTTGCCTTTTCTAGCCAATGAAGGTGCAAATATCAAGGATTTTGGTCATTCTTTTTTTAGTCACAAGCAAAAGGAGCTTCTTTTAGCAAAGTTCTATTTTTCAATTTTTCAATTTTAGTTTTTTGCTTTCACGTGGGCTGAGGTTAAGGAAACAAAACAAAACAAAACTTGTATCTTTCAGGACCTTACCTAATGCTACGTAATTAGTTCACACATTCATATGTTATGAAATTTTTCTGCCTCAATCCTCGTCTGCAGGCTCAGATAAGATACCTGAGTTCCCATGTACAACAGACCACATATTCACAGCTGTTTTGCTAACACATAAGGATGCCAGCCTTTGCTGTTGAAAAGGGGAAGGAGGAGTCCCAGCTACCCTTTGTTCTGTCTCCTTAGTTCAGTTCAAATTTCAGGATCTGTTACTCTCAGTCCTTATTCCCCTGCCCCAAATTCCAAATCAGTTCAGATGCTTTTGCTTGCAAGTTACTGATGTGTCACATAAACAGAGGTTGCTTACGTGGACATAACCCTTACACAAAGTCCTGGCATTTACTGTGACTGCACTGGCAAAAGTCACACTTCTAGCCCTAAATAAACCATGTCAGCCAGGGAAATAGAATTTGTTGACAGACAATCTCATCCGAATTCACATGGACTACAATTTGGAGCTTGAGTATGGTCGGTAGTCAGTGAGTGCAATTAGCTACAGTTTGAGTAATGGGAAGTTACAATTCAACCAACAGTTATGGGCTATCTCTATAAATAATTCTGAATCTTATAGATATTTTAAATAATATTTAACTCTCTTCCTTAGAGAGAGTCCACATGGTATATTATACCAGTTATATTAAGAAGTAACTTCCTATGAAAACTAAGCGACACTAAGTAGCCCTAGAAAGAACAATTTGTAAATATTATGTAGCTGCCATACCAAATTAAAGCAAACAACAAAAACAAAAACAAAAAAGCCAGATTGCTGGTAGAGGCCATGCAAATTAAATTGACAATTAATTTGCTTTCTTCATCTTCTTTGTTTTTTTTAGTATAAGATCTTTGAACTGTAAATTTAATGTATTTGTCACATAAATAAGGCAAAATGTAAAAGTCTTCAAGTAAATGAGCTTAGAAAGTACCTAAAAATCCACTAAGGGCCTGTTTGTGAAAAGATAATTATCCTCAAAGAGGTTGCTAAGTTGTCAAGGTTATAAATATAAATCCCAACATCACATTTGGAAGAAAATATTACCTCTGACATAAGCGATCTGGGTTCAAAATGCTCAGCTGTTATTTTATAAATACAAAAACAAGTGTGGGTCAAAACATATTGAATTATGCTGCTGTTCATATTAATACTTGACAAGCAGAGTTTGTTAAGATTAAATAATAAGACAAATGAATTAACTTAGCAAACAACCTAATACATAAGTAGGAGTAATTCAGTTACTTTTGTTAAATACTATGTTTTGTTAGAATTAGAACTGAAAAAGACTAATTGCATTTAATTAATTCACTGTCTTTCTTACTCCTCTTTGCTTTTTGTGATTCTTATAAAGCTATTCTTTTTTAAATATATTTTATTGATTATGCTATTACAGTTGTCCCATTGTTTCTCCCCTTTATTCCCCTCTGCCATGCACCAGCCCTCCCACCAGCATCCCCCCAACCTTTAGTTCATGTCCATGGGTTGAACATGTAAATTCTTTGGCTTCTCCCTTTCCTGTACTATTCTTAATCTCCCCCTGTCTATTTTGTACTTACCATTTATGCTTCTTATTCCCTGTACCTTTTCCCCCATTCCCTACCCTCCCCTTCCATGCTCATAATCCTCCATGTGATCTCCATTTCTGTGATTCTATTCCTGTTCTAGCAGCTTGCTTAGTTTTTTTTGTTTGTTTGTTTGTTTGTTTTTAGGTTCAGTTGTTGATAGTTGTGAGTCTGTTGTCATTTTGCTGTTCATAGTTTTGATCATCTTCTTTTTCTTCAATTAGTCCCTTTAATATTTCATTTAATAAGGGCTTGGTGATGATGAAGCCCTTTAACTTTATCTGGGAAGCATTTTATCTGCCCTTCCATTCTAAATGACAGCTTTTCCAGATAGAGTATTCTTGCATCTAGGTCATTGCTCTTCATGACTTTGAATACTTCTTTCTAGCCACATCTTACCTGCAAGTTTTCTTTGGAGGAATCAGCTGATAGTCTTCTGGGAACTCCTTTGTCTCTTGCTGTCTAACTGTCTCCTTTTCTCTTGCTGCTTTTAAGATTCTCTCCTTATCTTTAATCTTGGGTAATGTAATGATGATGAGCACTTCCTTGGGTCCAACTTCTTTGGGACTCTGAGCTTCCTGGACTTCCTGGAAATCTATTTCCTTTGCCACATTGGGGAAATTCTCCTTCATTATTTTTTCAAATAAGTTTTCAATGTCTTGCTCTTCCTCTTCTCCATGTGGCACTGCTATGATTCAGATGTTGGAATGTTTAAAGCTGTCCCAGAGGTTCCTAAACCTCTCCTCATTTTTTTTGAATTCTTGTTTCTTCATTCTATTCTGGTTGAATGTTTATTTCTTCTTTCTTCTCCTAATCATTGGTTTGAATCCTGGTTTCCTTCCCTTAACTGTTGGGTCCCTGTATATTTTTCTTTTTTTCACTTTGGATAACCTTCATTTTTTCCTCCATTTTACAACCATACTCCACCAAATCTGTGAGCATCCAGATCACCAGTGTTTTGAACTCTGCATCTTTTAGATTGGCTTTTTTTAGATGGAGCTTTGATCTCTTCCTTCATTTGGGATATATATATATATATTTTTTTTTCTTTTTTTTTTTTTGTCTTGGCATACCAAATATGTTGTGAGGAGTGTGAACCTTAAGTATTTGCCAGGCGAGGCAACCCACGTCACTGGCTTGTGGTGCTGTCTGTGGGGGAGGGATCTGAGAGGCAACAATGCTGCTTGCTTGGCTTTTGGCTGGCTCTCAGTCACTTTCCCTGCTACCCACAAGCAAATTGGGCCCTCCTATGCTGAATACTGAGTGGGTGTGTTTGAGTATGTTCTAGATCCCTTTGGGTCTCTCAAACAAACTCTCCTGTGAGACTGGCAGTTTCTTCTGCTGCTGCAACCCCCACAGATTTTACTGGTAGAGGTCTTGAGGCTTTCTCTTCCCATGCTGGAACCCTGGGTTGTGCAGTCTCTCTCACTCCCCAGTTGTCCCTCCTGGTTTATCTGCACGCAAATGTGGGACCTTCTGGTCCACTACCCACAGCCTTGCCTCATGTCCTCTCTGCCCCGGCTGCCCATCTCTGCCCCTCCTATCAGTCAGGATGAATGTTTCTTCTTTAACTCATTGGTTGTCAGACTTCCATACAGTTTGATTTTCTGGCAGTTCTGGTTATTTTTTGTTTTTAAATTTGTTGTTGTCCTTCTTTTGGTTGTATAAGGAGACAAAAATGTATCCACCTACACCTCCATCTTGGTTGGAAGATCAGGATAGTTTTAAAGCTATTCTTTTTGTCTTTGAACCCTCACCTTCATCTGCTATGATGGTGTTGGGGAACAACAAATAAGTTGCCAATTGAGTCACATTTAAAAACCTCTCTAGGACTCATGGACATGAACAACAGTGTGGTGACCACAGGGGGAGGGAAGAATAAGGGGGATAAATGGTAGCGTAAAAAAAGTACAATAAAAAATGATAAAAAATAAATAAAAATCTTTTGTGGGGAATTTCAGGCCACATGCCTCATACTGACTTTATAACAGCATTAAAACCCTGACTCACCACAGCAACTCCAGGTTAATCAACTCATTCATAACTCAACAATTGTATTACATTCATATATTTTATTTTATGCCTCAATATAGATTTTTGTTTTCCTGAAATCAAAACCACTGGCAGGTTTACATCTCTAGTTCATACCCTAGGGGGAGCCAGAAGCTAGGCCCTGAGATTCAAGTCCAGAATGTTCCCAGTGTCAATCTTGTGTGCCCCAGGAAATCTCTGAAAAATAGATTTGCTTTGTCAAGTAAACCACATTTGCTTCTGCTTCTAAGCTCAGGAAACTACCCTTCAAGAGGCTAGTTCTGGGAACCATAATTGTAAAGAAAGTTTCCATTTAATAAGTGTATTCTTCAAAGTCACTGTTCTCCCTCATTATGCCTTATGTCTTTCATTTACTAATTTATGTGATCAACAGATTTTATTAAATATCTACTAATTGCCAGAGTCCTGGTCAAGTATTGTATATATAGTAATGTCCATAGCAGATCTGATAACTGGTGGTACTGAATTTACATATGTTGACGGCATCGGTCACTTCAGAGAGGCTTTTATGCATGAACATTTGATTTAATAGCCCTAACATTTTTAGAAGTTTGACATTGTGTTAATTTTTCATAGAGTCTTAATGGAAACTCTAAAATACGTATTTGTATTTGCGATTAAGGAAACATAAATGAATTTAAGATAAACACTAACATCTTCAATTAGATTGCCTTCTGATTCTCCATTGACTAAGCCCTTTATAAGCTTCCTCCAGTTCTTCTGACACCACCCTAGTACTTCCACCAAAACACTGCTTATATACTTCAGACATTGACTATATTTGTAAACCTGGAAAGAAATTTTACCTTCATGTTTTAAAAATACATAAATATGTGAAGGAGCTTTGCATAAGAAAAGGTCATTCTGGACCTTTGGTGGAGGAGGTACGCAGAGCAACGCTAGTAGCCACCAGAAGGGACTCTACAAACGCACAGAAAGGTGTGCATAGTGTTAAATCTTTCTTTTGGTTCCCTTTACACTATATTTGGATAATGAACTCAGTAAGTCACAATTCAGCTCATGTAATCTTGGAAGTGTCTGCTATGTTTTGTTCAAAAGATGTTGACCTACATATTGCACTATAGGAGTCACCAAATCATGTGGCTATAGCAGTGGCATTTTAATATCTTCCAGGTCACTGTGCTGTAAAAAAGGGAGATGTTTGAAGAAGAAACTTAGTATTATAAAGTAAGATCACACACAATGGATAGATTTGGTCCTAATTATATTTTTGTTTAAAAATATAGAAGGTAGGTTTTCTGTTGGCAGCCATGCGTTGCCTGGGGAATAGTAATAGAGATGACAAATAAGGTTAGAGGTCATGGTTAAAAGGAGGTCCCTAATAATAAAATGGTGTATACCTGATGTTTTGCCTTTCCATTTATTATTATCTGCCCTGACTTCTCTTCTTTTTTAAATTTTTTATTTATTTATTTTTTTAGTGGTCTAGTCCTATGCCCTCTGCTCCATTCACACAGTTGATTGGATTCAAGGCTCAAATTTAACCAATTATTTTTTGCAATGGTTTATGTTTTTGTAACTGGCATAATTTAGAAATAATGACAATCTCTTTGACCATGTGGTCTAAAAAAAAAAGAGTGAGGAAAGAGAGGAGAATGAAGTAGACATGGAGAGGAAGAAGGAGTCAGCCGACAGAAAGCAAGTTTTTATTAGACTTTGGAGTCATTGCTCATTCTCAGTTGTTTGTATTTTTGCCCTTAATTTTCTATTCTTATAAAAATTTCTGATTTTTCATATTCTATTTAAAGAGTGTCTTTGGATCACTTATCCTAAGAACTTTATGTTGATATTATAAAGTAACTCCTTTCAAATAAGCTAAAAACATTTTTTTTACAGCTTTTAATGTTTGTCCTATAGAAATTAAGCTGATCAGAAAATTGTCGTGTGATAGTACTTGTAGGCAATAATTTGTTTTAAATTTAGAGCAGGTAAATTGGTCCATTTGATGACAGTTTCTCTTTTGGACTTTGATGTGATACTATCAGTAATACTTCCAAGTGAAATCTTAATAAAATAAATACCAAATGCAATTTAGAATTTTTCTTGACAGTAGAAAGGTCTTTAGCAAATTTTTAAAAATGTCTTGCTTTAGCCATGTGTATATGTTCTTTGTTTAACTATTCAGTTACCCCGTTAACCAAACTCCATCATAACATTCCCTGAATGTTTCAACCCTCCAGTGATTTAAAAATGATCACAGGTAATACCTGGGTGTGAGTGCCATGGCAACATCATTTCTCACAAGACTCCCTGTTTAGTCACATAGGATTCTAAAACATAAAGGCGTTGGATATTTCCTTCCTGATGGCTCAGTCTGGGAGGTCAGCACTACAAAAAACTGTAGAAGGCATATACAGCAGTATATTTTTATTTTAAAGTTCAAAAGTAAGTTTACGAATCACCTACACAACAGGCATTTTATTTGGATTCTTGCTGTCAAGAACTGCATCAACTAACTGCAGGAGAGAAATGGAGCAAGAGGTTCTGGTGATCTATGGTCAGGACTGGTCACAGAAAACCCACAGTTGAACGTAAAGCAAAAACTTCTAGTCACTGTAGCATGAATGCAGAGGAGAGAGTGACCCTGTTCAGCCAAAGCAAGAAATTCAAGGCCTATAACCCTAGTATTAAGTCTGGTGTATGTGGCCCAGTGAAAGGTTTATTTTCAAGTATTATGTAAGTAATTGTGTGCTGAGATGAGTCCACAGATTTTCTCATTTAGTGAAGTCAGACCACTACACTTTGGAAAACTCCATGAGACATGGGGGAGGAAATTATAGTCAGGCCCAATCGCCCGCATGCTGTCTGGTCTGTAACTTTGTATATCTTATTAGCAGCTTTAAGAGTAAATCAGGATAAAAGCAAATTTGCAACATCCAAATTGTCATTCATCCCCATCATTTCATGCATGCCAACTCTGATCTGGTCCAATGCAGAGGTCAGTAAATATATATATATTTCTCCTATTTTTCTTTATATTCTTATTTTTCTTGAACCTATAGTTTCCTTCTTCATTTGTCTTTCTCTTTTTTACACCCACATACATATACGTACACAAATGCACACATGCAATTTTAATTATAATGAATTTGGAAAGAAGTAAAGGGAAGTACAATGTATGTCATGCTCTACTTTATCCCTCTAATATCAGAAAGAAAATACAGTAAATGGATTTTACTCGAAGTCCTTATATGCATTATTATTAGGACAGAGTGGCAATTTCTAGAATCTAGGTCACTAGATTTTGCTCACATGGGATTTCCTTAGGCTACAAGGTCAAATAATCTGTAGTTCACAGATGTATCTTGTAGGTAGTAAGAGCAGGAGGTGTTTTCACTGTGGGCTCACAAGTAAAGATCACAACAACGTAAAACCCTTTCCAAAGTGGAAAGTTAACTTGTTGATTTTTATGTTTGTTTAAGAAAGACCCACATAAATGTTAAATAAGTGCCAAGTAGTAATAGAGTTAACACACTGCCTGTTCAGAATCAAGGAAGCAAAGCAAACGCCTAAGGCAAATCTAGTTGCAGAAATCTAGATAAAAGTTAAAAAAAAAAAGGTGATTGGGATTGATAAATTAGGGAGATCAAGTTTCAGCAAGAGAGGTATGCCAATATCCACGTTGGGATAAAGTATTTTGTTTAGGTTACAGTGACGGATTCTTCACTTAGCTATCCGGGGGCTATATTTAATAATTATTTTAATGTATATACACGTAGACAAAAAAATCTTGTACTGTTATTGCTGCAAGGTTAAACCAAAATCAGTAAGGTTCTAACTGTCCAATCCATCCTACCCCCCAGAGGCAACCCTTTTAATAATGCTAGCTATTATTTTTAGTAGACTTCTTCACATTTTAATGCACATATACTGAAATTTTTATTAGTTTTAGATATTAGATATTAATCTTATTGTATATAAAAATTTTAAAGCTATTTATCCCTTAAACCTATTTATCTTGCATTTCCTCTTCTCTTTTTTCTTCCCACCCTACAAATATACATAATAACTATTCAGTAAGTAAATACTGATTTGATAAATATTGATTACTGCTGAAAGAAAAATGTTTAGTATGAGTATGCTTTCTTCTGTTTATATATTTTTAGTTTACGTAAATGCCATTAGTGCCTATTTTTCTTTATATTCTTATTTTTCTTGAATCTATAGTTTTCTTCTTCATTTGTCTAATAACTTTTTTAAATGGTTCTCAGTATAATTATCCACATGAGGAAAAGAGTCAGATAATCTACTGACTCCTTGTTTTCCTGCTTTCTTCTGCTACAGTTTGGATGAATGTCCCTCTGTAGTCACTATACAATTGTCAATATGGATGTTTAATCAGGCTGTGTTATGTGTTACATTATTGTTTCTGGAATCTTCCTTTTCTTCTTGACTTACTTTGTCAATTTGATGGAGTATATTTTTCAATAACATCCTCAAATAAATTATGTATTATGTATATTCTTTGAAAACTTAATGGAAAATATCTTCATTCTACTTTTACTATTCAATTGAAAGTTAGGCAATACATATACAAGTATATGTTTTAAAAAATTTTTAGACTATGTTTTTGTGTTTGTGTTTGTAAAACACAAAACAGCAAGACGTAAAGGTTAAATACACAAAAGTGTAGAATTAAAACATCTCAGGAGAAACTCTAAAGAAAAAGATAAGAATGAGTAAATGGAGTAACAGCTTAAACATTTTTAGTAAATTTTTTTAACTCAAAGCAGGACAAGAGGACTTCTGATGTCTGGACTGGCCTGTAAGAGACCCTTGGAAGTTGCCACTCTGTCCTAATAATGAGTGAAAAACTAAACAGGCTGAGAAATCAACAACTTCTGAGATTCATAAGGGAAGTGAAGTCATAGTGCAAAGACAGCTGCCCCTGCCTTGAGGATAACTAGAGGCTAAGGCAGAGAATGACAGCTCCCAGGAGTGAAGACCCTCTGCAGAACAAGTGCCATGATAAGGAAGGCTGACTATAACTGAGAAATTGCTGGAGGCTCACTGTAGCCTTCTCTGAGAGTTCAAGACTACAAGGGAACACAATTGTAACTAGTGGTGTCCCACACTTTTGTGAATTTTGCCACCAAGAGCTAAACCTGGTTCTCACAGTGAATATTAGGGAAACATCTCCCTGTGTTTCTAGCAGAGGAAAGGTAAAAGGATAATAAATTAGACAAAGTTGTTTCCCAAATATTTAAATTGTTACTTTTTTAATCAAGTTGTATTTTTCTGGATTTTTTACAATATATCACTCTGTAACTGTTAATATTTATTAGTTTAATCAATGAAATGTTTTTAAGGTTATTTGCTATTATCTGCTATTTTAAGAATAACCAGGGTTTTAAGAAAATGGAATGTGTAATTCTATTTCTCACTTAGATCATGTTTCTCCCAGTTCTTCTGCAAAGATGTCATCATTTATAGTAATATAAGAAATAAAATTTCTAAATAGAACAAATTTTTCTTTGATCTGTTTTGAATCTATATATTAAGGCTATTGATAAATATGTATTTATTGTTGTTTTATTTTTAACTATTTTTCTCCATTTTCTTTTTCATCTTCTTCTTAAAGCAAGCCCATTAACATTTGTTGTAGTAATGGTTTGATGTTAACAAACACCTTTATCTTTTTCTGGTCTGGGAAACTCTTTATTTCTCCTTCCATTTTAAATGATAGCTCTGCAGGGTGAAACAGCCTTGGTTATAGGTCCCTGGTTTTCATCACCTTGAATATTTCATGCAGTCCCTTCTGGCCTGAAATATTTTTTTTGAGAAATCAGATGACAGTCTAATTGGAGCTCCCTCGTAGGTGGCTAACTGCTTCTCTGTTGTGGCTTTTAGAATTCTTCTCTTGTCTTTGGGCTTTGCCACTTTAATTATGATGTGTATTGGTGTAGGTCTCTCTGGGTTCATCTTGTGTGGCATTCTCCACACTTTCTGGACTTGTGTGTCTTTTGTCTTCATCAAATTAAGGAAGTTTTCAGTCATTATTTCTTCAAATAGGTTCTCAATCCCTTGGTCACTCTCTTCTTCTGATATTCCCATGATGGGGATGTGGTTACACTTCATGTTGCTGCAAAGGTTTCTTAAGCTCTGCTGATTTTTTAATTTTTTTCCTGCCCTTTATATTTTATTTTTTTAGCTTGTCTTCCAAATCACTTATTCGACCCTCTGCTTCATCTAGTCTACTTTTTTTTCTTTCCAGTGTATTATTTATTTCAGATATTGCATTCCTTATTTCTGACTAGTTCCTTTTTATGGTTTCTATGTCTTTTTTCATGCTGTTGAGTATCCTTATAATCATTACTCTAAATTTTACATTTGATAAATTGCTTGCTTCCATTTCATTTAATTGTTTTTCTGGAGAAATATCTTGTTCTTTCATTTGTGGCCTGTTTCTTTGTCTTCCAATTTTGGCTGCGTCTTTGTATTTGTTTCTAAATATTAAGTAGATCTGCAAAGACTCTGATTCAGCCTTATATCAAATGCTGATTGTGACTGGCCCTGGACAACCTGTGGGAGCTATCAGGAATTCACAGCTTGTGGCTCTCTCTGCTGGGCCTGGTTCAGAAAGCACCAGGGTGTGCACCCAGGCTGGATTTTACCAATTCTGTGCCTTGGAGAGAGTCAGCAAGAGTCTCAGAGCTCCCTGACATCCACCTTCACTGTTAGGTTTAATCCCTGATATAGCCTTCAGCTGTACTCAGCAAGTCTGGCTTAAGTTCCACAAGGTGGGGCAAGAGTGATCCTTGCAGGTGACACTGTTGTTTCCCCTCAGTCTGATGCCACATGGAGGGGAGTGCTCTGCCTGAGAAAAATGGCTTCTGAAGTATGGAGAGTGACTCAGCACAGGGTCCCTGGTGGCTGATTGTTCAGCTCTCTCCCCAGAGCCATCAACCCCAGACTCTCCTTACATGTCTATAGCCCACTCTACCCTCCTTCTGCCAGAGCCTAGGGAAGTGGCTGCAAATGAAATGTTGTGTGTTGGCCCTGATGTGTTGGCCCTGAATAGACACATCTCCAAAAAGGACATAGAGAACACCAATGGATGTATGAAAAGATGTTCACCATTACTAATTATCAGAGAAATAAAAATTAAAATCACAATGAGATACCACTTCACACCTGTCAGAATGACTATCATCAATAAATCAACAGAAGACAAGTACTGGCAAGGATATGGAGAAAGAGGAACCATTTTGCACTGTTGGTGGGAATTCAGACTGGTACAACCCTAGTGGAAAGCAATATGGAGATACCTCAAGAAATTAAAAGTAGATTTGCTATTTGACCCTTCAACTCCACTTCTGGGAATATATCTGAAGAAACCCAAAACACTAATTTGAAAGAACATAAGCATCTCTTTGCTCACTGCAGTGTTATTTACAATTGCCATGGCATGGAAGTAGCCCAAGTGTCCATCAGTTGATGAGTATATAAAACAACTATGATACATATACACAATAGAATACTACTCAGCCATAGAAAAAGAAGAAAATTTTACCGTTTGTGACAGAATGTATGGACCTGGAAAACATTATGCTAAGCAAAATAAGCCAGTCAGTGAAATACAAATACCATTTGATCTCACTCATATGTGGAACTGAATGAACTAACAACCAAAACAGAGACAGATTCACAGACAGCAGGATACTAGCTATGTGGGGGAGGGGATAGTTAGGGGTGGAGGCATCGAGCAGAAAGGAAAAAAAGGACTTATGGACACGGACAACAGTGGGGTAACTTCAGCATAGTGGGGGTTTAAGAGGATAAATGGTAATGGAAAAAGTACAATAAAAAGATATATATAGAAAGAGACTTATTTTTCTGGCAATATGGGGCAGAAAAATTACTACAGCCCTAACCTGAACAAAATGAGGTTTTGAAACAGATGTTTTGTGTGAGACAAAGATTTTCTAAATTCAGGTAATTTTCATTTCATATATTAAGAATTTGATTTAGAAGAAGCCACATTGAGACTGGTAGGAAGGGCAGAGACACAGGAAGGGCTGCTCCCACAAAAAAACAAAAAACAAAAACAAACAAAAATAATTTGATTTAACATATTAATTCATGGGTATGGAAAAGTTAGGGACTTGATATAAAATGAAAAACTACACATTATATGAAAATAATTTATCCACATGTATTTGTAAACTTATAATACCATTGCTTAAGTAATAGTGACATTACAATTTAACATTTAATGAAAAATATAACTTTAAACCTAAGATATTAAAGTGTTGATTTTTAATTTTTTTCTTGCTGTGCAAGTACAGTTTTGTCCATTTTCCCCCACCACACTCCCCAACCCTACCCTTGACCCACCCCCCTTGACTTTGTCCATGAGTCCCCCATATATGTTCCATGACCACCATTCCCCTGTTTCCCCCATCTTCCCCTGCCCCCACCCTCATTCACTGTCAGTTTGTTCTTTATTTCAATGTCTCTGGTTACATTTAATTCCTTGTTTGTTCTGTTGATTAGTCTCCACTTATGGGTGAAATCACATGGAATTTGTCTTTTACCGCCTGCCTTACTTCACTTAGCATAATGCTCTCCAGATACATCCATGCCGTCGCGAATGGTAGGAGCTCCTTCTTTCTTTCTGCTGAGTAGTATTCGATTGTGTAAATGTGCCACCGTTTTTTGATCCACTCATTTACCGTTGAGCATTTATGTTGCTTCTAATTCTTGGCTGTTGTAAATTGTGCTGCTATGAACTTGGGATGCATAGGTTCTTTAGCTTGGGTGTTTCAGGATTCTTAGAGTAGAATCCCAGCAGTGGAATTGCTGGGTAAAAGACAGTTCCATTTTTAGTTTTTTGAGGAAATTCCAAACTGTTTTCCACAGTGGATGCACCAGTCTGCATTCCCACCAACAGTGCACTAGGGTACCCTTTTCTCCACATCCTTGCCAGCACTTGTTTATTGATTTGTTTATGATGGCCATTCTGACTGGTGTGAAGTGGTTTTAATTTGCATCTCTTTGTGGTTTTATTGTGGTTTTAATTTGCATCTCTTTGATGACTAGTGATGCTGAGCATACTTTCATGTGCCTCTGGGCCCTTCGTATGTCCTCCTTGGAGAAGTGTCTGTTCAGGTCCTTTGCCCATTTCTTAATTGGATTGCTTGTCTTCCTAGAGTGGACTCATGTGAGTTCTTTATATATTTTGGAGCTCAAACCTTTGTCTGAGGTATCATTGGCAAATATATTTTCCCATACTGTTGGTTCCCTTTTCATTTTGCTGACATTTTCTTTAGCTGTGCAGAAGCTTCTTATTTTGATGAAGCCCCATTTGTTTATTCTTTCTGTTATATCCCTTGCTCCAGGGGACATATTGATGAATATATTGCTGCATGGAATATCTGAGATGTTCCTGCCTATGTTCTCCTCTAGGACTTTTATGGTGTCATGACTTATACTTAAGTCTTTTATCCATCTTGAGTTTATATTTGTGTGTGGTGTAAGTTGGTGGTCCAATTTCATTTTTTGCCTGTTGCTGTCCAGATCTCCCAACACCATTTGTTGAAGAGGTTATTTTTACTCCATTTTATGCTTCTGTCCCCTTTGTTGAATATTAATTGACCATAGAGACATTGGTTTATTCCTGGGATCCCTATTCTGTTTCATTGATCTATGTGTCTATTCTTATGCCAGTACCAGACTCGTTCGATTACAGTAGCCTTGTGATATAGTTTGATGTCAGGCACTGTGATCCCTTCTGCTCTGTTCTTCTTTCTCAGAATTGCTGCAGCTATTCAGGGTTGTTTAAGGTTTCATATAAATTTTTGAAATGTTTGTTCTCTATCTGTGAAATATTACTTTGATAATTTAATAAGGATTGCGTTGAATCATAAATTGCTTTGGGTAATATGGACATTTTGATGATATTAAACCTTCTGATCCATGAGCATGGTATATGCTTCCATTTATTTTTGTCTTTCTTTTCTTTCTTCATTGTTGTATAGTTTTGTGAGTACAGGTCTTTTACTGCCTTGGTAAGGTTTATTCCTAGGTACTTTATTTATTTTGTTACTATAGTGAATGAGATGTTTTTCCTGATTTCCGATTCTGATATTTCATTGTTGATATACAAAAATGCTTTCAATTTCTGAATATTGACTTGTATCCCACTGTTTTGCCAAATTCACTGATGAGATCGAGTGGTTTTTTGTTAGAGCCAATGGGGTTTTCTATGTACACATTCATATCATCTACAGTGACAGTTTTACTTCCTCCTTTCCTATTTGGGTGCCTTTTATTTCTTTTTCTTGTCTGATCACTATGGCTGTGGCTAGGACCTCCAAACTACATTGAATACAAGTGGTAAAAACAGGCACCCTCCCTTGTTCCTGATCTTAGGTGGGAAAGCTTTAAATTTTGCATGTTGAGTATGATGTTGGGTTTAGGTTTCTCATATATGGCCTTTGTTTTTTTGAGGTATGCCCCCTTTATTCCCGGTTTGCTGAGTTTTTTTAGCATAAATGGGTGATGTACTTTGTCAAATACTTTTTCTTAATCCATTGATATGATCATGTGATTTTTGTCTTTCCTTTTGTTTATGTGATGTATTATGTTTATTAATTTGTGAATATTGTACCATCCTTGCATCCTTGGGATGAATTCTACTTGATCATAGTGGATGATCTTTTTAATGTGTTGCTGGATGTGGTTTGCCAATATTTTGTTGAGGATTTTAGCATCAATGTTCATCAGTGACATTGGCCTGTAGCTTTCTTTCCTATGGTGTCTTTATCTGATTTTGGGAATAGGATGATGCTGGCTTGATAAAAATATTTTGAGAGTCTTCCTTCTTTTGAGATATTTTGGAATAGTTTCAGAAGGATAGGGGTTAGCTCTTTAAGTGTTTTGTAGAATTTTCCTATGAAACCATCCAGTCCCGTGCTTCTGTGTGCTTGGAGTTTTTAAATTACTGCTTTGATTTCCCCGGGTGTTACCTGTCCCTTCAAGCTTTCCGCTACTTCTTCATTCAGGCTTGGAATATTATATTTTTCCAGGAATTTTACCATTTCACCCAGGTTTTCAAATTTCTTGGCATATAGTTCTTTGTACTAATTTTTTACAAGCATTTGTATTTCTGTGATATCAGTCGTGTTTTATCTGCTTTTGTTTCTGATTTTATTTATTTGGGTCCTCTCCCTTTTTTTTCTGATGAAAAGGAAAAGCGACTTAAAGGTTTGTTGATTTTGTTTATCTTTTCAAAGAACTATCTCCTGGATGTATTGATCCTTTGAATTGTTCTCTTAGTTTCTATGTCATTTAATTCTGTTATGCTCTTGGTTATTTTCTTTCTTGTAATGGCTCTGGACTTTGTTTGTTGTTGTTTCTTCAGTTCTTGTAGATGTTGTATTAGGTTGTTTATTAGAAATGTTTCTATCCTTTTTAGGGAGGCCTGTATAGCTATGAACTTCCCTCTCAGAACTGCCTTTGCTATGTCCCATAAGTTTTGGAAAGTTGTATATTTATTTTCATTTCTTCCAGAAAGTTTTTGATGTCTTGCTTGATCTCATTATTGACCCATTCACTGTTTAATATCATGCTATTCAGTCTCCATGAGTTTGAGTGTTTTGAGATTTTTCCTTGAGGTTGGTTCTTAGTTTCAGGCCCTTGTGGTCTGAGAAACTGACTGATATGATTTCAATTTTCTTGAATTTGTTGACATTTGTTTTTTGTCCTATAATGTAGTCTGTCTTTGAAAGTGTTCCATATGCATTTGAAAAGAATGTTTATGTTGCTTCTTTGGGATGAAAGGTTCTATATATATCAGTTAAGTCCATTTCATCTAGGACGTTGTTCCATGCCATGATATCTTTGTTGATATTTTTATTTAGAAGATTAATCCACTGTTGACAGTGGGGTGTTAAAATCCCCTAGTACAAATATGTTGTTGTCTATATCTTTCTTGAAGTCATCCAAGGTTTTCCTTATATATTTGGGCCCTCCTATGTTGGGTGCAAATAGGCTTACAATGTTTATGCCTTCTTGATGGATTCTTCCCTTGCGTACTATGTGGTGTCCTTCAGTATCTCTTTTTACGGCTTTTGTTTTGAAGTCTATTTTGTGTAATATAAGTATTGCTACCCTGTTTCTTTTCCCTGTCCATGTGCTTGGAATATTTTTTTACAACTCTTCACTGTCTGTCTGTATAATTCTTTTTTTCTGAGGTGGGTCTCCTGTAAGCAGCATATGTGTGGGTCATGTTTTCTTATCCATTCAGCTACCCTATGTCTTTTGATTGAAGCATTTAACCTATTAAAATTTAAGGTTATTATTGATAAGTAGTAATTCATTTTTCCCTCTTTATATCTGTGTTCCTTTCCCTCTTACTCTTTTTCTTCCTCTTCTTACAGCATTCCCTTTCACATCTCTTGCAGAGCTGGTTTGGTTGAGGTGTATTCTTTCAGTCTTCTTTTGTTTTGGACACTCCTTATTTTTCCTTCTATTTTAATTGAGAGCTTTGCTGGGTAGAGTAGTCTTGGTTGTAGGTCTTTGCTTTTCGTTACTTGAAATATTTCTTGCCATTCCCTTCTGGCTTGTAGTGTTTCTGTGGAGAATCAGCTGCTAGCCTTATCTTTGCCCTCTTGTATGTTACTTCTTGTTTCTCCCTTGCTGCTTTTAAGATTCTTTGTCTTTAAAACTTGGCATTTTAATTATGATGTGTCTTGGAGTAGGCCTGTTTGGGTTCATCTTGATTGGGACTCTCTGTGCCTCCTGAACTTGCATGGTATTTTCTTTCTCCAGGTTCAGGAAGTTTTCTGTCATTATGTTTTGAAACAGGGTTTCTATCCCTTGCTCTTTTTCTTCTTTTTCTGGTGTTCCTATAATTTGAATGTTGTTGTGTTTTATGTTGTGGTGCATTTCCCTTAAGATATCCTCATTTTTTTTAGTCTTTTTCATGCAGCTGCTCTACCTGGGTATTTTTTTTTTTACTTTATCTTCCAGCTCTCAATTTGATCCTCTGCTTTATCCCACCTGCTTGTAATTCCTTCTTGTGTATATTTTTTATTTCAGAAATTGTATTCTTTATTTCTTCCTGGTTCTTGTTTAAGGTTTCTGTTTCCTTTTTTATACTGTTATAGTTCTCATTCAGTTTCTTGTAGTTGTCTGTGAGTACCTTGAGCATCCTTATCACTATGTTTGAATTCTATATCTCGTACTTTGGTTGCCTCTATTTCATTTAGCTCTTTTAGTGGGGAGTCTTCTATTCCTTTTGATTGCTGGTTTTTTCTTTGTCTCACCATTTTGGGAGGCTCTTTTTGTTTGGTTCTGTGATTCCTGATGCTCTGCTTTGCCAGCTGTCTTTGAAGTGTGAACTTCTGTGGTAGGACTTCTGTGGGACTCGGTGGTGTGGTCTCTTTGATCTCCTTGTCTGGGTGCTCTAGGTTTGCCCTTTCTTCTGTTTGTGTGAGGTCTCTTCTTGCACTTGGGTTTTTCCTATTGGTGGCTCCTTTGTTGGTGGGTTCTGTCCTCCAGCAGGTTTATTGGTATTCACAACTCCCACCTTATCTTGTATGTGATCAAGGGTACGGTGAAGGTGAATTGGAGTTAACCAGTGGGGGAGTGTTCTATGAGAATTAAAATACTAACAAGTGGGGAACAGATAGGAGATCCTTGGAGAAGTACCACAATAAGCGTGATAATTCACCCAAGTAGCCATTTTTTTAAAAGGTAAAAAAGAGATAAGACTCTTATTGGGGTAGGGGGAGAATGTGAATTGTCTCTAAAAAGCAGAATGCCTATGGGAGATTAGATAATGAGATATAGTGAGAGTAAGTGATAGAAACTTGGGGTAGTGTGGGAGAAAATAGAGTTAACCACAACACTAATCAAGCTCAGGAAAATAGCAAAATGGGTCATGCCTGGGTAGGGTGCTGTGTGGGATTTAGAACAATAATAATAAGACAAGCAATATTTAATCTTAATAAAAAGAATAAAAATTGAAATATCAAGAGTAGTGTGTTATTGGTATACAGGTTCAGTGTCAGAAGAGAAATTAAAATGTAATAGGAAAGGTAGAACTGGAAAACTAGTCAAACAATGAAATCAAACAAGCACAACAAAGAAAACTAAATGGAGGGAAAATTTTTAAAAATTGAAATATATAAAAAAACAAAAAAAACAGTAAAATAAAAAATAAAAATGCAAGTGCAGACAGATTTCAAAGTGAAATTTTTTCTCAGTTGTTGGCCTTAGCCTTTTGATCTCTCTCTGGGTCTGCCTTTGGTCCATTCACAGCTCCAGGTCTTATTGTCTTATGCTTGCAAGAATAAAAAAAAAAAAAAGAAAAAGAAGGAAGGAAGAAAAAAAGCTTCCTACTGACTCTAAACCCATCAAAATAGTTCTGCTGGTCTTCCTTGATGCTGCAGTCAGAGGAGGGTTGGGCTCCATTTTTCATTTTCTATTTGTTTTTTTCTATCTCCTGTGGTTCTGTAAGGATGGGGGCTGTCTCTGGTTTGCTGTTTTTCCTGGTTCGCAGCCGCTAGCTGAGCACTCAGAGTGCTGCAAGGCCCATACTGTCCATATGCGTCAGGCCAGAGTGTTTAATCCCCCTGGGTGTGCAGCCCTTTGATTAGTCTGTGAGGTGCACTGAGTGGGAGCAACTTGCACCCCTCCTCCTCACTCTTTGCTGGCTTGGTCATTGTGCACACAAAGTCCTTTTGGGCGGTTTAGTTCCCCCATTAAATTACGTATCTCTGGGGACTGCTACCTCTTTGGACCCAGTTGCCCGCTTTGATCAGTCTCTGCGGTACCCTTTTTTGGAGCAATTCATGCCTCTCCTCCTCCTTCTCTGTCCCTGACGACTGACGCTGCAACGCACCAAAGGTCTTTGTATAGCAGCTACGAGCCTTTTTTTGAGTGAATTCCCCTTGTTTGTGGGTGACCTTTCTTAACCATCACTAGGATTTTCACTCAGGCCAACTCTGACCAGTCCCGGGCCTATATGGGTCACGGTCAATTGCAACCCTTCTGTTCTCCCATCTTCTGGTGTTGTCCAGCTTCCCAATTTCTCTAGTATTGCCCCAGCCAGCGATCACTGTCTCAGCTGTAGTGCATCACCTGTTCTGTGTCTCCCACTGCCCAGTGACCAGGTCTCTACTGGTGCAGGTCTGTGACTTCCCTGCTCTGTGATGGGAGTGAACCAACAAGTTCTAATCACTGAGCTGGCTCTCCTCCAAAGCTCCTGAGGTAGCCACCATTCCTGGCATAGGGCCGGGGATCCCCAGTGCCGCCTCAGCAGAAAGGACACAGGAACCTTCCCGATGGCCTTCGAAACCTCCTTACTGTCCATTTTCTGTCATCCTCTGCAATCTTTGGCTTTTGACTTTCAAATAAGCTGGAATTTCATTGGCTGATCACTCAGTTCTTCAGAAGATTGGCTAGGTGTCCCAGCTGGGTGCAAGAGCAAGAGGGTTTAGCTCCCACTTACTTCACCGCCATCTTCCAACCTCCCTAAGGTGTTGTTTTAAAAAATGCATTTGATGATTGCATTCAATTGTTAATATTCTATAAATAAATTGCTTCAAGTATTAAAAATGAAGTGTTTATTGATTAAATAAATGTGGTAATTGCTTTATGAATCTCAGCGAACACATGAATATAATTTTCCCAGCACTGTACTGAAAACTGTAGTGGATGTACAATAAAGTTAATAGATCATGTTATTGTTACAGTTTCTATTATTTACAATTTTACTTATATTTTAAAATTTTATTGTTGAATAATTCCCAGCAAACCCAATTTAATATCTAGAGATTCAAATTAGAAACCATCATGGAAGATTTCTTTTTCTATCATCATTTAATTTTGTTTCTTTTTCTCTTAGTTATTGAGTGGTAGTAATTTTTGGTGTGGGAGGACTTACTAAATAAAATAGTTGGTAATGACAGTTTTTTTCTCTTGAAAAATAAGGGAATTTTCCAGTTTTGTTGGATTTAACTATCAAGAGAAAAAAATGCAAATGTTTGAAGCCCAGGTATATTTGCATTTATTATTTGTATACTTACATTAAATCTAGCATATAAATGGAGAAAAAAAGAGTTTGTAATTGAACTATGATGTATTTTGTCAAAGCTCAAAATTGTCTTTCTGGGTCAGTTTGCTAACTTTCTTATGTCCATAGAAATATAAATGGCTCTCTTGGGAAATGAATGCAAATAAGATTGTAACATTTGGTTTTCTAGAGACTGAAGATTACTTTCCTCCTTTCATATAGAAATGCCATTTCCCATTGCCTGTTGATTTATCCATGCTCAGGAATCATTTCTCTATGTATTCATTCAGTTACTTGTTTATCCAACACTGAGGAGGCAGCTCAGAAGTGCCAGGAATTGGACGAGGGGTTGGGAATGCAAAGAAAAAAAATACAAATTGCTGTTTTTAAGATGGAACAGTAACCCATAATAACCAGAAGTTTTCACAGTGGTAAGTACAGTAACTAGACATGGAATCACAAGAGCTCTAGAACAAGTGTTTGCATAGGCAAGGATATTAAGGGAAGTGTCTTCTAAGCAGTGTCTGAGTTTAATCTTAAAGGATGGTTAAGAGTGCTAGGAGCAGCAGGAGGTGGATGACCAATCTATTTAGTATAAAACATAAGAATACGAAGGCCATACAGGTCCGTAATAGCATAGAGCATGCATAATAGAAATTAATTTAAATTTATGACAGTTTTAGTATAAAGCACAAGGCACAGAGATGTAGACAAGAAGCTATATTTCATTCTATAAAAATTAGTCATCCTCTTGCTATATTTATGTGTATCTGTGTGTGTTTATCTTGCATATAAATGTTTCATATGTACAAGGTCTGTCCAGAAGGTATCCAGCCATGTAATATGAAAAGTAGAGATTTGCTGTTTTTGAAGAAGATATAAGATACAAGAAACATTGTGCATAGGACAATGACGCCTCAGTCCCACTCAGCGTAGGCACCTTGGTACCTCACACAGTTCTCCTAATCACCATCAGCTGCCCCAACATATTTTCCTGAATCTAATCAGTTGCTCTGAAATCCCTTCCCTTTCAAAGGTGATTTTAGTTTTGAGAAAAGCCAGAAGTTGCAGGGTGCCAAATCTCAGATATAGAGGGCTGAATCACTTGGGTGATTCGATATTTTGCAGAAAAACTCTGCATAAGATGTGATACATGAGTGGATATTGTTGTGATGAAGCTGCCAATTACCAGCTGCCCATAGCTGGGGCCTTCTGAATCATTTGAATAGTTTCCATGGAGGAATGTTCAAGCTTAATGCAAAATGTGATACAGATGTGTTGCTCTACTCACTCACTCATTTTGGATGTGAGGGCCACATAGTACACAGGTTCTCTCAACAGCATCTGCTGGCCCCGCTGACTAGAACAGTGAAGTTGTCATTGTTCATCCATGCACATTCTAGTTCACTCTTGTTGGGTTCCAGGTTACAGCAATGTCATGCAAGTCATTCTTATTACATTAACAGTGGCTGAACTTTTTCTGGACAGACCACATATATATCTTGCATATGAATACCAACATTCAAAATCCTTACTCTGTTTCCAATCAATGCCCCCAATGACTAGGAGCTAAAGAGAACTTTATAAGTTTTTCTGATGTTACCTTAGTGAATGATATCTCAGTTAATAAGGAAGGGAAGGTAAGAAAAGAACTTTTGCCTATGGAGTCACAAGATACTTTGATGTTTTGATAATTTTCTTTGAGTGCCTTAAAAAAAGCAGAATAAAATCTCTTTCATCAGTCTCATTAGCTATAAACATGTGTTGCCCTTCACATGCTTGCCCCTCATCATCTCCTTCTTACAACCCCTCATTCAGTTATTTCAGAGACACCTGACAGTCACTGAATTTAGTTCTTTCTAAAGAATTTTGTATGCACTTTTCTTCTACTTGAAAATCTCATCCCTCCACATTTGACACTGCCCCTCAATTCTAGTATTCACTTCCATCAAGATCTTTCCTAACTACCCTGCTAAAAGGTAATTATTGGTGTTTTTCCATAACTTTATCTTGACTTTCACAGCATCAGTTAATACCTGAATTTATTTTCTTTATTTACACATATATTTATTGTGTCTGTTGACAACACATGAAACATAAATGTACATTTTTTCTAGTAATGGTCTATTTATATTTTGCTATTTTTTATATCCTAAGTATCTAGATTATGACCTGATGCATAAGGGAATTTATTAAATGTTGTGGACTAGTTTCAATTCACATTGGTTTCCAGGCAGAAAACTAGAGGAAAGGAAAAGGTCAAAGAGAACAATGTTTGAAGTTTCCTACCTCCTTGGACCTAATAAGATAATCCTGTTTGGATATCATCTGCACATATGTTTATATCTTGGCTATCACATATGTTTAATTGACTTTATACATTAAGGAGACTTACCATTTTTTGGTTGTTTCTAAGTCTTGGCCACTGTGAATAATGCTGCAATAAACATAGGGGTGCACACATCTTTGCAAATAAATGTTTTCCAGTTTTTCAGGTAGATACCCACAAAAGCAGTTGCAGGGTCATATGTTACTCTAGTCTTATTTTTTGAGGAACTTCCATATTGTTTTTCGTTGTTGTTGTACTAGTTCAAATTCCCACCAGCAGTGAATGAGGGGTCCTTATAGAAGATATGGTGCAGATATACAATGGAATACTACTCAGCCATAAGAAAAAATGAAAAACTGCCATTTGCAACAATATAGGTAGATCTTGAGAATATCATGCTAAGTGAAATATCAGACAAGAAAAGTTATGAATCATATGGTTTCACTCATATGTGGGATATAAAACTGAAAACAACAAATAAACAAACAAGAAGGACAAACAAAATCTTGTAGACACAGATAACAGTATGGTGGTTACCAGAGGGAAGGGGGTGAGGGAGTAGTAAAAGGTAAAGGGGGTCAAATATACGGTGACAAAAGAAGGTTTGACTTTGGGTGGTGAGCATACAATGCAATATACAGATGATATAGCATAGAATTGTACACTTTAACCCTATGCAACTTTTTAACTTGTGTCACTCCAATAAATTAAAACACAGAGAGAAATAGATATAATTACTTTTATGTAATAGTAAAACTTCATCCAAATATCCAAAAAAGGAAATAATTTATAAACTAATAAATTCACCCAATTTAAGTGTGTGATTTAATTATTTTTAGTAAATACATTCAGCTGTACAGTCATCACCACAGTAGGTTTTAGAACATGTCCCTCTCCCCAGAAAGTCCCTTATCCAGCTTTCAGGTAATTATTTTTCCCAGCCCTAATCACAGTATCCACAGATCTGATTTTGGTCTCAGAGACTTGCTATTACTGAACATTTCCAAATGAATTTATAGTCAACAAAACCATTTTCAGGTGTTTTGCATTTCAAATTCCATTACTAATCTTGTTCAAGCAGGTGAATGATAACCACTTAAATAGGAGGGGGGCAGGGGCATGTGTGCTCAGTGAAAGCATCCTACATTGTTCACATCCCCCTGGGGTTTGAGGATGAGGGTGGCTATCCTCAGTTTCACTGTGCCTGCACAGCCTGCTGCTGCTGGCACAGTCAGGAGAAAGCAGACGCGATACTGGCATTTTGGGGGTTGGCAAAGATGCTTCTACCAGCGCGTGGAAGAGTGGTCAGGGCATAAGGGAGAAAGTGCTAGTCACATCAGATTGCAACCCCTATGCCCATAAACTCTGAGGTTAATTTTTTAAAAATCTCCATGAAATAGTAAATAACATGATGAAAAGCCATATCTAGATATCTTTCGAGAACAAAGAAATAATCAAGGGGGTGTTTTGGTCCATGATAAGTCCCCATATGCCTCTTCACTCATTAGTTCATCTATTTCTGAAGGGTTATTCAATATAATATTCATTGCATTTTTATGTTGATCTCCCCTTTACATATAGACAATCTATGTAGTTATAATAATAATGCAAGCCATGAGAATTTGAATTTTGTAATAATTTAGAGAATAATACCAAGTGACTGCTTTATATCATGGACATATGTGGTTAATGCAAAACAAATGTCTAGTTGGGCAAAAATATATATTCTTATTCCAGATTTTATTTTGGTCATCATCCCCCAAAGATAATTGTTTAGCTATTAAATTTAAAAGGACCTAAACCAATTGGCTATTACAGCTTGATCAAAGTAGACCACTGACCTACTGCAAAGGTGGCCTAGAGAGCTGTAGTCTCACTTACAGCACCCAGCTCTGCCAGCTCTGACACTGGGCCCAGCCACGTCGGGCAGTTTACGAGAAGGCAGGAAGCAAATTTTCATCGATCCAGCAAAATATTCATAGCAGTTCAATAAAGTTGATGTTAGTATTTTGATTTTAACAAATCAGGGATATGAAGATGAGAAGGAGAAGTTGGTGTAACATTATATAACTAAAGAGAAAGAAAAGAAAACAGGGGAAGGACAGAAGGGAGGCAGGAAAAAAGAGAGAATGAAGTTTTCATGAACCAGTAATGAAAGTATTTGATGAAGAAAAGATTATGGTCAATTCAATTATGCACACCTAAGGTGTGAATTAAAAAAAAAAAATAAAATGAGAGGAGAGGGAGAGAGAGAGGGAAGGAAGAAGGAAGGAAATAGCCATAGTAAGTAATATGTGATAATAGGTCACCCAACTTGTAAACATGGCGGACCTGAGAGTTTTGCCTAAAAAAATCTAATTCCTGTATATATTCAATCCAAAGCATCAAGCTCTAAGCTTGATGAAGTACTTACAGAACTGCATTTCTTTAAAAATGCAAACTTAATTTCCACCAGTGCCTCAGACCTATTTGGTATTTCTAAACAACTCCTATTACTCCTTTCATATTTCCTTGCACATAAATCATATTGAATGATAGCCATATGTAATATCTATATGTACATATATATATGCACACACATTTTTATCTAACTTTAAAATTTTTCACCCTAATATTTTCAGCTTTTACTTGCTGCCCTATCAAGATCCTTTTAAAAATATGACTCATGAAAACTTCTCACAAATGCCTAGTGCATTATTCACATGAGAATTAAGACAAACAAAATGACAGTTTATCTGTGGAAAATAAAAATATGAGCTGTTTCTTATATTTCTATTTACAACTGCCTTAATTTTATGTGAATTACACCTCTTTCTTCTCCAGGCATTTTGTATTTTCTTTGTAAATAGCTGGATTTTTACACATCCAGAAATTTCATTTCCGGTTTACAAGAAGCATTCCTAGCATAACAATGACATGTATAAGACTGGCCACCAAACTGGCCTAGGATTCTTCCAGCCTGGGAACTGAACTTCAGGATGACACTGTTGGGAACTATCAGACTAACAAATTTATAAGAAGTTGATTATTGACTGCATTGTTTAGATGATGGCATAGAAATTAAATAAATGAATATACATAATTGAGTTTTAAATAGTAGTTTTGCTATACTCTGGAAATGAGTATGAGTTACCTGAATTAGCAGGCTCCTAAATGAGCATGTTTCTAAAGTAAGCAATGTATTAAGGCAATATACAATAGATCTACTTATGGATAACTATGTAGTCTTAGATGTCTTCAGCCTGAAACCACTTATTTCTTAAAGAACTGGATATAGTCATATAGATTGACTTTGTTTGTTCACACAGATGATACTGAAGATAACTTTTTATTCTCTTTTTTTAAATATTATCTGGAAATTATATTTTTGCTTAAGAAACATCACATATATGACTAAAAACATTTTCTTGGACTTTCATTGTTATGGCTTTAATTTCCTTAAAAAAATTCCATAAGTTAAAATTAGCATTTTCACAAATGCTAGCAGAGTCACTAAATATTAACAGAAAAATAACAAAAAAATTAACGAAGAGGTTGAATGTTTTATTATTAAACTTTCTTGTTTTCCTGCAAGCCTGCTGCTTCACTATATAAAAGTAGCACCAGCAAATTTAGTATATCACTAAATTAAGACAGTTTTGTCATCTGACACTGTAACTAACAAAAACTATTCTCCACTGCCAATTATTTCCAATGGAAAGTTCGTTAAGTATTTTGACCCAAATCCAGAGACTGACATAAGAAAGTTAGAATATTACATGAGGCTTAAGATAACAATGTTATCCTTGAAATGCATAATTTTGATAACTAGATTTCACCGCAGATGATCTCAGGAATTCTGAATAACTGTAGCCTAGCTTAAAAATCATAGGGCGTTGTAAAAAAAGATACCAACTGTGTTTACCTGTGATCATTAGAAAGTTAAGGGACATTTTATTCTAATAGCATTGTTGTAGTTTGTTTTTGCAATGGGTATGACTAAAAGCTGTTATTTTAAAAATTCTATCCACCACTAATTTAAGACAACTATGCTAGATTAAGTTGTTTCATACTACTTTATTTAGGGGGGAGTTCCATTTTCACTCCTCAATAGATTTTATGTATTTCTCATATGCCTCTTCACTCATTAGTTCATCTACTTCTGAAGGGTTATTCAATGTCATCTTGATCAACCAACCATCTTCATAACAAGATTTGTTGACAAGTCCAGGATTTTCTGCAAGAGCTTCATTAAGTTTAGTTACTTCTCCTGTTAGAGGGGAATAGAGTTCACTAGCAGCTTTCACACTTTCCAAAGCACCAAACTCACCTTGTTAGTTCAGCTTTATCCCAACTCCAGGCAGAATACAGTAAACAATATCTCCCGAAGCGGAGAGCAGATTAGGGCCGCTGTGCAGCGGCCACACGACGCCTGCCCTTAGGTCCCAGGGCCACAGCGCGCAGGGCGTGGCGGGGCGCACCGAGGCAGCACGCAGGGGAAGAGCCGGCTTTTCCAATTTTTCTTTATCACCTGTTTACCAGAGGAATCTTCCAAGATTACATGTTTAGCCTAATTTTTCATGCCATTCTTTCTTTATGAAACTATAATGTATACCCTGTTAATAATCCATTGTAATTTTCTGGGGTAAGGATCTAAACTAGAATTAGGATTCCTGCGTTATATATCAAATGAACACTAGTCATTTTCAAAGAATAAATATTAACTTACTTTCAATGAATCAATATTAATTAATAGATGTATATATCAATTTCAGATGTAATTTAGATTATAGACAAGAAAAGAATGCTCAAATTTTTGTTTTCAGAACAATTTACAATTTTGAAAATTATTGGGAGACCAAGAGCCTTTGTTTATATGTGTCATATCTGTTATTTGCTTTAGTCAAAATTAAAACCAGAAAAGTTAAAAATATTTATAATTTGTAATTATTTTAAAGAACATGATACATTTATTACATATCAACATGCATACAACTCTATAAAATATATTTTGTTTACTTTATTTTTAATTTTATTTATTTTTATTGTTGTTCTATTACAGTTGTCCCAATTTTTCCCCTGTTGCTCTCCCTTACCCCACCCACCCTCTCTTTTTAACATTATTTTTATTGTTGACATTGTTAGAGCTGTCCCCATTTCCTCCCCTCTTGCCCACCTGCCCCCAGCCTCCTTCAGGCCATCACCACACTATTGTCTGTGTCTATAAATTACACATATATGTTCTTTGGCTAATCTCTTCACCTTCTTTCATCTAGCCCCCTTCCACCTCTGACAGCTGTTAGCCTGTTTCATGTATCCATGCCTTTGTTTCTATTTTGTTTGTCAGTTTATTTTGTTCATTACATTCCACATATAAGTGAGATCTTATGGTATTTGTCTTTCTCTCACTGTCTTATTTCACTTAACATAATAATCTCCAAGTCCATTCACACTGTAACAAAAGGTAAGATTCCCTTCTTTTCTTTGGCTGCATAGTATTACATTCTGTAAATGTACCACAGCTCTTTTATAACTTGTCAAAATAAGAAATTTAGTAAACAATGGCATTGTTTGATATTTCCTTACTTTTCTTTATTATCATATAAACCTCTGCATTCAATCTGTTGTAATATTATATATACCATTTAGCCTTTGGAAAATTGGTACGGTTGTAAAAGAATGAGAGTAAAAATAGAAAATATTATCTTCATACAATTATGATACAGAGATTTAACTTCATTTAACCTCTTGACTGTGGGCCTAGCCTCAGTATGAGGACCACTGAACTGTAGCATCATCGACACTTGAAAACTAATAGGCATAGAAATATGTCACAAATTTTGTTTACAATGCTGAAAAAGTGGTATTAAAATGAAGAAAACAGTAATAGAAAGTGTCTTTATATTATGTTTATTATTAATCGACTTAATGAAAACTACCTGGTTTAAAGCCCAACTCCCATTTTCAACAAGCAGAGACATAATGATTGTTTTTGAACCAAGATTCAAGATGATCCTGCAATGGGTAGTTTTCTGACATTAGCTAAAAGTTTAAAAATTTAAATGAATAACTAAATAAATAATTCTAAGAGAAAAATATAGCATCTTGTGACCAGACCAAACCTAAGATTCAACTGGAAGCCAATGCTAATTTCAATAAAAGAAGCCAAGTAGAGGCAGGACTCAAGGCAAGGGACATCAGAATGACCCCTGGAGGGACACCTATTGAGCGAGTGTGCTTGAGACTTTTGCTAGGAGGCTAAGATCCTGGAAAACTTTCTGAAAGTTTTAGAACAAGGGAACAGGTTATTATTTGTTGACATTTGAATAAGCAGATTGGTGACATTAGCAAAAAATAAAATTAACAAAATGCTTTAGAAATTTCTAAAGTGTTAATTTCTTATTCCATTTTTAAAAGCAGGCAGACTAATAATTACACTTTCCCACAACACCACTCCTTTAAAAATAAAAATTGGGAAGACATGCCAACTGGCATGATATTCTCGGGTTAAAAGAAAATTCAGAGAAACAACAAAAAATTACCTTTTTGTGTGTAATTATAAGCAAGAAGAATCTGTTTGTTCTGTTTTTACCCATCTGTTTCAACTTGATATGAAATTATTCATTAAACTCCAGAATAAGATTATGTGTTTTAATAGTGAAAAGATTTGGACTTTGCTTATTGTCATTGTTATTCAAAAGAAAATTTAACTAATTCTATACTTGTCCACAAAACACTACAAAAACAAATACTGAGGACTCCTTCAGATACCAACATGTGTCTATGAGTATTTCAGAAAGGGTAGAGTCCCCGCAAAGCATTAAAATGTTTCCAGATAACAACATTTGGCTGTACACAAGTGATCTGATGACCAAAAATTACAGGATTATTTGTTTATTCTATGATGAGAAACTTGACCGGCACCTAAATTTACAGAGAATATACTAGTTTGAGAATCCTTGTGTAAGGCCTTACTAATGCTGTAATGAAGTTGGAAACAAGGATATATCCTAGGAAATTAAGTGTCATCACTAAGAATAAACATTTATGGATGATCTGTGTGTAGGTTCATTAATCTAAGAGCTAATTATAAGATATATAATCTTGCTCTGATACCACCTTTATCTGAAACTTACAGGTGAAATTGTGTATAGGTATTTGACCCTGGTAGATGTGTTTATGAAAAAGAAGGATATACCTGTCTGTGATAGGGTAGATCCATAAGGTACCCTCATTTAAAAGCATGGTTGACTTGCATCAGTGTACCTGAGGAAAACTTCATTGACCAACCTCTTCTAAAATTGGGCTTTGGGAATAGGTAGAATTGATGAGAAGGATATATATACTACAAGGTTGGGGTAGGGCTAGTGTGTGTATTTTCACATAGACAAGAGAAATGGTATACATAAAAGTGCAGTGGAGAAAATGACCAAACCACATGGGAAAGATAATAAATAGAGGTGCTGAGTAACATAGCAGTAATATGTGCGTTGCTTCAGAGTGTGGAACAGTAAATAAAATTTGATTAACAAAGAAAGACCTAGATATAGATATGTTTAAATGGGCACACTGATGAATCCAAATTAAGCTTAACTATTATAGATTTCTCATCAGTACACTATCATACAGAAAATAGTATTTTAAGAAGATACCAACTGATCTACCAGTGTACGCTTGGGCTGCTTCCATATCTTGGTACACAGTGGAATACTGCTTGGCCATAAAAAAGAAGAAAATTTTACTCTTTGTGACAGTGTGGATGAACCTGCAGAACATTATGCTAAGTGAAGAGGGCCAGAGAAAGAGAAATACCATATGATTTCATGCATATGTAGGAATCTAATGAACAAACTGAACTAACAAACGAAATAGAGACAGACTCATAGATGGAGAGCAGGATGATAGCTATGGAGGTGGGTTGGGTGGAGGGATTGAGCAAAAAGACAAAAAGACTCATAGATATAGACAACAGTGTGGTGATTGCAGTGGGGAGTGATTTCTATCATGTGGGATAAGTGGTAAAGAAAAATTAAATTAAAAATACTTAAAAAAGATATAGAGAGTAGGACACACAGGAGGCTTGGAGAAAAAGCCCCCCATGAAATTGTTTATTTAAATAGTTGCCATGAGATACATATTTCAATTCATTAGGATGCAGAAAAAATTATTATATTTATTTTATTCTCACACTTTTAATAATTTCCCTTTTAAAGTGTTGCATATTTATTAACACATGTATATATTTTATAAATAAAGATATGTATATAAAATCATTGATCAATAGTATTTAATATTGGCCATGGACAACAGTGTGGGGATTGCGGGGCAGGGTTATGAGGGGACTAAATGGTAATGGAAAAAAATACAATAAAAATTGTAAAAACAGATATTGGATGAATACACACATAAATGTGTACATTTGCCATAAATCTAGTTAATGTCTTATGAGATTCCTGTATAAATTGTGTAAATTGTTATAGGAATGCAGGTGTTGGAGTTATTGACTTTTTTCTGGGGACATCAGAAAAAAGCTGGCACTTTTATACAGAACTCAAATACTTCCTACATTTGTCATTTGGGTACTTACTACTTTAATTTTTTTTTAATTTTTACTTATATTTATTGATTTTAGAAAGACAGAAAGGGAGAGGGGGGAGAGAGAGGTAAAGAAAGACACTGATTTATTATTCCAATTACCTGTGCATTCATTGGTTGATTCTTGTATGTGCCCACAACCTTGGTGTATTTGGACAACACTCTAACTTAAGGGTCGCCAACCCCCAGGTGGTGGACCAGTACTGGTCTGAAGTCTCTTAAGAACAAGCTGCTCACCTGAGCTCTGCCTCCTGTGTCCCCCTTGCCACCTTCATCCACAAAAATGGTCCCTGGTGCCAAGAAGGTGGGGGACTGCTTCTCTAAGGGACTGATCTGCCTGGCCAGGACCTGGATACTTACTGCTTTTGACAAAATAATTAAAAAGAATAATAATCTCTTTCCTGAAGGAAATATAATAGTCTTTTATGTATGTTTTATGTATGTACTAATATTAAATATTGAACTGTTCATTTTTTGATAGTTATTATACTGTGGTTTCTAACCTGAAAATCATAGGCAATTTAATAAATAAGTTAATGTTATTGACATACATGATCCTATGCAGTGGTGAGCAAAAGTAGGTTAAATTGCCAGCCATTGTTACTTAAAGGAAAAATTATAAGTAAGGATATTAAATAATAATAATACAGATAAATAATACTATACTTAATAAATAAATAATGCAAGAACAAACTGCATTTCGTACTCACAACTGCAAACTTACTTTTGTTCAGCCCTGTATGTAAAGCATAGTCAACTAATTAGATGACATTAATAAGTCCCAGTATAAAGATATGTAAAAAACTAACTGTAATCTTCAAAATCAAGTCATAACATTTTATTAGAGATTCACAATATATTTATAGCTATTACTAGTGGCACTTAATGCTGTATATTGCCATAAAATGATTCTTGTCACATTTACAGCACTATTATATCTTCATATGTCATTTACAGACATATAAGAAATCTAGCTGATACCTTTTTCTCTTATGTTCTCTGTGTGTATATGCAGAACACATGTGCACGTGCACACACACCACCAAAGAGAAGAGCTTAATAGTTTGACTTATATAATTACATATTTTTTAAACCTGAAGCTTGTAAAAGGAGTTAGTCATTCCATAATTTTTCTACTATTGACAAAATTTATTTGGAATGTGTTCCAATAAATCAACTTTTATAATTTAAAGCAAAATGGGAATTTTATAAAATTAATATTGTGTTTAAATGAGAGTAGAGATGCATGCATATCTCCTTCATTTGGAATAAAGTATATAAATTTCAGTTTTCAAATACAGTCATCTAAGTCAGTGGATGACATCTTAACTTGTTAAGGTTAAGAAGTTAAATTACATGGATATGCATTAAGAGGTATGCAACAATTCAGATATTATTTAGATATCATTTTTATCATGTGAGATAAAATTTTTCTGTTATATATGTAGCTAAACACATATGAACTTTGCCTTTTTTGATTAGTCACATATCATTGGAGATCAAAATTAAGCTTCCATTTTTGCCTCCATCTTTCTGACACTTGGCTCTTTAACATCTGAGTGCTTCTATTATTTAACTGAAAACTCAATCTTAAATTGAAGATGTAAAGACAGGTATAAAAGGCAACAGACTGAACTACTTGATATGCCTCTAGAAATAGAGGCATGATGATACTTAATTACCCTAATAGGTGAAAAAGTAAAAAATATAAGTAGACTCAAGAAGGATTTATAGATATTTGAGGATGAGGGATCAACACATATTCGGAGTTCTATTCACAGTCAGAAATGATATTATCACATGTAGCAGAGCAAAGGGTGTCACATAAGTATGCTCTGATGAACTGCTAGGGTTTCCTGGATAGTGTGTTGAGGAGATTTATGAGACAGATTGCAAGTGCAATAGGAATGGGTCCAAGATTAATAAAATTGCCATGGATGAATCTGGGCTAGTGCTAGCATGGATGCTATTAATTTTGCTGTTCAACATTCGATTACTCACTCCCTAGTAAATGGTATATGGGTTCTTCTGTGCCTACCAACTCATCCTCCATATTTAATTTATGAGTTTTATGTAGAGTTGACTCAAATTCCATACTCCAAAAATTGGCAAATCCCATGGGTTTGATAAAGGAAACAGAACATTATTTCCGATGGTACTGCAGATCAGTCAGGCATGAGCATTTGACCTAATCGATGACAGTAAGATCTACTTATCTTTTAGCTTGGTCTTTTAAAAGAGGGGCTTATTATCTTTTTGCATAAAATAAACTTGTTAGAATGTGAGCCTATAGCTACAAAAAAAAAAAAAAATCCATAGAACCCTAGAATAAAGTCAAGTGGTAAGAGGAATGAAAAAAATGGAACAAAACTAATTTCTGATTACATAAATTAGAATAAGCTAAACACATGTACCCATATAAATCTCAGTTATTTGAACAAATAAATTCAATTTCAGATAGGACAGATGGGTTGGGTTTTCCATCCCTTGCAGAGCAAAGTCTTAATGTAAATAGTGTATTTCCTCTGTTTGATCACAGCCAGTGTCAGTACCAGTGTTTGTATTCATTGCTTACCTGACAGACATTGCTTTAACAGTGGCCTCTGCATGTATCAGACCACTGCAAAGTTTGATAGGTTCACAATCTCATGAGCATGAGAAAGGTGAATATTCTTTTTGTATTAGGTGCTAGTTAGGCTTCAGATCCACAGGTAAGAGAGCACACTCATGTCCAAACTCACCTATAAGTGTACCTAATCAACAAAACAAATGAGCAAACAAAATACAACTAGCAACATGGAAATAAAGGACAAGCTGATGGTAACCAGAGTGTCATAGCCTGCTATAGCTCTTGTCATGTTATATTTTTATTTATGTGGACTATGATAAGCATGTCTTAGAGTTTCAGTCCTTAATTTGTGCCAAGGCCTGCAATTAGCATGCATTAGTGTAATGGAGTGCAGGAGTACATTATTGAGAAATTCTTCATGGGCACACCCATGTACATGTATGTGTGGACTTCCTGACATAGATTTACAGGGGAAAAATGAATACATATGCTTTTTCACTTAATAGTTTTTCTTCTCCATACTCTTCAACCCCATAAGATGTGTAAGAATCTGCGTGCATCTTTGTGTGTGAATGTGGGGTGTCAAAAAGAGTGAGGAAAATTTGCCAAGTTGGGGGTGAAACCAGTTGGCACAGGACACAAGCCTGAGAAAATCTTTGGACATTTTAAATTTGAGGTCCATCAAAAGGAGTCAATTAGATTACCTAAAAATTGTGAGAGCGTAGAGCTTGTGCATTTGAGGATTACATAAGTATATCATTTTCAGGAAAAGAATTGGGTGTAGGGGTATTGGAAGGTTTCCTTGGAGATACACAGGTAAACCTAAGGTTGAAATTTCTATTAATGGTGATATCTGACACCTACTCAAACACTGTGTCCAGGAGTAGACAGGTCCGTTGGGTGTATGACTATAAAAACTTGTTAAGATGTACTGGTGCTTCTAGAGTGAAAGTGAAGGTAAGTGAAAGGTAAATCTGAATTCCCACATAACTTAAGTAAAGGGAAAATAACCAAAACCAATATTTAGCAAATTCTGATGCCTGAATGTGCATGACTACTCTGACTCTGGAAGTGCCCAGAGCTCCCACTTATTTCTGAGCTCTCAGGTTATTCTGCCCATGATCCTTTGTTCAAAAGAAATTCTTGAAGGAAAGACAATAAAAAGAAAGGCTTTCAGGAAAGGAAAAGTATCTATGAACACACACTTAACTAATGCACATAAAGGATATAAAAAACAGTTTCCATGAAGACTGGGGGCTGTGCCCCATCCTATGTGTCTTCCCCCCGATTCCATCTTTTCACAAGCAGAACAGTAGCACACAGAAATGTCCCCTATTGAAAGTTTAGTCTTTGATTTATATTTCCACATTTACTCTGTAACCTGGAGAAATTTTTTTTAAAATTCAGATTTTCAGATTCTATTTCTATCATTTTGATTCAGGATGTACACTTGGGTGTTTGGGAACATGCATTTGTAACAAACCTTTCAGGAGACATTGCTGGACAGAGACTTAGAAACCACTGACTTTATACATGGAATCAGGGAAAACAAACATAAAAGCATAGACTATTCTGATTAAATGGTCAATTGGAAATGAAAGAGAAATCAGAGTACATCTGATTTGAAGGAATCAAAAAATGTAAAGGAAAACATACTTTTTACAGTAGAATTTCACACAGATTTTAATAATTTTTGCTTTTAGGAAAACGATATGGATTATATTTCATTCTATTGATAGCCCTACAAATGCATGTTTTTAAATTCAGCAATTTGTTTTTAATTTTCTAAGTTTTATAAATTCAAGTTTTTTAAAAATTATAGCAGGCAAAAGAATGACTGAATTAAATTTTGATATCTACATCAATTCTCTGTTACAGTCTTAAATCTATCACATCCCTGATATTTTATATCGTGATTAGAAAGGAACCATCATTTTAATGTGAATATTTCTGAGAGTATCATTGGAGCTGTTTTTATTATGCTTTTTGTTAGTTTAATTTGGGATTTATATGTCCATAGATTCTGCTGTAGATAAAGCTGAAGCTGCTACTCACAGGACTAGCTGAATTCACTCAACCGTTCTTTACTTCATGGTCAACTCACAAGGTTGTTTCAAATAAATTGGGAGAATAATGAACTCTCTCCTGCTGACTCATCATTTTGGTGAAGCTTTCATAAGAGACAAACATCAAAAGCCCAGGCTCTGTGAGGCTGATGAAGGGCAGCTTTTTCAACTCCTTTTTGGTAGCTACTTTCTTCTGGTTTCTATAAAATAATGACAGCATCTTCTTTTGATGAACATCTATGTGTTCATTAAAAGAAAAAATTAAATCTATGATGTATTTATAAAATCTCAGATGTAAGCTATACGTATTTAAATAAAGCCACAGGTATAATAAAAGTATGATCATTTCTAGTATCTAAATTTTGTGTCATGTATGTTTCTTTTTTGTTCCACATTGAGGTTTTTCATCAGTTGATTAAAGCAGGATGAAAATGGGATTAAACTCATGTCTTTATGCCCACTTAACATTTTGCAGTGAAGAAACACTTTTCATACCCTTGCTGGGTAGTTCATTTGGTTAGAGAGCATTATTCAGATACAAGGTTGTGGGTTCAACTTTTGGTCAGGGCACATGTGAGAAACAACCAATAAATGCATAAATAAATGGAAAAACAAATTGATCTCTCTCTCTTTCTCTCTCTTTGTTTCTCCCTGAAAAAACAATAAAAGTGAAAAAAATACTTTCATAGGAATAAATGCTTAAAAGTAAATAATTCTGCATACCTTGTCCCCAGCTCCAAAAGCAACTTGAATTAATTTATCCTATTGCTAAATAGTTAAAAATTACTATACACTCACTGCCTGAATCAGGCTACGAAAGGGCTTCCCCAGGGCCACAGCTGCAAACACCAGCCAGGGTTTCTGTAGGGGAGATGCTGGAGATCTGGAGGAGGCAGCGGGAGGGCACAAAGATAATGCCTTCGGTTTCATGGAGGTAGGTGGAAGGTACAAAGATGGTGCCCTCCAGGCTGTAGGCCTCTAGATGTGTGCCACACCAGATGCTCCCTCTCAGACTGATGTTTCTAGATCAGCAAATGTACTGACCTCACAAAATCTGGGCACTTCTCCATTGGATTCTTCAGAACTTAGCCCTGGAGCTGTATGGCTATCCATACATCTGGTGGGTTCATGGGCAAGTCCTTTAAGAGCTACTTCTTCCTTTAAATTAGCTTTATGAGTCTCCTGGGTATGAACCCTTCATTGGTTTTAAAAGCTAAATATTTTGAGGGCTGCTCTCTCAGGTGAAGGTCTTAAAAGTTGGGGTACCCAAGGTAGGGTGCAAACTCTTTCCTCCTCAGGAGGAAGCTCTGGGTTCTGTGTTTCCTTCCAATTGTGGGTTGTGCTGTATGGGTGGGGGAGTTTCTGGTGATATTGTGTCCCAGCCTCTCCTATCTACTTGGATGTGATCCTGCTCTCATTTGTCAGATGTACAGGAGTTGCTTGGACATCTTCTACATTTTTTCAGAGGCGGTGGCTCTCTAGCTTCAGATCCATTGTGACTATGAGACGAGGTGAGGTCAGGATCATTCTATGTCAATGTGTTGACCTGGAACTCCCTTCCTAAAATCTTAAACTCTGCCAACCACTAATCTAGTCTTCATTTTTTTAGTTTTGTTATTTCAACAATATTATATAAATTGAATCCTATAGTATTTAATTTTTTGAGCTTGGCTTTTTCCACTGAGCATAATTCTCAGGGGATCTACTAAGTCACTGTGCATATCAAGAGTTTGTTGATTTTATCCTTGAGTAGTATTCCGTGCTAGGAATGTCCACAGTTTGTTTAGCCATTCACCCATTGCTGTAGACAAAATTACTTCCAGGCTCTGGCACTTGTGAACAAAGCTAATTTATATATCACGTACAAGTTTTGGTGTGAATAAATTTTTCTTCCTCTAGGATAAATACTCAAGTTTAAAATTGCTGGGTCAAATGAAAAATCTACATTGAGCTTTACAAAACACATCTGTGTTTTTATAAGAGTGTCTGAAGCATTTAACATAACAGCAAGACATGAGTGGTGATACAGTTTCTCTGTACCATTTTCAGCATTTAATTTTGTCACTACTTTTAAATTTTAGACATTCTGATAAATATGTAGTTATATTTTATTTTCATTATAATTCATATTTTCCTAAGGACAAATACTTTTAGACATATCTTCTATTGGTCATTTGCCACCTGGACATCCTCATCTGTGAAATGTCTTTTGCCAATTTTCTAATCAGACTTTTTTTTTTGCTGTTGTGTTTGGAGTATTCTTTATGTATTCTACTTGCCAGTTCTTTCTTAGACATGTAGTTTACAAATAATATTCTCTTGTTGTTTAGCTTGTATTTTAGCCTCTATGTATTATATTTACATATAAGCATATATTTATATATAAATAATATATATTATATAAATATATTATATCATTTAATATAATATATTATATATAATATAATATATACTATATAATATATATTCTAATTATGTATATATTATTTTCTAGATTGTGCCTTTGGTTTCAAATGTATGAAATTTCTGCCTAATCTGTGATCCTGAAGAATTTCTCTTATGGTTTTTTTTCTAAAAATTTTAAATGTTTTGTATTTCACGTTGTGTAATCTATGGCCTCATTACTACCAGTTGGGTCTGGAAATGCAGGCTCCCCACGCAGTCTCCACTGATGACACAGATGGAACAAAGCTTGTGACCAACTGACCAAACCTAAGTTCTACCTGTCTCCTCAGCATTCTCTGACCAACTTAGTGGAGAAAGTTGAGACTGTAATACCTACATAAAAGATGGCAATCGTGGAAGCCTTGGGAGTCTTAGGTGACACGAATAGGTTAAAGTGATTGTTTTTAGTGTTTGGCTAGAATAGAGTAGTTATTGAATAAAACATTTCTGTTCCGAAACTACACTACCTCTTTAATGGTGTTTTGGTCAGAAAGAAAAAAAAAACTTTTGGGGGGCTTTTCTGACTGTCATTTGTGGTTTCCAGATTACTGTCTTTTCCAGCAATGTGTCTGAGGTATGTGAGGCAAAAAACAAACAAATGAACAAACAAACAAACATAGAGATCAACTATAATTGCAAAAATATAAATACATTTTAAAAACCTAAAGAAATGTAGGGAACTTACCACTGTGTTGCTCCCTGGGTTCCAAGTTTACCTGCCAGTCTGCCTTCCTCTTTCCATTGTTTAAGAGTTTACTTATGATTGTCTTATATTTAATATCAAGGGTTTTTAGTTGTGTTTAGTGGAAAAGAACAGGGGAAGTATATCTACAGAAGAAGTCTATTTTACATGATACTTAATGGTGTATTATTAAAACATTTTTAATTGATTTTTAATATCTAATATAAGAAAAATAGTCAATAATTTATAGTTCTTAAAAATAGTATATATTATCATATTTTAAAATAGTTAAATCAACTCAATCTCATGGCAATTTTTAATGTTGACTAAATTTGTGATTTAATGAACTGTTTTCATAAAATATCTTCACTTGCCATTTGGTTGTAAGAATAATAAACTATATGCAACTACATACTGAATATACCAGCATTTCATATAGCAGTTTTTGAAATATATTTTCAAAGTCATAATTTGTACATAAACCTCAACAAAGATATTAAGTTATAATAATTTATTTCAGTACCATTATAAATCTATTTATATATTGTTATGATTATGCGTTATTTTTAACAATAATAAAGTGACACATTTCTGGACTATATACAATGCCTCTCGATAAGTTGATTCCTTATTATCTTTTTCTGTATGAGGAACTTTAATGTACTAAACAAAAATTTGCATAATAATAGGTGGATTTTATTTTAATCTCATCTTAGATCCAAGGACACACTTTCAGTTATTTCTAAGGCCATCATGAGGTCTTTGACAGTTCAATATACTTTGTAGAAATAACTACTGATCTTGAAATCCAATTACATAAGACACGTGGTTTCTTTACACATCTCTTAAAATAATATTTAGAACGACTACAAATATTTCAAACATATAAAATTCTTCTGTGTCTGATGAGGACCTCTTGCTTGACCTCTCTTCCAAGCAGCAGCTAATCTTTTTTGGTAATTCTGACTTGAATGTTTAATATAAAAATCAAACCAAGGAAGCTTCTGAGATCTACAGTAATTAGAAGGGTTCTCTGGAATTCAAAACTCTGTTTTTCTTACTGATGTGTACCTGGAAGAATAATGGAACACAGAGTAGGAAATCAGGCATAAGTCATCCAGAGAGAATAAGGTAGAATTTGCAAAATATGACAATTACACTTAAGTAGAATTATTGTTAATTTTGTGGAAAAAGAAGGAGCTTTAGGGGAAAATGTATGGAGAAAAAGGAAGAAAAGGATTAAAATATTTAATACCATCAATGTCACTTACATTTCCATACTTTTGGTGGAGCTATTTGGATCATTAAATTAATGAATGTGCTTCTTTTTTTTTTAATCAACTTCTGTAGCATATATAGCAGAGGGGTTAGTCTAGGAACTCTAGTTTTAGGATTCTATTAATCCTTCTTCTTGTAATCCTTCTGGTAAGATAAATATGTAAATAAAGTCTTTTATTGTGATGGAATTCTCAATAACTTGGTTTTGTTTTAAATTAATATTTATAGAAAGTGCTTCCCAAAAGATTCAAAGTTAAGATTGTATGAAAAGTATAACAAATCTAATATATACAAAGAAATCATAAAACTAAACATTAAGAAAATAAGCAACTCTTCAGGCTAGAGTTTTGGAACTGTATCACCAACCAGATGTTGGCAATGAGAGTCCAGTCACTGGTGGTTGTTTCGAGCATAAAAAGGCAGAAGCCCAATGCAGTAAGGTGATAGCTCAAACTTTCACTGGTCATGAACTGACTATTATATTAAGGAAACAGTCTAGTAATTTATGCAATGTAGTAACATTTGAAACATTTAGGAGATACAGAAAAAGAAAATGAAAGGTATGGCTATTGATGGGATAATTGATGTTCTGAAGAGGGATAATAAAAGATTCATCATCAACTAAAAGTTTACGGTGAAAGCCAATGGACCTTCTTGGGGGACATATAAAGAAATCAGAGCATCCTTATGATTGAGATCAGGGAAAGCTGAGCAGTTCAGAACTTAAACATAAGTGTATAAAAGCTCCAATAAGTATGTAACCGAAAGCAAGTCTGGCTGCCCTCTGCTACAAAAGCCACTACTCCAGAGGCAGGTGCTGATATAAAGGAAAGTGGTTTATTTGCAGATGCCGTCCACTTGGAAGATGGGGGGCTCATGTCACAAAGCCCACCTCCACATCTCAGTGGAGGTAGGGATTTTTATAAGGAGGGAGAGGGGGACAGAACAAAGAGATCAAAGGAGGGGATTAAAAAGTTCTCTACATGCAAATAAGCACAGTCCGTTCTGATAAGGCAAGTGATGGTCCGATGTGTGTCATCCTGGTTTAGTCATCATGGCACCATGTCGTCCTGGCTTCATGGATAAAACTCAGCAAATCTCCCAGAACTGGGATGTTTGAAGGTCGCAGTCTGTATCATCTGAATTTAGTCCTTAGGCTTCTTATACCAATATGCCGTTTATCTATATACTACATATTAGTCAGGAGCCAGTAATTACAGAAACAATATGAAAAGAATGAATGGTGGGGTGGGTTACAGCTTCCCACCATTATAATTTTCCACTGTTACAATTACATTCTCAATCTTGACAAGTCTTCCATGGTCAGGAAAGCACCCAGATTAGATAAGAAAAAACTCTATGCATGTGACAAGGATATCTGAGTTTATCCATCTGAAATTATTTAATCTGGGGCATCTAGGAATACAGAAGTGAGCCACTCTCCCATCAAGCTTGAAGAGTGATGCTGGAGTTTATTGCAAACCAGGTAACATGAACCTTTTGAGATCTGTTTTCATCCCCTCTCCTGGCTAATGGGCCTATAACTTAGTGAGTCCTCCTTGCACTCCTATTTCAAGAAATATATAAGAGTACATGGACTTTAAGATAAATGAGAATCTAGCTAAAGACCATGTACTGAGCTAGGCAGCCTTATCTTTGGTAGTTACTATTCATCAAGTGAAGAGTAACGAAGATTTTTGTGGAAAAGCCGCAGCAGAGAATGGGAGTGAATCATGTCTTCCTGGGGAACCCCTAAGATGATGGCTCTTCTGTGATGAGCTGGTCCATGCTCATTCATTCCCATCTATCATGACCACCATTGCCTTGCATATAGATGGGTTGGGATGTCAAAATGGTACCCAGGAGTCACGAGATCACTGCTATGCAAGTGTATCAACCATGTTGTGTTGAATAAACCTAATGCTTCTTGAAATATTTTATGTCATGGATTTTATTATAAGTCTCCAAACTTCAGCTAATGTTTGATCAAATTGAGCATTGCAGTGCTTCAATCCAGAAATTATTGAGATAATAATCCTTAAAAAATTTTTTTCAGACTGTATTTATTTTTAGAGAGAGGGGAAGGGAGGGAGAAAGAAAGGAAGGGAAATATCAATGTGAGAGAGAAACATCAATCGGCTGCCTCCTCTATGCACCCTGACCTGGGACTGAGCCTGCAACCCAGGCATGTACCCTAACCAGGAATCAAACCAGAGACCTTTTGCTTTGTGGGATGACTCCTGAACAACTGAGTCACACCAGTCAAGGTAAGCACATCATTCTTAAGCACTGTGACACTTAACTGTTTTGATAATTTGATGAATTAGGAATTATTTCTATCAAACATTTCAAATACATACATTTATATGAAATATGTGTTATTTAAAAGTTACATATAGATATCAAGGAAAAATTCTAGATTTAAGGTGACAGTTTTAAAAATATTTAATAATTTAATTTCATACATAAACTCTTGAAAGTTTATTTATAGAGTATTAAAGATGTACTGGAATAGATATTTTTAGGCTGAGGCTGATATCCCTTAGTTTGGAGGAAGTGTTTCAGCTGTGGGTTTTCTTCTTGAAATTTTAAAGAGGTGATAATGTCATTGTAATACTAAGAGAAAAATGGTTTACTTAATTGGGTAATAAGAGAGTATGATTAGTTTCATTTTCAGAAAGGTGAGAGTATTCCACTTAAGGTCTGTTTTCTATACTATACTTTTAGGTTCAAACAAAGTTTAATAAAGGTGAGAATGAAATTTAGATATCGTGAGACTTTTTAACAATCTATTAAAAGTTTTTGTCATATTGACTTACCAGTTTCTTGATTTTATTTTGACTCCAAAGATTTATAGTTGATGAATTGTGTCTTTAAAATATACTCATTGCAGTGAGCATTTCACTGTAAAGACATTTTATAACGAAACTTGACCCATATCATTATATGATGTCTTTTCTCAATAATTTAACAAACATTAACTTCCTGGTGTGAAATGAGCTAACTATGTCATTTTAAAAATGCATAAGATTCTCTAGGTAGCTATCAATTTTAAATAAGAACAGTATATAATATTCTGAAACTTTAGCTTTTCTATTTGAAAATATGGCTAATCTTACCACAATTACAGTATGCTATCACATATACCAATTGAATCGACACTTCAGGTCTTGTATGATCTTGCTTTCTATGTTGATTTGCTAAAGAGATAAAAATTCATATTGAATAATCTATCTTCTAGTCAATCTGAAACACTCCGAGTCAAATTTATTCATCAATTTTATTATTTTTTCTTTTCTATTATAAAAGTAGAGAAGCATAAACATCACTAGAACAATTATTAATCTTTAATGGTCATACTCAAAGAAGATTCCAGCTTCAGTAGGTCTCAGAGATTGACACTGAACTTGGAAATAAAAATATCCTAAAGAAACAAGAAGAAAATTCATCCTGAAGGAAAAGTCAGTTAATAAGCCTGACCCAGAATTCAAAATCTGTCCCTAGGCATAAGAGACATAAAAAAATTTTAGTGGGGCAATGGAAATATGAAGGCCACTAACTATGAGACCCTGTCTAAGTCCCAGGAGCCTTAAAAGCTGATGTACTAAATCTCAAAAGCCTATGTGTCTAATTTTATCATTCTTCTCACTGACAGTATATTAGTAGAGAGACAGAATGATTAGTATCAGGATACCTAAGTCCAGGCAGGCTCTGTTCTGATTCTGCTTCCTTTCTGGAGATGTTAGGAAAAAGGGACTCAGTCCCACGGTCTAGCCCAGGAGATAAGTTTATCATAGTGTTTTGGGGGAAGGTAGAGGAGGGTAAAAGGGGGATAGATGGGGATGCAAGAAAACTCGACTTGGGGTGGTGAATACACAATACAATATACAGACGATATTATTATAGAAATGAATCCCTGAAAGATATATAATTTTATTAACTCATTCCACCCCAATAAATTCAATTAAAAAGTTAAAAATAAAAGAAAAAGAAAACTTCAGAGTTAAGGTAACATCCTACCATCTTTCTTTGTATCAGATTCTGCAATGTTTGAAAAAAGTAAGTACAGCATTTTTCTAAAATTAAAAGCCTCATGTAATTCATTTCTGAAGACATAGGAAAAAGCAGTCCAGCAGTATTGCCCCTGCCTGGCAAACAGTCCCCGATGTGCAGGCAACAGAAGCCTATTTGCTATACAGGCGTGCTACAGGTTACTATGTGCGCTGGGTCCCCACTTGAGATCTAACACTCATTTGCCTCTTGGTTAACTTTCAAAGAACCCATGTATAGGTCTTGGGAAGCAACTATTCTAGGATTGGAAGGATTTGTTTGTAAATATGGGAAATGTCGTTTCACTAATTTTGGATACAGGGAAGTTCTGCCATGTTACTCCCTGATAGAAAATAAAACAAAATTAAAACAGAGGTAGAGAAAGGCAGAGCTATTTCTCCAACTTCACTATAGTACACAGCTGAGCCACAGACCTACAAAGTTTGCAAGGAGTCACTGGCAGAAATTAAGCGCAAGCAACAGTGTAGCAGGAAAGATGATTGACAGAAGGACCTGGGTGAGATGTTGCTTAAGAAACTAACACTATTGTGCATAAACAGCGAGACTTAAGTGGATGCACTGAATTGAGGAGAAACAGTAACGATACCTAGCCAAAGTGTCTGTGCCATTCAAAAACTGCAGGATCCTGTGCAAGTAACGGAGATAGTATCTAAAGAGTCTGATGGTACGTGATGATCAGAAAGCCAGAGGTCAACTGAAGCAGAAAATTAGGAGGGGGAGGCATACAACAGTAACAACACTAAAGATTCTATGGTGTACCTGAATAGACTTCCTGAAAACATGAAAAATTTCCTGTGGCCTAGGTTCTACAGTATTGATTCTGGTTGCTTCCCCAAAGTACAATTTCCTTTCTCAGTCGAATCCTTCTAAAGTAAAATGAGTACAATAACCCTGTTATTTTTATCCTTTTATTAAGAAGAATTCTATTTAGACTATGCATACATGCTATTGTATGAATGTCTGTGTCCTCACAAAATCCATACATTGAAATTATAACCCCCAAAGATGATGGTGTTAGGAGGTGGGGCTTTTCAGAGGTACATACGTCATGAGGGGCAAGTTCTCAGTAATTGAATTGGTGCCCTTATAAGAGAGAATCCAGAGAAATGTCTAGCCTTCTTCTACCATGTGAAGATGTAGTAAGAAATCATCATCTATGAACCAGTAAGTGAGCCCCTACTAGACACTGCATCTGCAGGTGCTCTGATCTTAGACTTCCAGAATCCAGAACTATAAGGAATAATTTCTGTTGCTTGCAAACCACCCAGTCTATAGTATTTTGTTACAGAAGTCCAAATGGACTAAGACAACATATAAGAGTCCTCAGATGTTTCAGAAATGTAGAAACAAAAGAAGAAAGAAGAAGCAGGGAGAATAAGAGGAGGAGGAGGTGGAGGAGGAGAAAAAGAAGGAATAAATGTGAACTGGTTTGGATAGTTATGCTGAAAGTTATGACAACAAACTTTCATGTGTCTCAATAAAAATTATGTATTTCCTGTTCTCTAAATTAAGTACTTAGATTTTTCTACTGATTAATCAGGGGGAATTTTTTATAATTTATAAAAGCATCATGGTTATATGAGTACAACAAGCAAATATAAATGATAGCTTTTAATTTTAAGCATTTGAGAGTGCTTCAATAGGTTCTATAAGTTTTAGCTTTTATTGATCATGTATATAATTAGGAAGCACTAAGTTTCATACATTTTATCCAAAAATTACCAATGATTATAAAATATATTAATATCCATATTTTATATTTGGGAAGAAAATATTCAAAGACATTGGGTAACTTCAATACTGAAGCTAGATATGATAATTTGGTAATAAATACACACTACACATATATATATGTGGAAATATATACATGTGAATTTCTCATAATTGCATCAAACATCCACTTTGCTTTGATATTGAAAATCTGGTTTAGTTCAATTTGTACACGGCTCTATCTTTTTATTAACTCTCCATTTCATTTGGACTTAACTAAGCCATATGATCTGACAATGATCCAAAAAGAGCCGTATGTGAATTATTCCTTAGGATGAGTAGGAAAACATTAAAGTCCTGAAATAGGTAGTGCTTCTGCTACCTAATATAGGATTTCTTGTCAGCTGTCCACCTACACAAGCATTTGTTCAATCTGGATATAGTCAGCTTTATTAAAGAGCTTTCTAAAAAATAGAACTAGCCCATCTCTTTACATTTTTAAATTTTCTTTGTATTTACTCCATTGATAAAATTGCCCTGTATTACATTGTATTACTTTGCAGTACTTTCTCTGAAATAATATGGTAGCAATAGTTTACTCTCCCAGTTCAGGCTGGAAAAGACATTTGATGATTCATAGGAGTGTGCTTTGTAAGAAGAGTAATATGTGATATGGCCACATTTACTCATTTGCCTTGTCAGCTATTATAACTTAATAATTGTATTCATGTTTTTCCTCTTTGAAATACATGCATATACATTAACTTTTGCATTTAATTTAACTTTAAAATCAGATATCAGAATTCCTTTTCCAAGGTCAATAAGCAATGCCCTTAAATCAAGACACAAGCCCTTTCCTTTAACCACTCAAAAAGAGGTTAACTGTCCCTGTTTTTAAACTATCTCATTACAAAGTCTGTCACTTTACAACACATTCTGGACATTTTGAATTTTTATGCTTTCTTAAAATGCTGTCTTCTTTACACTAGTGCGGAGTTGCTCTACGTTAGTACTATTGATATTTTGCACCAGATAATTCTTTGTTGTAAGGGACTGTCCTGCTTATTACAGGCTGTTTAGCATCACTCCTGGCCTCTGCCCTCTAAATATCAGTAGTGTCTGCTCGCTTCCAAGGTTTTCACAACCAGAAAAAATGTTTTCAGTCATTGTCAAGTGTCATCTGGCTGGGCAACTTCCACTTTCCCCCTTTCCCCAGGTGAGACTCACTCTTAGTTATCTGGATTACAAAGTATCTGCTTATCTTACTTAATAGATATGTGTTCTTTGTTCCTGTGATTCTTCTTTAATATGTGTTTGTTTGTTTATTTATTTATTTGTTATTGATTATACTATTACAGTTGTCCCATTTTTTCCTCCCTTTTATCCCCTCTGCCCTGCACCCCATCCCATCATCCCACACCTCTTATGGGTTGTACATATCAATTCTTTGGTTTCTCAATTTCATATATTATTCTTAGCCTCCCCCTGTCTATGTTTTTTTGGGGAGTCAACATTTTTCCACCACCACTTTCCCCAGCCCCAGCCATCCTTACCTCCCACCCTCAATCCTTCTCCCATTTGGCTTTGTCGATGGGTCATTTATGCATGTTTCTTGATGACCCTTCCCCTCCTCTACCCCTGTGATACCCTCCCCCCTCACCTCTGGTTACTGTCAGTTTCTTATTTCAATGTTCCTGCTTATATTTTGCTTGTTTGTTTATTTTGTTGATTAGGTTCCACTTATAGGTAAGATCATATGGTATCTGTCTTTCACCACCTGGCTTATTTCACTTAGCATAATGCTCTCCAGTTCCATCCACACTGCTGTGAAGGGTAGTAGCTCTTTGTTTCTTTATGCTGCACAGTGGTCCATTGTGTAAATGAGCCACAGTTTTTTGATCCACTCATTTACTGTTGAGTACTTATGCTGCTTCCAATTCTTGGCTGTTGTAAATTGTGCTGCTATGAACATTGGGGTGCATAGGTTCTTTTGCTTGGGTGTTTCAGGATTCTTAGGGTAGAATTCCAGCAGTGGAATTGCTGGGTAAAAGGTAGTTCCATGTTTAGTTTTTTGAGGAAATTCCAAACTGTTTTCCACAGTGGCTGCACCAGTCTGCGTTCCCACCAACGGTGCATGAGGGTTCCCTTTTCTCCACATCCTTGCCAGTACTTGTTGTTTGTTCATTTGTTTATGATGGCCATTCTGACTGGTGTGAAGTGGTATCTTATTGTAGTTTTAATTTGCATCTCTTTGATGGCTAGTGATGCTGAGCACCCTTTCACGTGTCTCTGGGCCCTGTGTATGTCCTCCTAGAAAAAGTGTCTGTTCAGGTCCTTTGCCCATTTCTTAATTGGATTGCTTGTCTTCCTAGAGTGGACTCATGTGAGTTCTTTGTATATTTTGGAGCTCAAACCCTTGTCCGAGGTGTCATTGGTAAATATATTTTCTGATACAGTCGGTTCCCTTTCATTTTGCTGATGTTTTCTTTAGCCATGAAGAAGTTTCTTATTTTGATGAAGTCCATTTTTTTATTCTTTCCTTTATGTCTCTTGCTCTAATATGTGCTATATTTTCTATTTAAAAAGTAACACTGTAGTTTAAAATGAATATCGTTCATTACATATCATTAATGTTATTGTATTTTATTGTTCCCTGCTAATGAACAATAACATTAAATTATATTTATTTCAGGACACTCAACATATAATTCAGAAAGCCCATTGGAATGAAAACATGTATGTGATAATGAATTATGTCAATCATTCATTCACTGAAAAAAATATTTGCTAACTGTCAACGATACAACAGGCATATACTAGCTCTTATATACTAAGCAAAAACAGATGTGGATCTAGGAAGATTATTTAATGAACAATTTTAACTAATAACATGAGGAAAACTTGAAATGTGACCACATATTAACTACAACCAACTTACGTGAGCCAAGAAGGTCCTCCCAGAGGATTGCCATATAACCTGAGTTTAGCAGATTATGTGAAACCAGCACTCAAAGGCTGTGACCTCTCTGAGCTGGGAAAGGCAATTCCTGTAGATGATGATGGTGAAGCTGACTTGTGTTTGTTACTGAATTTGTGCTGGGCAGTTTGCCAAGCAGTTAACTGGCATTCAACTTAATATTTGTATTTTCTAATTAACCTTTCCAATTAAATATAATCATCAATAAGTCTTTGAAGTAATTTTTATCCCTGTCATTTTAGAAATAGAGATAGTGTGGTATAGGGAGGTAAATAACTTGCTTGAAATCATACACATTAAGTTGTTTAGTTAGGTGTGATTCTTGCATCTGAAAGCCTCCTGAGTCATGGTCTTTAAACATTATACTATATTATATTTTGTTTCTATATTATATCACTTTGTAAAATAACTTTAAAAGTTTATAATATCTGGAACAAAGATATAGAAAGGGTTCAAAGGAGGGGATGAGGGCCTATGGGATAAGGAGAGGATTTGGAATAGCCTTGAAAGGTAATTAGTGAGCGCAGGGTAAATGGAGTCAGTCAGGCTCCCTCACTGAGATGTCTGGGCAACAAGATAAGCAGCCTTCCCACAGCCTTGAGAGTGGGCCTGCATGCGCGGAATCACGCTTTGTTATACAATATCTTGGCACCCTACAGACTTTGTGTGCATATAGTATATAAGGAAGTTGGGACTTCCCAGGGTGCAACATGTAGCTTGTGGTGTGCATGGATCACCCCACCCTTGAATAAAGTCATGTCACGCATTCCCACGGCTCTGCGAATTTTATTCTGTTTGCTTGAATCCTGAGTGAACCTACCTGGATCAAAAGGCTGCAACACAGTGAACAGACTGCGATTAGTCACGTTAAAGAGTATGGACATTATCTTAAATGCAACAAAAAACTGAAAAGAAGTTTTAATGGAGCTAAGGTAGTAGATTAACATTTCTCAAAATTCTTCTCAAGAAAGCAGCATTAGTTGGAGGAGGTAGGAAGTTAGAACAAAGATGGAGGTAAAAGATGAATGTGATATACTTGGTTGATGGTAGTTGACTGGTAGTTAACTAGATGTACTTGAAATTTAGTTGGGAAATTGAGAAAAAAGGGATTGCAGGTTGACTTTCTTAAGAAGCTGTCTCTGAGATGGCAATGAATATTCAGTTAGGTGATTAGGGAGTGTTTTTGAGAATAAATAACATCTGTGACGTTAGAGCAAGACATGAAGAGGGTAAAAGTTTGAACAGAGGGTAAAGTTAGGCTGTAATCCAGCATCCAGAAATGATTTAATTGTAACTGAGTTGAGCATGCAGAGTTGTCCTGGGCTGGAGTGAAAGTGACTGCCTCTACGTCCCTGCACTGAGTAGTCTCTAATGCAGGATACCCCCAGGAAAAGGGGAGTTGGGAAATCTCAGCTGGGAGCAAACTCTGAAGAGAGCTATTGATTGCAGCTGATGACCATCAGCTGGCAGTTCTTCTAGACTCTAGATACTTCAGTCCCAAAAAGCTAACTTGATGCTGGATTACAATGTTCAGAACAGAAGGATTTGGGCAAAAGTCGGAGAGTGAGGGTAAAGAGATGTCAATGGTCACAACCTGGTTAAGGGTTTCAGCAAAATAGCAAGTGGTCTGTTCAGATGCTAAGATAATCATCAAGAACTAGTCATACGTGTGAAGAAATATGATCAGTTTAATTTGGATAGATTTGAGGTACCTATAATGTATCTAGTAAAAAATATAGTAGCTACTCAGCCACATGGGTCTGAAGTTTAGGAGAGAGGTATGATAAAGACTTGAGATTCATCTATATGCAGATATAATTGCCCATGTGGAATGAATAAAATTACTCAGGGGTAACGTTTAGACAGAGAAATGCATGTCCATATATGCAAACTGGGATAATTTCATTTGGTGTTATTTACTTTTATAACTGGCAGATATTCAATGTCCTGCCTTTATTTTATTACCATGTTTTATTCACAATCAATCATAGGAGAGAAGGGAACAGCATTTCCCCAAAACATTAGATAATTCTTTAAGAAACAATAGATAGTCACTGAGGGAACATTGTAGCATATGGTTGGTTATCAGGTAGATGCACAGAAATTTAGGCTAGATTCCTATATTTTGGTTCTTGATTTCTGTTGATTATCCAGGAACTGTTAGGATAATAGGTCAACTTTATGTTTTATATTTTTCTAAACACTTGGTCCACTTCATATCCTTTTTTTTTTTTGCTTATCTTTTAACTTTGAAATAGCACTCTGTCATAACAAAATATGGCAATATTTTGCAAAGTATTTTGTGATAAGGTAAAACTGCAAAAATTATAATTTATTTCTGCCATTTCTTCAGTTTCTATTCTTTTATGTTTTTCTATACTTGTTTTTCTTTTAGATGTCTCCATAGACCTAATAAAATTAAAACTTCTGAATTGACTGCTATAATTATTTCTCATTAATATAGCATCCCGTTAAGCTTATTAAGTCTGTTCATTTTCTTCTCACTGAAATTATTCAATTGTTAAACAAATAATGATAAGGGTAACAGGTATTTTTATCATGAAAGTTTGAAAATCGTTAATCTAATATACATATATCAGCTGTTATGTTCCAGTAAGATAATTTAAATGATGCATGCTACTTTGATTTTTTTAAATCTATCTTGGGCAATGTATGTTTCATCTTTTAAAAACAGAACTTCTTTGAAAATCTCTAAATATATTGCAAAATTTTTAACATATTAATTTATGATCATATTTCTATTGTTTCAGTAGAGCAGCTTTATTTAAATCTTGGTAACCTTAAAATCAGGTCAGTAATTTTCTTATTTCAGGGACATGTTAGTATTGAAACCAAAATGGGCTTTGGCTGAATTAAATTGTCATTATGTGTTGATAACATATATCAAAGTGAATTGTTTAGTGATAACCTAGGGACATATCATAAAGGGACAGGTGTCATCAAGGAGATACTATTTCAGTAGAAGATACATATTAGAATAAAAGACTATAATTCAAGAAAAGAGCACCAAAATTAAGCTATATTGTAAAATCAGAAAGCTTTTAAAAAAATTTTAAGTATCAAAATACCCATTCTAAAACATACAGACCCTTGGTAATGTGGGGGAAAAAAAAGAATGACAAGAATACCTAAAGGTAAATATTGTGAGCTAGGAAATATGACAATCTCCCATAAGAGTAAAATAATTCACAAGTCTGAGGGTTAGACTATCTGGTAAGTTATCTTAGTCACATTACTTGTGTCTGAGGCCACAATCCTCAATCAAGTAGGTCAAGAAAGAGAGAAAGGCTAAAGCAAATACAAGAGCAGCTCGACAAATGATCTGCCCCTTTTGCAAGGGGTTAAGCCTATTGGGGAAATTTGGAGAGGCCTCTGCGGGTAGAAATACTGGGATCAGGAAATGGAAATACTGAATTAATGTCAATAGTTTTAAATTTTGAACAATAAATAATTATATTTAAAGAAAGGCTTCTCAGCACTGATATTACTTAAAATGTTAACTAAGGAGAAGTCTGGCTCCAAATTAGAGTATGTTTTAAAGCACATAATATTTGTACACATAATTGAATATATGTCATATCTATACCTTTACCTGTGTGTATATAATAATATATAATTAGCTAAGCAAACTCTACCCCCACTGCAAAATAGGATCTAATGAAGGCAGTTGAAGAGATCAGCATGCTCCTCTTTGGTGTGCATTTTATAATTTCCATATGTGTGTGTATACACATGCATATATATATATATATGAATATAATATCTATAATATATGGAAGTATAATATATAATACTTATATATTTACCACATATAAGAATAATTTAACACATGTTTTTTTCTTACTATTTGGAGTCTATAAAAATGGTATATACAGTTTTCTGAAACTTTTGTATATGTTTATGACACATATAAGAAATTTGAAACATATTATATTGTTTATTTTGCTGTTTTGAATTTCATAAAACTGGTATTATACTCTATCTAATCCTCTGATCATTGCTTTTTCTTTACTCATACCCATCAATTTTGTAGCTAATATTTATTGATTTTTACTACAATAATACTCTGTGGAATGGAAAGGCTGCAATTTAAACCATTTTTATTCTACTCCAATGGGCATTTAAGGTATTCTTTTTCTTTCTTTTTTTTTTTTAATTATTGGGAACATTTCTAGTCAGCTTTACAATAAAATTTCAATCTGTTTCCATTGTGATGTAATGTGATTAACCAATCTCATTCTCAGCTGCAAAATTAGTTGTTTTAATTTATTTTTAAAAATTCAAAGTTTCATGCTGCCAGAATTAATTCCTCTAGTCAAGTGGGAGGAAATTGGTAACTTGTTGTGGTGGTCTTGATTTGGATTTCCTTAGTTGCTAATGAAGTCATATGTCTCTACAGATTATGTTCACCATTACGGGGCGTGTGTGTGTGTGTGTGTGTGTGTGTGTGTGTGTGTGTGACAGTCAAGTCCTTGTCGGTGTTTTCATTAGATTGTTTTCATCTTTTTTACTAAATTGTAGCAATTTTTAAGTATGTATTCAGTATTCTAATTCTAATATTTTTCAATTGTCATGATTTAAGTATGTGCTGATATTTTGTGGCTTTTCACTTGTCAAAGCCTCCATCCAACAACCACGAGGAACACAATAGTATTTGAATGAGTTTGCTTATCCATTGCTTACTGCAGTGGATAACCCACACCAATGGAACCATGACATGTCAGAAAGAGAGTGATAGCAAAGTCTTATCATAGGGTGCAGACTTTTGTTAGATGGTTTTGGGGAGAGTTTCAGGAAGTGAGTTATGTTCTGGACTGGGTTCTGTCAGGAAGTAGGGATAATTCTATGACTGGGTAACTCAATAAATCTTATCTAGAGTGAGGGAACATAACCGTGAGGCTAAAGCTGTAACAGGAAATCTTTGGTTGTTTTTCTGATTTGGAAATATTTGTATTTTGATGGTGTTTTGACATGATTATGGAGTTAGGTAAACTGACTAAGCGTTCCCAAATATGTATGCCCATGTTCTAATTCCAAGATCCAGATCCTATACATGTCACTTGATATGAAAAGAGACTTTTCAGATGTGATCAAGTTAAACATCTCAAGATGGGGGAATTATACTGGCTACCTGGTGAGTCTTAAATGAAATCATGTGTAACAGAGAGGCAGAGGAAGATTTAACTACAGAAGAGAAGGCAATGTGACTGCTGAACCAGAGATTAGAGTAATATAGACACAAACCAGAGAATGCTGGCAGACACAAGGAGATGGGAGAAGAAATAAACTGGTTTTCCTATAGAGCCTCCATAATGAACCAGCCCTGCCAATACCTTGATTTTAGCATGACTCATTGTGGACCATTATACATAACAAATTGTTAATTTCAGTTTAAAAATAGAGCAGATGTTTTAACAAGCATAGTCTATAGGTCCTAGGTTCATACTCATGATTCCAAATGTAGCTAACTGTACAAATGAAAAAAACTGCATGGCTATTTTTGTTCTTTTGCCTTTATCAGCTCTTCCTAGTGATATCTTTGTAAACACCACAAAGACATTTGAGTTATTGTTTTTAAATCACAAAGCCTGTGAAATTTGTTAGCTATTCACTTTTAAATCTAAGGGCTTGAAATTATTTTGATATATAATAATATCTTTGACCTATTATTTGCTATTAGGGTAGTTTGAATCTTAATATCTACTGAGCTCTTTAAATGATTAACTGTGTAAACCTACTTGGCAGGAAACAATTGAGAAAAGTTCAAGCCTTTCCTGCAGTCTTAGATAATAGAATTTACCTCAAGTAAGGTAAAGTATAAATTTAAACTATATCTGTGAAATGGAGGGCTATTTATACAGTAAATCAATGACATTTACTAATAACTAGTCATGAAATTAGTTTCGAATATGGAAAAATCATCACTCAGAAAAAAAGCTACATGCTTTTTACCTCCTTACTCCGTAGTTCATTGCTGTCATAGCATGGACTACGAAGAACGTGGTGGTAGCTCGTCACCTTAAAGGTCCCACATGAATCAGGGCTAGTATCCAGTCTCTTACCTGTGTTTCACTTGTATGACTCTGGTCTTCACAATGCATCACTGCTTACATTAATGGGGCATCAGAAACCATGATACAAACAGAAATTTCATAAGTTTCTGAGCATGGGGATTTGATCACTTGAAACATGCCCATAACCATGTAAAGAGCCTGCAGTTCTATTACAACATGGGGAGACTATGTGGAGAGGCCAGCTGACCGCCTTCAGCCAGATCCAGACATGAGACTGAAGCCATCTTAAAGCCTCTACCCACAGGTAGGATGACTCAGTACCCTTGGAGAGCCTCTAATAATTTTGTTACCAAGAATATATTTCATTAGAATATATGACTTATACAATAAATATTTAAGTGTAAAGTATGTTTTATGTTATAAATTTTAATTGAGTAAAAAGTCCCTCATCACACCCTTATATTATCCATATTTATATTTATCCATTCACCTATACATCTGGTGTTTCCCTTAATTAACCCTATGAAATTCATAAATATTGGTAGGGAATTATTGTATTTTATGGTCATTGATGTGATCATGTCTTAGACAACTTTTATTCATCAACAATTTCTTCACCCTCAGGAAAAAAAGCAGTGGAAACACTTCTGGTTTTTTGCCCTTTCTAGAGTAAGCTACCACTAGCATGAACACAATGTATTGTATAATTCAGTGTTATTCACTGTATGATAAAAATACCATTAACTATGGTAAAAATTACTCTAGAATGTACTTACTTTATTATCAGAAGGGAGTCTCTGGGCATAGCCTAAATCTAGAAAATAAGAAAGAACATACCAAAATTATTATGTTAGAATAATGTAAAGTTAGACCCATATTTATAATATACTCATCAGCACCCACATAATAGATTACTATACATAAATTAATATGAAATTATTAGCAGAGAATGACTGTAGAATCCAGTGGATGGGTGAGGTTGTCTCTATACCTAGCATAAAACCTGGAAACCTTACGGCAAATGTTTACAAACTTTATCTTATTGCCAAAAATATTCACCAAAATTCATTTAAAAGATAGAACATATTTATTTCTTTTACATTTTATGTAAAAACAAAGCAATCCCTAAGGAAAAAAGTCTCTAACCTAATATATTACAAAGTAGAAACACAAATTACCTTATGAGTTAGTAAAGCAAGAGAGAGTTATAACAATGAAACATCATTAATAAGAGTGGAGAATTCAAAGAAGACATTGTTTACAGAAGACACTGATAAATAGATTCTAATGATGGAAGTTTTAACTGAATAAATTTTTTGAGACAAACTGTCATGTTTTACAGAATTTGACATGATCCTATATTATAAAAATCTTATTATCTTACTCTAAGGATCAAAGATATAACCAATAATCAGGTGGTGTGCTGGACACAAGTTATACCAGCTCATATGAACCAACTGTTAAATTTGTAGGAATTTTGAGATCTGGTTTATATATAAATGAAGTCATTTACAAAAATTAAATTACATAAATTTAGAACTAAATTGTGTTTAAAATGAATTTAAACATGTACCTCATGATTTTATAACTAATCCATGACATTTTACTGTAATTAATGGTCTCAAAGTCATTGGCATTTATTCTCTTGTTCCTGTGGAGTGAAAATGCCCCACATTATGGTGTCCTAAGTCTCAGTCTCACTTATGACGTGGTGCTGGTGGCCTGATATGAGCCACAGTGGGAGTATTGTTACCATGGACATAATGTTTGTTTTGTATACATAAATTATGAAATATTTAAAAATTAATAAAATAGTTACCAATGGACAGGGGATAATAATAGGTTAGATGGTGACTAGAGATGGAATTGAATCATTTCACTTTATAGCTTTGGTCTGTTTTTTTTTCTTTTTTTTAAATCAAGTAAATAAAAATAAACTCATAAAGTTCAAAATTGCTAGAAACTAAAACTTTCGAAATGAAACATTCCCATGAGAACCATAAATATATGGTTAAAATAAACAAGACCTCAACATTCTAAATATTTTGTCTAAGCAGAATATTATTTTAGGTTTGGGAGAGAGAAACTTTTTATACATTCTTCTAATAACAGGTATAGACATGGTGGTAGTAGAGTTTAAGGTAATTACTTCGTTACTGAAAACATTGCCTACCACAGTGGTTCCTTTGAAACATTTTAAACTAAAAAAGAACTGAACTTATATGTGAAGAATCTTGCCAAATTTGATCTCCAGAAGTGGAACAATGTAGCATTCCGCTCATGTTTTAATCATCACATGTTCTTCGACTTTATATCATTTCAGTTTTTTACATTAAATAAATTTGTAGAACACAATAGACTTTAGTTGCACATTGAAATTCATCACACTAACCTACTTCCAGTGATATTTCTTTGAATAAAATCAAATATTTAATAGGAAACCCAGATGTAAAATCACATATATTCTCAAATGAAATTAAACACCTTTGTAGGGACAGTTTGACACTTTGCACTTGTATCTTTTCTTTCTCCATTGCTTCATTTACTATCTAATATTCAAATTTTAATGTAAAGTGAGAAAATTGAAAGGATTATGAAACAGGTTAGTAGATTTTTTAAATGGATACTCTGTACAGAATACAGAAAATGTAATAGTGATTTAAGCAAAATTTATTTCTTGAAACACATTTGTATTTAGCCATTTATTTTATTCCTTGCTGAGCAGAGATAATTTTTAGTAAAATAAATACCATATTGTCATTCATTATTTTAATTCTAAGATCTGGAACACACTCAGCATTTTGGGGGTATTGTTCAGAAGTCAGAGAATCCAATGCACTGCAGGGGCATAATTAGAACTCATTTTGAATTCCTTTCGCTCCCTTGGCTGCATAAGCTTGTTTTTGATCCCCAGGGCATAATACTTATTTTTCTTGAGCTAAACATCTAATACCTCAGAAGATCAAAGTGCATTCTTAGTCCATGGAAAAGCAATCAGAGCTTGACCAAAGTCAAAATATTATAGAATAGACTTAAGGAGAAATAAATATATATGTTTATTTATATTTCACTTATTTTTTATACCTCCCTTTAGACTTATGGTTTTTTCAAGCCTTTGGGTGCACATTTTTAGTTGACTCAAAGCCCACGAGCTGGTATTTCTTTCGATTTAAGTTATATGGATTTTCTTTCTCTGTTCAGCCTTCGCTTTTAGAAAAAGATCAAATTTATCTACATTCCACATTAATTGTATTTAAACATTTATATCAGCTTAGAAATTTAGAATACATTCCTATTATTCCAATGAGTCAACATAATATTAATGGAATAACTAATATGTTTCCTCAAATATTCTATAGATTTGGGGCTAACAGGAAACCTTATGAAATTGAAAAATAAAGTTTGCTGCATCTTGTGAATTGTTGTCACCTAATCATCTCTCAGGCATGATCAAAGATACCAGATTGTCTGTCACATGGTTGAGAATAAAGAAATTGACTCATTCATTTAACGGACATTTTTACATGCACGTCCTTATAACACTTCTGAATATGAGTTCAAGATGAAGTAATTCTAAGTTGTAATTTATTACTTATTCATCTTTAAACATTTTTTTTGAATAGTTTTTTTTAAAATCCTGACTTCACGGGGGGAGAGAAGGAGGGGAGCAGAGAGAGAGGGAGGCAGAGAGAGAAAGAGATTGAGGTGAGAGAGAAACATCAATCAGGTGACTCTGATACCCACCCCGATCAGGGATTAAACCCCCTTGCTGTACATGAGGATGCTCCAACCAACTGACTCACCCAGCTAAGCCACTTCTATTTTTCAGAAAAAAAGGAATCTTCATGGGAGCAGATTTTCTTGTCTTTTCAAAGAGTATACTCTTTTGCTCTCACTGCCTTCGTGCCTTGGGATTTGGAGGTGTCTACTTTGTTCCATATTGTGGCTTCTAATTATGGCTCATGGCTTCTATATCTAAGAAAAAACCTATTTGAAATGTATACATTAGATTTCTGTATTTGATGCCCACATTTGTTGCAGTATTTACTGATCTCACTGTTACATACAGGGTGGGACAAAAGTAGGTTTACAGTTGTGAGTACACAAAACATTGTGTATTCATATGTTATCATGTATTAATTATTGCCTTATTTTCCATACAAGCTGCAAACTTTTGTCCCATCTTGTATTTTTGCTAATATTTTAACCCTTTATACTCTGTCTTCCTCTCCACTTTCTTCCTGGTTTCAGTGCTAGAGACTCTAATAGCTACATACACTACCCATATTCCTATTCACTGTCCTCAACCACCTCACCTCCAAAGATATCTTTTCCTTCCCATTCAATAATCCATTAAATTTTAGACATGGCGATCCTACTCTCAACTGAGCTCTGGGTCCATATATTCCACTGCCTTTGAATCAGCTGTACTAGGAAGTGTCATAGAACTGTCCTTGGTCCTTTTCTTTATTCTCCACCTCACATCCAATTTATCACTAAGTCATGTTTTCTCTACATAAAAAGTATTGCTCAGATATGATTGCTATAAGCCTACCTCAAATCAATTTCCTATAACACTGTCATGTCTTCCTGATTAATTATCCAGCTGTCTACACCCCTACACCCACTAAGTCTTTTACCTGCACTATATCTAGAGAGGTATTTTCAGAGGAAATCTGATAATCTTATTTTGCTGTACAAACTAGGAATATCCATGATCCAAGCCTGACTACCTTGTCCTAATTATCTTCTTCATTCTCATTTTGCTCTAACCACATTGACCTTCTTGTTATTCTTAAAACTGTCAGCTAGTTCTTGTCTCTCTGTCTTTGCCATTGTTTCTACTGTCATAATTTTTCTCACAGGTTTATTGCCTAGTAGTTTCACATGCTTTCAGGTGTCTTTTCAGATGTTACCTCTTTAGGTAGGCTTCCTGAATCACCTGTGTAAAACCTTGTTCCTCTTTACTGCCACACTTGCCTTCATTATTTCCATAGATTTTTTATCACCACTGGAAATTACATTAACTATTCATTTATCTCATTTCTAAATTATCTCCTTTCTGCCCACTGCAACTTAAATTTCATGGTAGTTGGTCTTGGTTTTGCTCATGTCTGTATTTCCAGAGTCTAGAACAGAACTTCACACATAGTAAGTCTTTAATTAATATTTATTGAACCAATTAATCCTTACTATACTTTTGCCCAATTATCTGATCCAAGGTGAACAAAATAAGTGTTTAGGCAGAAGCCTCTGAAAACATAAACTCCCAACTTTTCTTGGTTATGTATGTTTCTGTTTGTAGAGCAGATTTTATTCATTCTTTTACTCATTTCTAGAAAACAAACACTTTTTAAAATTGTTCAGGAAGACACTAAATGCAAGTAAGCATTATTGAAAAACATTAGTCTCTAATAGCTATTTGTTCACAGATGGAATAATAATATTTAAATATAGATCCATTTTCCTTGGAAGGAATTCCAGCTGCTCCATAAAAATGGACATTCTGTTCAAACATGATAATATATAGGGAACTACCAATTATATGTGATGTAACTTGAATCCTTCACTATTTTTTTACATTTATTTTAGAATAAGACTGGTTGTGGATACTTGCATCCAACATATCACTTCTTAGTTTATTAAATCCTAACTACCTCCTAATCTTGGTTCATTTATTTAAAAATACTAATGCATTCATTCTAGCAAGGTAATATATCTACAAAGTAATTCCTTCAATTGGAGAAAATACTTCAAATCTCTTAATACATATACATACCTGATCAGAAGGTGGTAGATGAGCAGGTGGGGACTGAGTCTATTTGCTTGTGACTCCAGCATAGATTTTTGGCTGATCTCCTGACAAGTGAACTGAACAATCAACAGAATCTCAGCTGATATGAATTTTTGAAACCAGGGAGTGCAGAGGATGCCTTGCATGCTCCAGTAAGAGATTTTATAAGTTGAGGGGGATATACCCTGTATGAGGTGCCTGCAGCAGAGGAGAGATCAGACAGAAAACACAGCTTAGTGGATACCTTCCCTCCAGGAGTGGGGTGCTGGCCCCATACAGGGAAACCACCAACTCTAATTGGGAGAGACTTGGAAGGATATAAAAAGTCTGAGAGACTTAGACTACATACTCACAGTGAGCAGCACGTCCATAGCTGCAGCACCAACTAGAAGACTTCCAGAGAGAAACTCTATCTCCTAAAACTGTCAGAGACTCTGGCAGGCTGTGGACAGCCCTGACTGAGGTAGATTGTTGTGCTTTATGGGGAGGTGGATCACATAGAAGCAGGCAGCCCAGGGCTTGGTGCTGCAGTGAGGGGACCACATAGAGACTTTTTTAAAAGAGGAGCTGAGGTGAGACTTGTCAGGGGCCCCATACCTGTGTGTGTGTGCAAGCAGCTCTTTTGCAAAGAAACAAGAGTGAAAGCACAGTTTGATCCCACTGAGTCTAACTGCACATGGAAGAACAGAAAGTGTCATGCTAAAGGGACTGTGGGACCAGTCCCAGCACAGCTGGTGAGCAGGGTGGAAAGTCTGGGTCTCAGTCTCCCATGAGAGGGGCAGGTTGGGGACTGGACAGCCAGGAACTGAGCACCTGAGATTCTCTGCAGGTCCCCTCACAGGTGGTCATGGTCCTCCTCCACTGGGATTGCAGGCTCTGCAAATCAGTGAGGCCAGGATCAGGAGCTCCCTGCTAGATGCATACACAGAGGGAAAAGAAGGAGAAGCCCTGAAATGGCCCTTTTCTGAACTTTTAGCAGACATTATGGGCTACACTAGTTCCTCAGGCCCTGATCCACTGAAACCAGCAAAGCAGAGAAGGGTGTCCAGAGTAACAAGGGGTGTGCAGGTCCCTGACCAGCCTCAGCTCTTATACAGAGCTGCTATTAGTGCCAAGCACGAAGGAGCTGCCCCTTTTCATACAGATTGGCCCCTCACAGGAAATGGATAGCTAATTCATCAGAAACTATACGTTATTGCAAATAATCTGGGACAGATCAAGACATGTGGCAGAGGGGCAGTGAAACACTCCAAACATCTTCCCTGAAGACTGAACAGTGCCCCCCGGGGGTGACCCAGGAATTCCACCCTCCCAATCACACCAGGCTCCCTCTGGAGGCAGGTGGAAACAGTGCTGGTAGAACTGTGGGACATTAGAAGAAACAGTCCTGGGCCCTGTGATAATGGAAAGCTGGCAGGGCAGAACTGTAGGGACCACCCAAGCCTGATGGACGCAGCCATACACTGTGGATCGCTTGTACTCTCAAATAGGCTGACGAAGGCTAGACGAGGACACCATCTGACATTACCAGTGGTGGATCCAGAGAGAGAAGGCATTGTCAAACACTAGACTCTGCAGGGATGAGTTTCACCACTGTCTTCTTCTTTGTTTACATTATTTTTCTCCTGAATAGACTTTTAACATTTTCTTTTTTTCTTCAAGTTTGTTCCTATTATTTCACTATTTTTATTTACTATACTTCATTTCAAATCTCATATCTTACTTCCCTTTTATTACCCCATTTTGCCTTCTTCCTTCCTCTTCTTATTTTTGTTTTATTTTTTTATTTTTTTCTCTTGCTAGGACTTTTTTCTATCCTGCAATCTCACTATTTCTCCTCCTTCTAGCCTCTCAAAACCATTTTTCCTGCCATAGTCATATCACATTCTTTTTCCTTTTCTTATAATAATTGTAGGGGATTCTAACACCCCCTTGTCAAGAATGGATAGATCTTCCAAACAAAGAATCAATAAGGATATTGTGGCATTGAACAGCACACTAGGTCAAATGGACCTAATTGATATATACAGAACCTTTCACCCAAAATAGCAATATATCATTCTTTTCAAATGTACCTGGGCCATTTTTAAAGACATACAACATGGTAGGACACAAAGCAAGTCTCAACAAATACAAGAAAATTAAAATCATATCAAGCAATCTTTGGATCACAATGGCTTGAAACTAGAAACCAACCTCAAGGAAAATAATCAAAAACATTCAAATTCATGGAGATGAGTAGCATGTTATTAAACAATGAGTGGGTTAATAATTAGATCAAGGTTTGACATAAATAGTCACATGAGGTGCATTACACAAAACCAAGAGAGACTAGCAGGGCATTTTCTGCATAAATCTTGAGACTTTACTGTCTCTCTCTGATAGTCTTATTTTCTTTACCTTCTCTTTTTCATTAACAAACTACACAGACATAATAGTCAAGTATGTCTTTTTGTATTTTTTTATGATATACATACATAGGATTTCCCTTAAAGTGAGGAGAAAGGTAAGCAAAAGTTTTCATATGAAAAACAAAGAGCACTATGGTGCCCACACATAATTTTATCTACAAAGACAGTTCATAAACTATATAACTCTTCTATTTTTGTTTTTATCTGTCTCTATTATTTCATGTAAATATTAGGTCAAACATATAAAATTGTACTTAGATGGTAAAAGTTGTTTTAGTTTGAATAGTGATACTTTCACTAACAATGAATCAACTTAAAACAATATGCCAAGGAGCAGTCTAGTAATTGTGAATGTTGGACAGTCTACTAGATGGGAATTTTAATATTAACTGTAGAAATAAAATTTGAACCAATGTTTTGGAGCATAATATGCTTGAAGGAATATCTACCCATATGAAAATCAAGAATCATTTGAGTGGAAATTTGAAAAAAAAATCATTGCAATATTAGGATAAGTAAAAACTGTCCTGATGTTCTGGAAAGGTGTTTAAGGCCTAAAGGAAGGAATATATCTTCACAGTTTCAAGAAATCAACCCACCAGTTTCTAGGATTTCACAAATAGCATTTAGTCTGCCCTACTTGACTCAGCCTAACTACTATGCAAATCTCTTCTCTGTATACATTTAAGACAAGGATGGATTGAGAGATAATTGAAAACCATCTTGGTGGTGAAAATTTTCCCAACAAAAAAAGGATAATTAATTTCCTTTTCCAAGAGCCAAGTCAGAGGAAGTACTCACAGAAGTTGGAGAAAGCGTCTGAAAGAGTGGATTGGTATTTCTTTCCTGGGCTGAGAATCTAATTAGGCATTATACATGCTCACATTTTTGGTGTGTTACCTGAACAAATACAGTAGAATTGAAGAGAGGTGGTGTGAGAGGATGATTAGCAATGAAATAGCGTGAAGGTTCATGCTTTGGCTTGTCAAGAATTAGTAAAATTTCTGTAGGCTGAGTGTCCATCGTAAAAGGTAACTAAGCTTTAGTTATCTAGTCATTTTTGCAGAGCACCTTAACAATAAATGTTGCACAGTAGACCATCAGCTATACTTTATGAGGGGAGACATAGGAGATTGATTTTAAGACATACTTCCCATAACAGAGAACTTTGCAATGAAGAGGTCTGTCAAGGTACTTCAGAGAACTTATATTTATGCACAAAAGAAAGTTAGCTATGAACACCTTCAATATAGCTTCCATGACTAGGAACAGTGCATCAGAGAAGTAGAAACCAAAATAGAATAAGACAAACAAAAAAACACACTATTGCTACTTCACCCACTTTGTGAAGAGACATTTGCCCTTTTCTTCTCCTCCTCTTCACACAGTAGTGGAAATTTTCCTGGGCCAAAAGTATGTAGGTGATTAATATATGTGAAGGAAAGGTTATGTTCCAGAACCAACTCCCAAAACCTCAACCCACAAATTAAGCATATACTGAGGAAGAGGACAACTTAGAATTTGTCTTGAGATGGAAAATCAAAAGCTTGCTAAGATTTAAGGATTTAAAATGATTGACAATTTATGAGACCTAATTAAGTTGTTGCTTAATTAGAAAGATATAGAAAAAGGGGATTTGACAAAGCATAGTTGAAAATAATGATTGGAGAAAATGAATCCATTACATATTTTTATACACCAAGATAGTGAAACTTTTCACCAAACTCATTATATTGGTATATAGTATAACACAGTAACAAATAAAGGACTATTGAATAAAGATTAGGTCATTGAATTTATGGTTTTCTTTATAAGGGAACAAAGCAAAAGGTAGACTGAAAGGTTTACAAAGGTTTTCTGAGGCTTGCACTTTCATTACTGTACTAGAAAGATTTCCTCTCTGAAGAGTTAATAACCTGATAGGTGTGATCCCCTTAGATCAAACAGACTATGATAAAAGGCATTTTTACCTCACCTCACTAGAATGAAACTGACCGAGATAACAAAGAAGATAAAAGAAATATTTGTGTCAAGATGTATAAAGTCCTGGCTGTGCAGAGTCATATTGAAAAAAAAATGTAAAAGTTTAGTAAACAGCTTTGACTTTGTCCAAAAGACCACTAGAAATGGTGGGATCCCTTCTTATTCTTCTTTTTGCTTCACTTAAACCACAGTGACCTCACTCATTGCATTATAGAAACTATAAGCTATTCATTCAGGGAGGTTGTGTTTGTATGCATGTGTGTATTTTGGGAGTGACAATTTTGATATGGTAATTTTCATAAACTCTTAATCTTAAGGACATTTTTTATCAATTTGACTTTATTATATTAACTTGACCAGAATTCATAATATGATTTATGTTATATCCAAAGGAATCAATTTCTCATTATACTATGCAAAGTTAAAACAATGTCATATATTTTCACTTTTGGAATTTCTAGATAACAAGGCATTTATAACTATTATAGTCCTTAGCAGTAATTTCTAAAATTATCCAGTACAGTTTTATTTATCTTGATCATGATATGAAAGGATTTTCTGTGGTAGAGTGAAAATTCCTTCTCAAGGTAATGATCTCTAACTTTTAGGTATGTAAACTCAATAACCCAATGTTCTTTTGAAAAGCCTGCCTCCTTGAAGTATATTTTGTAATTTTCTACTATGTAATGTTTTTTATTCATCTCCAAATAAACATGGCAAGCAAATGTGAGCCTGGGAAGTAAATGTAATTGAAGAGCAGGCCTTCAATGTCAGGCTGACTTTCATTTTCACTTTTAGACTTGAAGTATACTGTTCAGCAATGTGCATGTTAATTCTGCTGGTGGTAATGCACACTGTTTCTCTGCGACTAATAGTTGGGACTTTCACTTTCATCATAATCCCAAATATATCCACTGATACTTAAATACTATAGGCATGTCTAACACATGGGAATTCAGAATATATTTTGGCTTGGGGATTGAAGACAACCAGCAGTACTTAGGTGTCTTAATAAGCATTGACCTGATGATTTCGTTTCTTAAAAGTTATCATGATCAGTCCTGGTAGAGGTATCTTAACTCTTCAAAAGTCATTAAAACTACTCCAGGGATTTAAGGGATTCACTGGGTGCTTTTGAAGGGATTCAAATTTAACCTTTAAAATATGAAGTGATATGAATTTTCAAACAGCATTTAGAAATAGCTGATAATTATTCTTTTTAATTCTTTGATAAAATATTAACAAAAATAAATGATTACAAATACTGAGAAATATTTAGATTGTATATATGTACATGTATATGGACATATATAGAATGTGTGAAAATATACATGTATATGTAAGGAATATAAATTATGTAAAATAAAATGTGAGCATGCAATATATCACTTAAAAATCTTATAATAGTTGCAATAACTTCCTCTATAAATTTTTAAATACATTACTTTACTTAAATAGCTAGATTGCTTTATGAACACCTTATTCAGCCATCACTCATGAGCTGAGAATTATCTTGTGAAATTTAATAAACAGATTATTTCTTTTAAACAATAAAATTTTATTACCTTGCAGTTATCTTATGGTTGTGGAGTTCAGAAGACCAAAGTGGGTTTCAATTGGGCTAAAATCAATGTTGGTAGATCTACATTCCATCTACAAGGCCCCTTTTGAGGGAAGAATTCGTTTTCTTACCTTTTTCCCGCTTCTAGATGCTTCCCACATTCCTTGACTTGTGGCTCTCTTTCACAAAGTCAGAAATAGCTGGTTCATCTTTCTTATGATGCCATCTCCCTGGTTCTGACTCTTCTGCCTTCTTTGTCCCCATGTAAGGGCAGTTGCAATTATATGTCTGCCTGGATAATCCAGGATAATCTCCCCCTCTCAAAATAAACAAGTTAATTCATGAAAATTCCCTTTCCTAATAAAACTTTGTACCTTATCAAATATGGACCTTTAATTTTAAGACTATGACCATTACAAAGTTGTTGATGTCATGATTATTTTAGAGAAGTGTTAAGTCCCTAGCCTTATGGCAAAACATCTAGTACACTAAATTCACTCTCAAATTATATATATATATATGAATGACACTTGGTACCTGAAAGTCATATCATTTTCAGTTTACTTGGTTGTATATGTTTCATTAAATTTAATTTCCATTGTATACTTATATCACAATTGGTGATTTTTTTGTATGTGAAGATCATTGCGCTATCCTTTTCCAAACATTGTCATTTCACACATCCTTGAGTTATTGAAATTCATTCTCTGGTCAGTGATCCCAAAAAATTTTATTGAGCAGCTACTGTAAAATAAGATCATTGCAGTGAAAAAAATAAATTGGTATGGTCTCTAAACAAAAATTAATAAACCCTTAAAAACATGGGGAAATCCATGTATCTACATATCTAAAATTTTTTATTGTATTTTTCCATTACCATTTATCCTCCACAATCACAACACTATGGTCCTTGTCCATGACTTCTTTTTCCTTTTTGTTTGATCCCTCCAAATCTTAACCCCTCCCCAAATGCTGTCAGCCTGCATTCTATCTGAGTCTGTCTCTATTTTGTTGTTAGTTCAGCTTGTTCATTAGATTCCATATATGGGTGAATCATATGGTATTTATCTTTCACTAACTGACTTATTTCATGTAGTATAACATTCTCCAATTTCATCCATGCTATCACAAAGGGTAAAATTTTTCTCCTTTTTTACAGCTGAGTAGTATTTCATTGTGCATATGTCCCATAGTTTTATCCACTCATCTATTTGATGGAAACTTGGGCTACTTCCATATCTTGGCAATTATAAATAATGCTGCACTGAACATAGAAGATTTTATGTTCTTTAGGATTAGTATTTTGGGTTTCTTTGGATATATTCTCAGAAATGGAATCACTGAGCCATAAGACAGTTCCATTGTTTTGTTTTGTTTTTTTATGTATCCCCACACTGTTTTCCACAGCAGCTGCACCAGTCTGCATTCCCACCAACAGTGCAAAAGTGTGCCACTTTCTCTACATCATCACCAGCACTTGTTATTTATTGATTTATTGATGATAGTCATTCTGACAGATATGGGGTTATATCTTATTATGGTTTTAATTTCCATCTCCCTGATGAATAGTAAGGTTGAGCACCTTTTCATATGTCTATGAGCTATCTGTATGTCATCTTTGGAGAAGTGTCTATTCAGGTCCTTTGCTCATTTTTAATTAGATTGTCTGGTTTTTGTGGTGTTGAGTTTTACATGTTCTTTATAAATTTTGGATATTAAACACTTATCAGATGTACTGGTGAATATGTTCTCCCATTCTGTGGGTTGTCTTTTTATTTTGTTGATGGTTTCCTTTGCTGTGCAAAATCCATTTAGTTTGATGTAGAACCAGTTGTTTATTTTTTTTTTGTCTCCCTAACTTAAGGAGATATATCAGAAAAGATATTGCTACATGCAATGTCTGAGATTTTACTGCCTATATTCTTTTCCTAGTACTTTTATGATTTCTGGTCTAACATTTAAGTCTTGAGTTCATTTTGAATTTATTCTTGTGTGTAGTATAAGAATGTGGCCTAGTTTCATTTTTCTACACATATCTGTCTACTTTTCCCAACACCATTTATGAAATAAACTAACACCAGTCCATTGTATTTGCTTACGTCCTCTGTGAAATATTGACTATAATGATGTGGGTTTATTTCTTGGCTCCATATTCTGATCCATTGATCTATGTGCTTGTTTTTATGCCAGTACCATGCTGTTTTGATTATTATGGCCTTATAATATAGTTTGATATTAAGTAGCGTGATTCCTCCAGCTTTGTTCTTCTTTCTCAGGATTGCTGCTGCCTTTTGTGATTCTGCATAAATTTTTTAAATATTTGGTCTTATTCTGTGTAATACATCATTTGTATCTTGATAGGAATTCCATTAACTCTATAGGTCGCTTTGGGTAGTAGGGACATTTAAATTACATTAATTCTTCCTATCTATGAACATGGTGTGTACTTCCACTTATTTTTATCTTGTTCAGTTTCTTTTCTCAGTGTCTTATAATTTTCTACATCAGGTATTCAATATCCTTGGTGAGATTTAATCTTAGTTATATTATTCCTTTTGAAGCAATCATGAATGTGATCTCTTAATTTTCCTTTTTGATAGTTCAGATTGGTGTATAAAAAGACAACTGATTTCTGGGTATTTATTTTGTATCCTTCTACTTTACTGAATTTATTTATCACATAGTAGTTTCTTTTTGGAATCTTTATGGTTCTCTATGTGCAGTATCATGTCATCTGCAAATTGGGACAGTTTTACGTCTTACTTTCCCATTTGGATGCCTTTTGTTTTTTCTTCTTGTCTGATTGCTGTGGCTCGGACTTCCAGTACTATGTTGAATAATAGAGGCGAGAGCAGACATCCTTGTCTTGTGCCAGTATTAAAGGGAAACCTGGTAGATTTTGCCCACTGAGTATGATGCTAGCAGTGGGTTTTCCATATGTGGTCTTTATTATATTTAAGTATATGCCCTGTATTTCCACTTTGCTGAGAGTTTTTATCATAAATAGGGTCTAGATTTTATCAAATGCTTTTTCTGCATCTATTGATATGATTATGTGGTTTTATCCTTCATTTTGTTTATATGGTATATTACATTTATTAATTTGCAAATGTTGTACCAACCTTACATGCCCAGAATATATCCCATTGATCATGGTATATGATCTTTTTGATGCATTGCTGTATTTGGTTTGCTAATATTTTGTTGAGGATTTTCTCACCTATGTTTATCAAGGATATTGCCTTATAATTTTCTTTATTTTTAATGTGTTTTCTGGTTTTAGAATTAGGGTAATGTGGGCCTCATAAAATAAGCTTGGGAGACTTCCCTTCTCCTGAATTTTATGAAGTAGTTTGAGAAAGAGAGGTGTTAGTTTTTCTCGTACTGTTTGGTAAAATTTATCTGTCAAGTCTTCCAGTCCAGAGCTTTTGCTTGTTGGGAGTTTTTTTTATTACTGCTTCAATTTCTAGGTGTAATCTGTCTATTCAGATTCTCTGATTCTTCCTGATTTAATTTTGGAAAGTTGCATTACACCCTTTGCATTTCTTTGGTGTCAGCTGTTATTTCTCCTATTCATTTCTGATTTTATTTATTTGGGTCCTGTCTCTTTTTTTCTTAATGGGTCTGGTTAAATGTTTGTCAATCATTCTTATGTTTTCAAAGAACAACCTGATACATTGATATTTTGCATAATTTTTTTAGGCTCTACTTCATTTATATCTGCTCTAATCTTTATTATTTCCTTCTTTCTACTACTACTGCATTTTGTATGCTATTCTTTTTCAGGTTCCTTTAAGTGTAAAGGTAGATTGTTTATTTGAGTTTTTTCTTGTTTTTTTTTTTTTGAGATAGGCCTGTAATGCTATGAATTTCCCTCTTAAGACTGTTTTCCCTGTGTCCCACAGACTTTGGGTTGTTGTGATCTAATTTTCATTTGTTTCAAGGTATCTTTTGATTTCTTCCTTGATCTTGTTGTTGACCCATTCATTGTTTATTTAAGATTTTTTATTGTTGTTCAATTATAGTTGTCCCCATTTTTCCCTCATTGCTCTCCCCTGCCCTGCCCACCCTCCTCTCACACATTCAATCATCCGCCCTCCATTATCCTTATCCATGGGTCCTTTATCCATGTTCCTTGACTTGAACATTCCCTTTCTTTCTTTCCCCTATTATCTCCTTCTCCCCTCCCCTATTATCACTGTCTGTTTGTTCTTATTTCCATGCCACTGGTTCTATTTTGTTTGCTTGTTTGTTTTGTTGATTAGGCTCTCTTTATAAGTGAGATCATATGTTTTCATTTATTTTTCAGTGTTCTTGTGATCGATTTCTAGTTTCATACCATTGTGGTCAGAGAATTCTTGATACGATTTCAATTCTTAAAATTTTTAAGACTAATTTTTATGTCCTAACCAAGGCTGGCTTTTACCAGCACCAGGTCCAGGGGAGGGGAAGGGTCAGATAAAGTCTCAGGGCTCCCAGGCTCTGCCTTGGCTTACTGGCTTTCTGTTAGGCTTTGTCTCTGAAACAGCCTCAAGTTGTCTTCCTCAGCAGCCATGCTAAATCTCCACAGTGTGGGGTGATAATGATTCCTGAGGGTGAAACTCTTTCTCCCCCTCAGGCTGATGCCCCTTGGAGGGGAGTGCTCTACCTGAGAATGATGGCTTCTGCTGTATGGGGAATGTCTCAGCAATATGATCCTTGTGGCTGACTGTTCAGCTATCTCCACAGAGCCACCACCCCCACATTCTCCTTATTCTGCCCTCCTTCTGTCCACACCTAGGGTAAATGGCTGCAAAGAAATTTTTGTATGTTGGTCCTTCAAGAGGCTCTCTGTCTCTAGCTATCTCTCCTTGGCTGACAGAAATCCCATCACTTTTTACAGCCCAGTGTTATTTGGGCTCCTTTTCTGGTTCTGGTGCTGTGGAGACCAGCTTGGGGTTCATACCACACACTTCTCAGGGGGAGCCCCCAGCCCCTGAAATATCCTGCCAGCACTTTACTTGCTGCATGTGGGAGCCGAGCTCAGCCAGCCTTTCCACACCCCTGCAGTCCCTAGCAGTCTCATTGTGGTAATTTTTTTTCCATAAATCCTTGGTGTATGATAAACAGGGGCAATCTAGCTTCCTCTCCCAGGTGTCTGGGGAACTAGGGTAAGTACTCCCATAGCCTTGAGACTGGACCCAGTAAGCATGCCCATAGCCTTGAGTGGACTCGCATGTGCAGAATCTTACTGTGTTCTGTTGACTCCCTGCAGACTTTGTCTCTTTTTAGTATATAAGGGGCTAGGGTGTTCCCACATGCAGCCTGCAGTGGGACCGCCCACCCCAGAATTAATGGCATGTCAAGCATCCCCACAGCTCCACGACTTTCCTTCCATCTGCCCGAATCTTGAGTGATCCTGCCTGGCCTTGACTGGCTGCATGACACTTGGTTATAAGGCTTTTCTCCAGCTAGTGTTCAGTTGGCTATCAGGGTGATTTTCTATAACTAGGTTGTAAATCTATGTTGGTCCTGGGAGGAGGTTAGTGTATCTTTCACATACTCTGCTGCCATTTTTGTCCTCTACATATATTTTAATTACAATAGCATGTGCTTTAAATTCTAATTATGAAAAAGGTTGTATACAATTTATGTTGAAGGACCCTTGAGAACTCAACTCTGGAACATCCTCTGCTATTAATATGCTTAGCACTCAATAAGACATGGTCAAGGGGATAGTCGTAATACTATTTTTTAAGTAAGTGCTTTTATTATAAGGCAAGAAATTTTAGCATGTATTCAAACCCTGTTATTAACATTTTCCTACATAAATCTTTAACATTTAAATTGCCTTTATGTTATCCAAACCACTGTAAGCTAAAATGCATTTTGAATTTCATCAATTTAGTTACATAAATAAAATTTACTATAATAAATAAATTTACTATAATAAATTTATAATAAATAAAATTTATTATAAAAATGAATATGGTTAATTTTCATAAGTATATGTTATTAGATATTTAGCCAGTGTTAACCTGATAAAAAATGATGTTCTCTATTATCTTCCTTTCATGGAACTTTCTTCTGGAGTTTGAGCACTACAATAGGTTATCTTCTCCTTTAAGGTAAACAATGACATAAATGCAGGAATAAAACTGAAATAAATGTATTTTGCCTTTTCTTAAGAACTCCCTAGACTTTAACATACACACCCACACACACTTTTCCTGATATAAAGAGTAGCTAGTTTTGATAGTGTATAAAGCAGAGACAAGAGAGAGCCATAGCATAAATATACGGAGCTGATAAGATTCAAGGAAAGTCAGAGAGAGATAAAATTAGGTTAGCTAGATAATTAATCTTTGAAAGTGATCACTTTAGAAATTGAAAAAGGGTGTTATTAGTAATTACACTGGTACAACAGGCAGGAAACCCACTGACAAACACCCTCCTCGTTGCCACTGACCATGAAAGTTTGATGCAAGGAACTACAGGGATTTATTTTTGTACTCAACTGAACTGTGTATGCATTTCTATAATATATTAGACTATTTCATTTCATAAAAGTATTGAGGATTGACAGGAATATTTTCATTTGTAATTTCCAGCCCCTAACAAAGTACCCGATAAAGTGTAATCATTAAATAAATTTTGTTTAACATACAAGTAATGAGTTACTATAGATAATCGATAAAGTTTTTTCCTAAATCTAAAAAGTCTATGATTTAAGGTATTTGGACATCCTTGATATGGCAGCTAAATTAACTATGTTATGATAATTTATTTTCTCTTTTACTCCAAGTTCACTCTACCCCAGCCTATTTAGGCTAGTTAAGGAAGTAAAATTCTAACTTGATTCTCTCAAGGTCTCTTGAGCAACTCAAAACCATATAGTGAGAGGGAAGACATTATCTATACTTTACACCTGCACATAACATTTCTTCATGTACCACATAACTGATGAAGCTAAGAAAGTGGACACTTAGAGTAGATCCATCAAAAGCAGAAAGATACATTATTCTCTTCAAGACGACGGTTTAAGCTATCGAAATGTCCCAGGACATATTATATAAACTGTCACTATATATAAAACCTGATTCCTCTCTCTATAATAAAACCAACTTCATGTGCAGGTGTTATCTGGTCCTTTTTTTTTTTTTTTTTTTTTTTTGTCACTGTGTGGGAACTGGAGCTCTTGGAAACAGAGGGAATGCTGATGCTCTGTCTTCTGCTATTTCTGAGGATCAAGATGGTGGAGGAATGAATGGGAGTCACACTACCTCCTCCCAGGACCAAACTGGAATTACAACTAAATAGTAGAGAAATCACCTGGAGCAAACAACTGAACAGTAGTGAGAGAGAAACCTTACAACCTCACACAGACAAAAGAATCAGTTTACCACAATCTGACTGGTACGGAGTGCCAAGTGCCACAGAGATGTGAGAGTGCTGGCTGGGCATCCTCCGGAGGCAGCACCAGAGGGATATTTAAGTAGCTGGTTGGATCTACCTGAGAAGAGCGGGGTGTAAACCATAAGCGGGGATTCCCAACCTACAGCACCAGAGACCAAAAAGTACACAGGTAACAGCCAGCTGGGAAAAGTGGAAGGATTGCCCTCTGCCAGAGATGGGTGGCTGAAGTCTGAAGGAGCCAATTAAAGAGGCAACACATAAATTTTCACCTGGAGCTACTTACCATGGACTCTGGCAAAGGCAAGGGCAGAGTGGGCTAGAGAACCCTGAGGAGAGACTGGGGATGGAGGCTTTGGGGAGAGAACTGAGAAAGTAGCTGCCAGGATCCTAATGCTGAGTCATCCCCCATGAGGAAGCAGCCATCTTGCTCAGGCAGACCACTCCCCTGAGCTACAGCAGCCTGAGAGGAAACAATAGCCCCACCCCCAGGAGGAACTCTGCTCTGGCCCTCTGGTGCTTAAGTCTGACTGCTGAGTGCGGAGTGGCAGCCACAGACAGTAGATTACTCAAAAGGTGGCGAACAGTGGACTAGAGATGCCTGAGGAGAGTCTCAGGATGCAGACCTGGGGAGAGAACTGAGAGAGTAGCCTCTGGGATCTTACTGCTGAATCATCCCCTATAAGGCAGAGCCATCTCCCTCACACAGAACATTTCCCTCTGAGCAGCAGCAGCCTGAGGGGAAGCATTAGCCCCCACTGTAGCAGGGATTCTGCTCTGCCCTATGGTGTTAAAGCCTGACAGCTGAGTGCAGAGTGATTAGATTAACGAAGGAAGGAGACAGCCACAGACAGTAGATCTCAGTAAGGCTCAAACAGACTGCTAAGGTCAGACAGGGTCAACATCTGACTTCATAAGAGGTGGGTCCAGAAATGAAAAACAGCAGTAAATACTATACGCTACCAAGGCGAGCTCCACTGTGGTCTTCTCCATGACTGGCAATATTTACTTTACTACACAGCTTTTTAACATTCATTTTTTGTCCATCAAGTTGGTGCATATTAAGTCACTGGATTTTATACTATTTATTTTTTTCCTTTCTTATAATAGTCTTAATCTCTTTCCAGCCTTATTAATACTGGTTCATTTGCTATTGATAGTGGGATTGCAGGGGGAAGTTATTTCTGTGGTTGTGGGTTTGTTTCCTGGGCTTCGTGGTTTTGCTCAGGCAGACAAATAATGGGAGGACAAAGAAACAACCCCCAACTGAAAGGAAGGGAGGAATACCCAGAAAACTACTAAATGGAATAGAGGCAAGTAAACTATCAGATGTTGAGTTCAAAACAATGGTTATAAGGAAGCTCACTGAACTCAGTGAGCTCAGTGAGAATTACAAAAAAACTATAGGAAAACGATGAGGAACTTACTGCAAACTATATCAGCATGAAAAAGAACATAGAAACTATCAGCAAGACCCAAGAGGAAATAAAGAATATAATTTCTGAATTGAAGAACACAGTAGAAGGAAACAAAAGCAGGCTAGAAGATGCAAAGGATTGAATCAGTGAGCAGGAGGACGTAGTAGAAGGAAGCTCCCCGAAAGAGCAAGAAAATGAAAAAAGGCTCAAAAAGAATGAAGAGGTGTTAAGGGAAATGCAGTACAACATGGAATGTAATAATATATGTGTAATAGAAATACCAGAAGGAGAAGAAGAGGAGCAAGGGATAAAAGGGAGGAGCATTGAAAAAGTAATGAGGGAAAACTTCCCTAATTTGAGGAGAGAAAAAGTCACACAAGTCTAGGAAGCACAGAGGATCCAATCAAGAGGTACCTGAAGAGACCCACTCCAAGACACATCATAATTAAAATGCAGATATCAAGGACAAAGAGAGAATCTTAAATGCGGCAAGGGAGAAACAGGAAGTAACATACAAGGGAGCCCCAATAAGGCTAGCTGCTAACTTCTCCACAGAAACACTATAAACCAGAAGGGAATGGTAAGAAATATTCTGAGTAATGAAAAGCAAAGGACTGCAACTAAGATTACCCTACCTGGCTAGCAAGGCTCTCAATTAAAATGAAAGGTGAAATTAGTAGTTATCCAGACAAAAGAAGGCTAAAAGAATACACCTCGACCAAACCAGCATCACAAGATATGCTAAAGGGACTGCTTTAAGAAGATTAAGAAAAAGAGTGAGAGAGAGAAACACAAGTACAAAGGGAGAAAATGAATAAGTACCTATCAATAATAACCTTAAATGTAAATGGATTAAATGCTCCAATCAAAAGGCATGGGGTAGCTGAATAAATAAGAAAACATGACCCAAAGATATGCTGCCTACCAGAGACCCACCTCAGAACAAAAGACTACACAGACTGAAAGTAAAAGGTTGGAAAAAATGTTTCAAACAAATGGACAGGAAAAAAAAAAAAACCAGAGTAACAATACCTATATCAGACAAAATAGACTTCAAAACAAAGGCCATAAAAAGAGACCCAGAAGGACTCTTAATAATACTCAAAAAAAGAATCCATCAAGAAGATATAAACTTTATAAACCTATGTGCACCCAACAAAGGAGTACCAAAATATATAAGGAAAATTCAGGGTGGCTTCAAGAAAGCTATAGACAGCAACGCACTTAAAGTAGGGGATTTTAATACCTCACTGTCAACAATAGATAGATCATCCAAAGAAAATATCAGCAAAGATATTGTGGAACTAAAGGATGCATTAGATCAAATGGACTTAACTGATCTATATAGAACCTTTCACCCCAAAGAGGTAAAATACACATTCTTTTCAAATGCTCAAAGATAGACCAAATGATAGGACACAAAACTAGCCTCAACATATTCAAGAAAATTGAAATCATATCAAGCATTTTCTCAGACTACAAATGCTTAAAACTGGAAACCAACATCAAGAAAAAATTCAAAAACATTCAAATTCATGACAATGAATAGCATGCTATTAAACAATGAATGGTCAATAATGAGATCAAAGAAGAAATCAGAAAGTATCTGGAAACAAATGAAACCGAACATACAACAATTCAAAACCTATGGGACAAAGCAAAGAAATCCTAAGAGGGAAGTTCATAGAAATATAGGCATACCTGAAAAAGACAGAAATATTTCAAATAAACAGCCTAACACAGCATCTTCAAGAACTAGAGAAACAACAACAACAACAACAACAAAAAACCCAGAGCAAGCAGAAAGAAGGAAATAATCAAGATCACAGTGGAATTGAATGATGTAGAGACAAAAAGAACAATTCAAAGGATCAATGAATCCAGGAGCTGGTTATTTGAAAAGATAAAGAAAATCGACAAGACTCTAAGCACACTCATCAAGAAAAAAAGGGAGAGGATGCAAATAAAGGAAATCAGAAATGAAAGAGGAGAAATTACAGCTGATACCACAGATATACAAAGGATTGTAAGAAATTACTACGAACAACTGTATGCCAAGAAATTTGAACACCTGTGTGAAATGGACAAATTTATAGAAAAATGTAGCCTTCCAAAACTGAATCAAGTAAAACCAGAAAGCATGAACACACCAATGACAGCTAGGGAAATTGAAGCAGTAATCGATAACCTCCTAGCACACAAAAACCCTGGACCAGATGGTTTCACAGGAGAATTTTACAAAACATTTCAGGAAGAGCTAATCCTTGTTCTTTGACTATTCCAAAAAAATCCAAGAAGAGGGAAGACTCCTAAATTCTTTTTATGGGCCAGCATCATCCTAATCCCAAAAGCAGATAAACACAAAACAAAAAAAGAAAACTACAGACCAATATTGCTGAAGAACCTAGATGCTAAAATCCTCAACAAAATATTGGCAAACCACATCCTGCAATACATTAAAAACATCATTATCAAGTGGGATTCATCCCAGGGATGCAAGGATAGTACAATGTTTGCAAATCAATAAACATAATACATCACAAAGGAAAGAGAAAAATCACATGATCATATCAATAGATGTGGGAAAAGCATTTGATAAGGTACAGCACACATTTATGATAAAAACACTCAGCAGGGTAGGAATAAAGGGGGCATACCTCAATATAATAAAGGTTACATATGAGAAATTTACATCCAACATTATACTGAATGGGCAAAAACCAAAAGCTTTCCCACTAAGATTGGGAAAAAGACAAAGTATCCACTACCTGGGAATAAACTTAACCAAGGTGGTAAAAGACCTGTATTCAGAAAATTACACAACCTCAAATAAAGAAATTAAAGGAGACACAAAAAATGGAAGCATATTCCATGTTCATGGATTGGGAGAATTAACATCATCCAAATGTCCATACTACCCAAAGCAATTTATAGATTCAATGCAATCCCTAATAAATTACCAATGACATATTTCACAGATATAGAACAAACATTTAAAAAATGTATATGGAACCATAAACAACCCTGAATAGCTGCAGCAATTTTGAGAAAGAACAAAGCAGGAGGGATCACAATGCCTGACATCAAACTACATTACAAGGCCAATGTAATCAAAAAAGTCTGGTACTGGTATAGGGATAGACACATAGATCAATGGAACAGAATAGAGAAATAAACCAATGACTCTATGGTCAATTAATATTCAACAAAGAGGGCACAAGCCTAAAATGGAGTAAAAATAGCCTCTTCAACAAATGGTGTTGGGAGATCTGGTCAGCTACATGCAAAAATAATGAAATTGTACCACCAACTTACACCAGACACAAAAATAAACTCAAGATGGATAAAAGACTTAAATATAAGTCATGACACCATAAGGGTCCTAGAAGAGAACATAGGCAGGAAAATCTCAGATATTCCTTGAAGCAATATTTTCACCAATATGTCACCTGGAGCAAGGGACATAAAAGGAAGAATAAACAAATGGGACTTCATCAAAATAAGAAGCTTTTGCATGGCTAAAAAAAATTAGCAAAATGAAAAGGGAACCAACCGTATGTGAAAATATATTTACCAATGATACTGCGGACAAGGGTTTTATCTCCAAAATATATAAAGAACTCACACAACTCCACTGCAGGAAGACAAACAATCCAATTAAAAAATGGGCAAAGGGCCTGAACAGACACTTCGCCAGGGAGGACATACACAGGGCCCAGAGACACATGAAAGGATGCTCAGCATCACTAGCCATCAGAGAGATGCAAATTAAAACCACAATGAGATCTACTTCACTCCAGTGAGAATGGACATCATAAACAAATCAACAAACATCAAGTGCTGGTGAGAATGTAGAGAAAAGGGAACCCTAGTGCATTGTTGGTGGGAATGCCAACCTGTGCAGCCATTGTGGAAATCAATTTGAAATTTACTCAAAAACTAAAAGTGGAACTGCCTTTTGACCAAGCAATTCCACTGCTGGAATTCTACCCTAAGAATCCTGAAACACCAATTCAAAAGAACCTATGCACCCCAATGTTCATAGCAGCACAATTTATAATAGCCAAGAATTGGAAGCAACCTAAGGGCCTAACAGTAAATGAGTGGATCAAAAAACTATGCTACATTTACATGATGGAATACTATGCAATAGAAAGGAAGAAGGAGCTACTACCCTTTGCAACAGCATGGATGGAACTAGAGAGCATTATGCTAAGTGAAATAAGCCGGGCGGTGAAAGACAGATACCATATGCTCTCACCTGTAAGTGGAGCCTAATCAACAAAATAAAGAAGCAAGCAAAATAGAAGCAGCAACATTGAAATAAAAAACAAACTGACAATAACCAGAGGGGAGGAGAGAAGGGGATAACAAGGTAAAGGGAGGGAAAGCATTATGAAGGAACATGCATAAAGTGCCTATTGACAAAGCCAAATGGTGGAAGGTTGGAGGGTGGGAGGTAGGGGTGCGTGGGGCTGGGGAAAGTGGTGGTAGGAAAATATCGACCAAAAAAAAAGTGGGCAGGCGAGGCTGGTAGTAGTGTGGGAAATTAAGAAGTTAAAGAATTAGTGTGTGCAACCCATGGACATGGACTAAGAGGTGTGGGGCTGATGGTATGAGGTGCAGGGCAGAGGGGATAAAAGGGGTGGGTAATGTGACGATTTTAATAGCATATTCAATGAAATATACCAAAAAAAAAGTAAAATGAAACTTTGAATGTTATATAATGTTAAGCATATTTTAAAAAAGAATTTTCTGGACTAAAGGATTATTTCTTCATCTCCCTTTGAGAGTTATTTCAATTAGCTTCAAAATATGAGTAAAATAAAAACTTTACAATTATTAATATTTCTAGATGTTTTCAACTAAAATCTAAAAATGCTAATGGTATGGTGAGCTTCTTTTAATTATTTGCTTTTCTCTTCAGAATTGAAATGAAGTAAAATTTGTACCATTTATTGCTCACATCTTCGTTTTATGTGTAGTGTCTTCTTTTTCCCATCTGCATTGCCGTGTCTTGTAATCTGCTCCCATTTTTCTACCTCTCACTGTCTTTTTTGGTTTTCTTTTCTTTTTCTGCAGGTATATTTTCCTTTCCATTCTCTTCATTTTCATTTTTATTGAATTTTAATTGTCCTTTGCCCTTGTATTCTTAAGAGTCAATTGCAAGAAATCTGATGATGAAATATTTTATATATAAATTTAAGTAACATTTTAAGCCATTTATACTGAATGTAATTGCTAATATAATTAAGTTAAACCTGCATCTTTGCTCTTTGTTGTATGTTTGTTGTATTTGTACTATATTATTTTTACTTGTTTAAATTATTTTTATTTTTTATTTTTCTCCTCTTAATTTTCTCATGTATTCATTTAGAATTTTATACTAAATCGTATACTATTATTGTGTTATAGAAACTACAACATAAATAGGCTACTAATTAAAATCTATCATAAATTAATTTATGAAATTTTTAACATTTCAGATTTACCCATTACCTCTTGCCAGTTGTTACTATCACTATGTATATTATTTATATTTCTATTTTAAGCCACATAATTCATTATTATGCTTAGTGTGTAAATTCAATATTCATTTGGACTCTTAAATATTTACCTTTACCCTTTCCTTTGGTAATTACTCCTCAGATTTCATCATGCTCCCGTCGGGAATCATTTTTCTCCTGCCTGATGATCACTCTTGTGTGCTGCCTTTGGTGTGGCCTATAGATAGTGATTTCTCTCAGGTTTATTTAGGGGGAGTCTAAACATGCATTTGTTCTGTCTCCATTTTTAGAGAATATTTTCATGTAGTGTACAGTTAAAGGTTGACCGTGAATTGAAGCATTTGTTTATTGGGAATTAATCCATTTTTAGTTTCCTTTAACCCCTTGGGTTTTAGCACTCTGGAAGCTTCAGCTGAAAGCCTGAAATTTCTCTTCCTAAGAGGACCCTGAGCTCAAAATATTTTTCCAGGTATAAGAGATCATTTAAAACTCTGGTTGTTTTCTGAGCTTTTAATCCTCCACTTTCTTTGCAACTCCTCAGTCTTTAAATTTCTCAAGAGTAGATGCTACGCCAAATGTTAGAGTCTCTTCTCTGGGCCTCCCTTATTTTTTGGATCTTGGCCCTTCAAATTCTGACAGCCTTGGAGCTTCTTAACATCTTCAAACAATTGGTTTTTCTTTGTCTTATCTTCCCTTTTTCCAAACTTTTCAGGTTGAACTTTATAAAAGAGTTGTTTTGAAACAAGCAGTGAACCACAGCAGAAGAAAGCAGAAATCTTCTGAGACATTTTTTTGTGTCTTGTTTTTACTTGTTATATTCAAAGGTTTTTTTCCCTTTTTTCATTAATAGGTAGCAATAACTCTGTCAACCTTTATTGGCATATGAGACATAATATCTTAAAGACTTCACTAAGTCCATTACCAACTGCCCCATAAAATTTTATCAAAAATTATTCATTTTTAAATAATAACATTCATATCTTATTTCTTTAATTTTCACAACTATTAAAAGTGGATTTTGGTTCAGCCAGGCAATTAAGTGCTTTGTATATGCTTTTGAAAGACCTTTCTTTTTGCATAAACATATATTACAAATGTAACATGTAAAAATAATTTTTGAAACAATTATTATGATGTTAATATTGTTAAATTACTCTTTAATTTCTCATAAATGCTCCTACCTTCTTTTTTCTTTACTATTGATTTATACCTAATTTCTAATTATGCCCTCCAAAAACTTAGAAAAATGATAAATATTTAAAATTATAATGTAAGATGTCCCATTGCTAACTAAATTTAATATTGTATTCTTAAATCTTGAAAGAAGAAACCATAAATCCATACATAGTTTTCAGGTTGATGTTCTGTCCTAGATCGATATTGTGCAAAGCACAGCAGTTAACAAGATGTACAATGAATGCTCCTTGCTCTTATAGAACATGTTATTTTCCATCTCTTAATTTAATGTCTTTTTGAGAAGGTAATGTGCTGTGTTTAACTCAGGAGAGAATTACTGAGCTTACTGATCACTGTGCTACATGCTATAGAAATAATAAGGAGACAATTATTACTCTACTTGCTGTTTTGGAACATGTAATCAAGGGTAAAAGAGGGAGATAAAATCTATTTTCTATTTTGATTTCTTAAGAGATGAAATCAAAATTAAATACAGTTTAGCAGGATCATATCTTTACTTACCATTCAGTAAACATTATTTAATCAAAAGGCTTTTGCAAATAAAATGAAATTTAGAAATCAAATACCAATTTTTCATTTTAATAGGTAGTTAACTTGAAGATAAGAGTGGATATAATACAGAATATATATCTCTCTAGTTTCTTTTATTTTTCATTGCAGCATGCTATACAAAACAAAAAAAAAATAATAAATATCACACCAGTTTTACCTCTACAAATGTCTCCTGCATATACTAACACATAAAGCAAAAATCACATGCATCAGGTAATGTTTCAGCCTTGTAATACAAATCTACCTGAAAACATACATAAAGTCTGTCAGAATTAGTCATTGAAGCAGAAGTTACATAAATTATTACAGTAACCATAGAATGGAATAGTCTTCATCCATTAAAGGATGAGGCAGAATCGAAAGTACTATTTAGAGAAGACCTTGAGAGCTTGTTTGGAGGTTCCACTAGGGGACCGCAGCTACTGGTATACTGGTGACCGAAGATCAGTCCTGTCCTCTAGTTGGGAAGGTCATCATCTTCGACGAAGTGCACAGCTCCGGGAGGGACACACATGGATCAGTGAGGGAGGAAGGAGACACCTGCCTAGCCAACCAGAGAGCCAAATCAACCCTAACGATCAATGGGGTGACAGATGTCCCAGTATGGACAAAGACAACGGGAGAGGATTGAATGTAGGAGGTGGGAGTTGGGTAGGGCAGGGGAGACTAATGAGGAAAAAAATGGGGACAACTGTAATTGAACAACAATAAAAATAAATTTTAAAAACAATGGAAGTTAAGTTTAAGTGGACAAAAAACAAATTGAATAACAATGTGTAATATACCCTTATATTTCTGTGAAAAAAGTAGAAATAAACACACCTGTACATTGCAAAAACCTATGTATGTAGACATGTATATTTATAAACAATGAATAAAGTTTTGCATATTTTGGTGATAGTGGTAATATCTGTGCAATGAAAATTAAGCCTGGAATGGGTGAATTTTATTTATATATGCTTTTCACTGTTTATATTATTTTTCATGGGCTTTCTGAAAATCAATATTGGGAGTGGGTGTGGGGAAAGATGAGTTATTGCCTGTTTAGACATAATCAAAATAACACAAAACCCACTAATATATATATATATGAAATTCCCTAATCATAGCACATGGAAAAATAAAAGAGAAAGGGTATTAGCATTGCATTGATATTCTAGACTTTGATTCACAGGACAGTTTCTTTAGGATGTTTAATATTAGAAAAGATGCAAAGAAACACTCTAGTTTAAGTTTGCTATGCCATTAAGTTTACTGCTATACTGTTACTGGTATATAAGTTAAGATTAAGCAGTCATGCTCATGGAGAGGTATTTTGAAATGGTAGTTTGGTTTTATGAGTTTAAAACAAATTGTTAGTTGCAGTGACTATTGTCTACCCGTTCTCATAGAAAAGTACATATAAATAACCAGAAATAAAGTTAATTCTCTAACTTGAGCTATTTTTTTTTAAGTTGGAGTAAAACTACAACTTCCTTCCACTATTCTTATGATCAGTAGTGCATATTTCCTTGTTTTTAGACTTAGCAAGAGACAAATTATGGATGGGAACATGAAGACACCAGAGCTAAAGTGACAATAAAATCTCAATTGATTTTGATGTCAATCACTTTACGTTATAATTAAGCAAGCTAGAAACAAGTACTGAATAATTTCTGGTTGCCACAGAACATTATAAAATGAAAAAAAAATCATACATCAGAAGACTTGACCATAAAATATTAGCAGAGAAAAACTGATCTCGTATCTTCTCTTCCTTTGAGTATAAACACCTTTCCTACATGTATGAATTTAATTTATAATATGAGATATTTTAAAAGAAAAATACATCCAAATTGGAAAGGAAGAAGTAAAACTTTCACTATTTGCAGATGACCTGATACTATATGTAGAATACACTAAAGACTCCACCCACAAAAATCTGAACTAGTAAATTAATTCAATGAAGTCTCAGGATACCAAATTAACATATAGAAATTTGTGACATTTCAATACATTAATAATGAGCTATCGGAAAAAAACAAAGAAAATGATCCTATTTGAAACTGCATCAAAGGCAATAAAATACCTCAGAACAAATTTAACCAAGGAGGTAAAAACTTGTACTCTAAAAATTATAGGACATTGTTGAAAGAAATTGAAAGCATCACAAATAAATAGAAAGATATACCATGCTCATATATTGGAAGAAATAATATTGTTAAAATGTTCTTACTACACAAGGCAATATACAGATTCAGTGCAATCCTTACCAAAATACAAATGGCATATTTCACAGAACTAGAGCAAATATTCCAAAAATTTATATGAAACCACAAACAACCCCAAATAGCCAAAGCAATATTGAGAAAGAAGAACAAAACTGGAGGCCCTACCCTCCCTGATTTTAAACTATACTATAAAGATATGGTAATCCAAACAATATTATAATGGTACAAAGAGACACATAATCAATGGGGTAGACTAAACACCCAGAAATAAACCCAGGCATATACTGTCAACTAATCTATGACAAAGGAGGGAAAAAATACAATGGGAAAAAGACAATCTCTTCAGTATATGGTGCTGAGAAAACTATATACATACATGCAAAAGAATGGATTTGGACCACTATTTTATACCTTATACAAAAATGAATTAAAAATGAATTAAGACCTGAATGTAAGACCTGTGACTATAAAAACTTTAGAAGTTAACCTAGGCAGTAAGTTCTTTAACATTAGTCTTAGCAATATTTTCTTGAACAAGCCTGTACATGCAAGGAAAACAAAGCAAAAATAAATAAATGGGGTTATATTACACTAAAAAGGTTTTGCTTGGTGAAGGGAACCATCAATAAAACAAACAGGCAACTTACTGAATGGAAGAAGATATTTGCAAATCACATATTCAATCAGGAGTTAATATCCAAATTATAAAGAAATTACGCAACTAAATATTACAAAACCAAACAACCCAATTTAAAAATGGGCAAAGAACTAGAATAGACATTTTTCCAAAGAAGACATAAGATGGTCAATAAGCACAAGAAAAGATGCTCAATATCACTAATCATCAGGGAAATGCAAATCAAAACTACAGTGAGATATTGTCTCACACCTGTTAGAATGGCTATTATAAGACAAGTAACATGTGTTAGAGAGGATGTGGAGCAAAAGGAATCCTCATTCACTGCAGATGGAAATGTAACTTGGTACAGCTACTTTGGAGAACATGGAGGTTCCTCAAAAAATTACAAACAGATCTACCATATGACTCAGCAATTCCAGCTCTGGGTATTTATCCAAAAAAATGAAAACACTAAATTGAAGAGCTATACGCTTTCCTATACTCATGGTTGCAGTATTTACAATAGCCAAGTTATGGAAGTAACAACCTAATTGTCCTTTGATGGATGAATGCATATATATATTCACATATATATGCATAGAAAATGAATATATAATGGAATATTGCTCAGCCATAAAAAGAATGGAATCTTGCCATTTGTAACAACATGGAAGGACCTAGGGGGTATTATTCTAGTAAATCAGCTAGAGAAAGATAAATGCTGTATGACTTCACTTATATGCGGAATATAAAAAACAAAACAAGGGAAACAGTCTCATATATGCCGGAAACAAATTGGTGATTACCTGATGGGGGGAGTGTTTTGCGGGGGATCAGGCAAAACAGGTAAAGAGGATTAAGAGGTAGAAACTTTCACTTACAAAATAAATGTCAGGGGGATATAATGTATATCATCGGGAATATAGTCAATAGTATTGTAATGACTTTGTATGATGATATACGATAACTAGACTTATTGTGGTGATAATTTTGTAATATATATAAATATCAATTCACTATGATGTACACCTGAAAATAATATAATATTGTATACCAATTTCACTTTGCTAAAGAATAGACTATTGAGAGAACAAATCAAAATGTCATACTGCACTGAAACCAAAATTAATAATTTACTTTGAACTTGTTTTCATATAATACTCTTCATTTCTTGTTATTTTTTTTTCTCCCCTAGAAATAATTCCTTTTCTCTCTATCTGGGTTTCAACTTGGGTCTGACTTCTGATATCATTCATATTTTTTTAAAGCAGGTTCTAATATAAGGTAGGGCCATATAGTTTTGAATATGTGAAATACAGATTTATTGTTGCATTATTATTTAGTATTTATCGTACAGTTTTCCATACAAACAATCGTAAACTTACTTTGCCCCACCTTCTATGTCAACAAGCAACTGATTACAAGGTTAGCAAGAAAAATGTACAAAAAAAGACGTGTGCTGTGCACTATGATAGTGTATTAATACATAAATATATTATGGGGGTGGATTATCATTAAGAAAACATATTAGCTGTGGACAGTGGATTGCATCATTAATTATGATTTGTAATTATCAGTATATCTCTCTATGTCTAAATATTTTTACATCCACTCACTATTCATTCATTTACTCATTCATTTATTTATTCAACAAGTAATGAGCGAGTCCTACCATAATTCAGGCACTGGGTCAGGCATTTGTTTATTTTCTAAATTATTGTTGGTAGAGTTTTTGTAAGGTATTTTCAACCTACAATATATTTACAATTATTTTGCATTCATTTCATTTGGAATAGCCAGACATCACCAGACAAAGGAACAAAGAAGTTCAAATACTGCAACAATTTTATTAACTATATCAGTTTTGAATATTCCATCACTACATGTCATTTTCTTACATATGAAGATGGCCTATTTTGGTTTATATCTCTCTATGTTCTCATGATGAAAAACCTTTTCCCTTCCTATCTGTGTGATTCACTCTCTCATCTTCCACAGGTGTGCACCATGTTGCCATATCAGTGAGGCTTTTCTTGGCCATCTTATCTAAAGTGGCCTTCTTACCAAAAAAGCCCTCTACCTCTATCCCCCTTCTCTGCTTAATTATTCTCCATGGCATACCCATATCTTGCCATATATAATGCACGTTCACACTTTTGGCCCAAACTTTCAGGGAAAAGAATCTTTTGTTTTAATTGTTTAATTCAAATATTTATTTATTTATTTATTTATTTATTTATATTTAGAAACAAAGCCAATTATCATATTCTGGGGTATTATTTTGCATACAGGTATCATTATTGCTTTCTAGAGTTGCACTTTTAATGCATAAACATGAACAAAAGAACTAAAAACACTTCAATAGATATGGAATTAGTACTACCCATGTATAATGTGCATCCTTATTTTTCCCTCAGAAATTTGGGCAAAAAAGTGTGCATTATACATAGCAAAATACAGTACTTTTCCATCTGGCATAGTACATTAACTGTTACTGTTTGTCTACCTCCACTGGAATATAAGCTCAATGAAATCAGAGAAGTGTGTCTCTCTTATTTAAGTCTCTATGCCTAGTAATAGAACTGTGCCTGGCAAATAGTAGACACTCAAAAAACATTTGTGGAATGATTAAGTTAACAGATACATTTCAAATGAGAATCTAATGACACAATCTACTTTTTCCATATCCTATAAATTCCTTCAAGGCAAAATTTTTGTCATATTTAAACTTGGTTTTCTATACTCCTAATGCATTGCCTTGAATAAAGTTATGCTCAATAAATGTTTATAAATTGATTAAATGAGAAATTTGATGAAAGCCCAATGTAAAATTCTCAAGTTATGGATTAACTTAAATCCAGTGTGACCACAAAACTGAAAGTTTCTAACTGCAGGATTTGAACTCATTATCTTTCTGGCAAGAAAAAAAAATACATTAAAATTTTTTTCTTCATAATCAAATCTCATCCTTCTTCTTGAAGGTCTAAATTAGACTTTGTTATGATGAAAGAGAAGACAGACAATAAACGAATCATACCAAACATATAAAACAGGATGTTAGGTGTTAAATGATAGAGGAAAGTAAATCAAGAGAAGGGGACAGGAGTAACTGATGAAGCAAGAGGTAATGATAGTGGCTTAGAAATCTCCAAAATAAAGTTTCTGACACTAAAATATAATAAGATAATAGCAATTGATTTAGAAAGTGATTCTTAGGATTAAATATGTTAATACATTTAAAATATTTGGCCCAGCGTCTGGACTGTAGTAGGCTCAACAACAAATGCCATGCACAGGGCTTAGATAAATATGTGGCAAATAGTCAATATTTTGTCAAAATTATTATTGATAACAGACTAAGAGCATCCAAATACTGTCGTACTCGAGTGCCTGAGGCAAAGTGAAAATTATTACAAAAGGCAGGATTCTTTCCTGACTGTGAAAGAAGAGCAGATTTGGAAATAACACTGAGACCAGATATATTCACAAATATGTTAGCAGAGGACAACTTCTGATTTTTCTAACACCATTGGTTTTTAAGGCCTCAATTAGCACCAACTGATTGAAATGTCTAGAGTAAGAAAACACTGCAAGCTAATTTTACATTATTGCTTTTTTCCCTTGATATTTTACTTAGTTTGTATATTTGGTCCAGTTGCTTAGAGAGACTAAAATCCTTTAGTATTCCAATCTCTAGATCGCTACTTTCAATAAATTAAGATTCATGTACTTCAAAATATTGTTTTATGCATAAAAACCTATAGCACTGATTTAAATAACTCATAAAATTCTATCCTTTAGGCATCAAGTTTCCATCTCTTTCTTTCATATGAGTATCTTTCCTTCTGTCTAGCACAAATACGTTGGTACTGGAATAAAAGAAAACTATGTGTAATACAGAGTTATCTTGATATGTGTAACATTACATCTATCTATCTGTATCTATCTATTATATATATATGTATGTGTATATATATACACATAACAGAATGAATATTTAGTATGTCATCACCCACATTAGATTTTCATAATATCAGCTGGATCAGAAACAAATAATAAAAGACTTCTGAATAAATTATATATGTTCAAGCTTCCAAAGTACCAATCCATATTTTTATTTCTTATATTTATAATATAACTAAATTGTGGAACTTGTTCTACAAATGCTTGTATACTTATCACATCAAATTACATATTTATTTAGCAGATGTCAAATACTAGGTAATGTATTAAAAGGGAATGAAGAATTTAGAAAATGTTTAAAGCCTGTAGGAATATAAAGTTAATGCCATCCTTTCAGTTAACAGAATGTGCACTGGATATATTTGCTTAAATAGTGGAGAGTGGAACCCACAATATCTCTGTGGTGCATACATCTTACGCTGAAGAAAGTAGAGGGGATGGGAATTTTGTTTGTGGAATGGTATGAAAAGGACCTCTGTCTCCTCATTTAATGATTTTAGAACTTTGTTTGGGTGACAACATACTCTATCATTTTTTTGTTGTTTTGCTCCTGTCCCAGTTGCTCAGGAACTTTTTTTCCTCTCAAAGCTAAATCTTCTCTTCCCACTTCTTAGTATGTATATTTTATTCTGACTTAGGTGTATGAATGACTTCTCCAGACCTCTTCTTCTTCCTGGTCACATTTGTTTTCTCTGTGGGAGGCCATAGGATCTCAAGGATCTAGGAGTGTGAAATAATGCTAGAGAAAACAGGAAGACCTGAGGTTCGTTATACAGAAGCTTGGCACTGGACACCCAAAGCCACATTCCTGAGTTAGAATCTTGAATATGCCTCTCATTAATTGCATGTATGTGATCAAGGTACAAGTAAACTTCTTGACCATTCATTTTTCATTCTTTAAACAAGAGTGAAAAAATAATAGTGTTTACTACATAGGAATGTTGTGATGATCAAATGAGGTGATACTGTTTCCTATTATTATTATGAACATGGTCTCAGTAAACTCTTTTAGGAAAATAAGCAACTCAGTTTTTACCTAATAGGGGAAACCATAAGAATTACAGTGACTCATATCTGCCTGTGCATGCAACCTGAAAAATATATGACCTTACTTCCAGAAATCACTCAAAGGGCATAAATGGAGAGAACTTTGATGTGCCTTAATTGCCAATCAAGAGTATTTTGACCTGGCTTTTGGTCTTTTTAAGATTTAATATTTTCTTTCACTGAAGGACATTGTTCTGTTTTATTTGCTTACCACAATATTTTACTTTAGTTTATCTGTTGTTTTCCTTGATTTAATTTCTGTTTTCTGTGATTTCTCTTAAAATCATCAATCTGATGCAGTTTCCTTGATTCTCTTAAAAGAAGCTGATCTTACCATAGACCACTCTTTGCAGGAGATGAGTGAGCTGCCACATAGTATAGGATATATCACAATCGGTCTTTACATAGCTAATAGAGTTGTACTCTGCTCAAGAGCATACTACTCTTTTGTTTATCATTATCATAATACCATAAATATGAGAAAGTATATTTGAAAGGGAGTGTGATTCCAAAGAGGGCAAGGCCAACACACTACTATGAAGAAGCTGACCAGTAGCAGAACTATTGTGATGATAATATCGCACACAGGAAATCAGAGTCTTGGGTAAATAAGTGCACAGGCTACTCTAGGCCCCGTCAGTATTCTTTCTGTCTGAAGAGGTAACCAAGTGACGCAGTCCATTTTCTCTTTGTCTGGTGCCTGCCAGTGTCATGATTTGCAAGCCCCACTATGGCATAGCAGACAGCATTATACACTTATACGTATTTCCTTTCTACTCCTGTCTCTTTATATTTCACTCTCTAGTTGCTTCCTATTATTTACCTGTTTAGGTAATTGTGCTATCATTTAATCATAATTGGATAACTCTTCTGTAGTAGGCATAATATTAGAGTAAAATATATATCTTCCTCCATAGTTCATGATTTGTTGGGAAAAATACCTATAAAATAATTATAGAGAGTATTTTTAAGTGTTTTAGCAAAAGCAACTGTATGTGTCTCATTATAAAGTAAATAGAACAGGATAATCATTGTGAAAGCTGGTGTTTTCAGTTGGGAATTTGGAGACTAATGGAAGGAGGTTATAAGAAGAGTTATTGTAGAAACAAAGTCAGCTTGTTGCTGCCTTAGGGTATGAGGTTTTTCCTTCCCTAAGTTCACCAGAGGAGCCTACCTGTTACTGAAGTGTCCACACTATCTTTACATGTGAAGGTGTCCAAACAACATAAGAATCAGCTTACCAGTGTGTGAGTGAAAAGATGTTAAATGTGAAAATGTCATTGTTTTATGAAACCAAGAATAATAACATTTTTTCTATTTGTGTACCTTTTTTTCTGCTTTGGGAAGGTGAGTCATGCAAAAGAGGTAACAAGGAACATTGTTAAACAAAATTAAAAAGCAAACTAGACATTGAAGGAACATTCACCATAAAGATTAATAATTTTAAGACAGAGAGTTTTATAAAACAGAAAATAACTGGCACCTTAATTCTAATAAAATGCAAGAGGTAAAAATAATAAATAAAACTATAATGCAAATGACCAATAACCATGAGACATTATAGTCAATTTAATAAATACCTGAAGAAATGCAAATTTTAAAATAAAATATAATTTTCACATATTTAATTATATATATTTTTATATTTTTAAAATTATATTTTTAATCTGGACAAGTCTGGTATGGTGGGAAAACTCCTATACTCTGTACTTAGGAGTTAATGTAGGCACAATAGAAAGCAAAAATTCATGTCAATGTCTTGTACAACACAGAAAAACTAAAAACCACCCAAAATGTCAATAGTTTTGGAATCGTTACCTCAGACAACATAATAGTCTTAATATAACAATCAGAACTCTTCTTAATTCATAACATATTACTATTAATATTCTATGGAAACCATTAGAAATAATGCTGTGGTTACCACGGCAAATATAGAAAAGTCTAATCAAGTAAAGGTTGCAAAAGTATGTACCCGTAACCATGAAAACATTAAAATAAGAGTTATTTCTTAAAAAGGAATATAATAAAACATTCAAGTGAGGTTTGGTGGCTATCAGGTCCTTGGGTGATATCTTTTATACATTTTAAGTTTTTATTCTTCTGTGAAAAGACTTTTAAAATAAAAATAAAATCAACAAGTATGCATAGTTGAAGCTTATTTCAAGGTTTGGTGTGGCACTAGCTCATTTATGAAAAATGAGAGCTATAAGCAAGTGATATAGAACACTTCCGTGATTGCAGGTGTGATTCTAAGTCATGAAAATGATAGAAAGATACGTGTAGAAAGACAGGATGCTGCTGGCAAGACAACAGGGGATTCTGGGCTAAGATTTGCCTTGTAGATTTGGGCTTTCCACTGTATGTCAATAAAACAAGTCACTCCATTGCCTGAAGGTAAAAAGGTCAATTTTGAGATTAAATCAGTCAAGTGCTTGATTTCAGTGAATGATGTTATTTCTGTGACTTTGTTAATTTCATTATTTTGTTAAGTTCTCCCTGGAGCCCTCAGGAACATGTAATCTATTCCTGATTTGAACTTTGCTGACAAAGGGTGCTTTTCCTTTCTGATTTCTAATAGTATATATTTTTCTCGCACTGGCACCACATTTTTTACAATTTCACTCTCCATCTTTTTTTTACAATAAACTATTTTTAAGATAGCACTTTGACAGGCAAACTAAACAGTTACCTATGATATGATATCTAATCAAATACAGTCCTGTTTGTAGGACACTGATGATGTTGTTGCTCACAACATCTGCTAATTTCTCAGATGGTTAAGATGAAGATTAAATAATTTATACTTATAGAAGCTTAATGGAAAGAATTGCCATGCCCATTAAATTTCTATGGCACACCAGCAATGCCCACGCTTTTCAGTTTCTGTTGAAGCTTATCTGAGTTGTCGTTGTCTTTTTATCATTACAGCAGCTGGCTTACAGGGATCAGGTATAGCTTTATTAAAACACAGCAGCACCACTTTGGTGGGGGGCATTTATAGCTCATTTCTTCAAATGAAATTGGAGTTTTATGAGGGATATATCCTTGAAAAGGTAAAATATTAAATTTTACCACATGGTCAAAATTCATCATGTGATGAAATCATTTGTTTTTATATCATAAAAAGATGTAAGAAATCAAGAGTCTCTAACTAGCTTTCTTTCCTCACAAAAGGCAAATAAAATTCCTGGGATGCCAAAGCTGCAGTAATATCTTTGCTGTGGAGTGTGTCCCTAGTTCATTACTCCTGTACTGACTGCCAGCTCCTTGCTTACCACGGCATAAAGAATGCTTTCCCATTTACATTCTATTCTTCAGCTTGAGGGAAAAGGGTGCAAACATCACAGCAAGCACAGTGAGAAAGATGATTTTAATATCTTTGCAACTGCTCCTTGAAACATTCTTGAAATACCTCTTCCCATGGTCTTTTCATAACACTTCCCAGCCTGGGTCATGTGCACATAATCTTAGGGGAATGGGAACCTCAAAAAGAAAATTGAACTAGCTCCTAGCCAGGGAGCTGTACACATCTGTTAGAGACGCTAAAGGAATGATAGATTTTGGCTTTATTTCTGAGCTTACTTTCACAGTATCTATATTTACATGGGTGAAGTGAACACAGAGCGAGACTGTGCTGTCAAAGACATGTTTTTTATCCAGTATGTCAACCATGAAGGAAAGAAAAGACAACTTTCATCCAAGAGCTAGAGTTAGGACGCAGAGCAGAAGGTGCTGGCGCAGTTTGCTCCCCTTTTGCCTCCTGTGACTTGTGAGGCTGGATTAATCAGCACTAGTTTTACATCAAAGTTCTTCTGTAAATGCCCACTAATCATTGGTTATGGTGTGATTTTAAAGCATTTAGAAAAAGTTGTTAGACACAAGTCAGAGGGACTAATCACATCATTGTAAAAACAGGTATTATTCAAATGGGAAGATGGTAAATTAATAGGACATTTTTCAAAGTGGGGTGTTATCTGATTCACTCCAGGCAGAAATATATTACTATGGTGTTTATTTTCTTTCATGATGGTGAATGACTTTTTTCTCTAACTTAGGTAGAAACAAATCCTTTAGAAAGAGAATGTTCTGCTACCTCCTGAGTGTAAAAAGAAAAGGGAGAATAAAAGTGATTATAATGTGACAAGGTAGGCTAGCATAGAATGTTTCATCTAGAAGGGTAGCAACTCCTTATGAAGATAAACTTCATAAGTGTTTTGCTCAAGGGCACTGAGATAGTTGGGATGGGCTGGTATTGGGTTATGAATGACACTAAGAATCTGACATTTATAGACATCTAGGTTTCTGGTTTCACAATTTTCATTATTTCATGCAGAATTCATTGTCATTAAATGTATCCTGGAAAAGCCATAAATAATATCTCCTGCATTGTACTTTCTGTAGGAAAATTCAGTTTTCATTCTTGATTCACTGTTCAGTTTATACTGGAGAAGAATGTTAGATGAATCAGCTGGAGAGCAAGACCATTCCACTGGAACTTGTACGCCAGTGTTATTTGCAAAGGACACTGTGGGACTGTTGGGAGTTTTCCATATGAGCATGAACTCCTTTATTACATGCATTGTATTCTACTATTTACTTGGAATATATTGAATAAATATAAATAGCAGCACATAAAAAATGATTCTTGGTTCCTAAATCTCATATTTATATAAACATTCAAGGAACTAGGTATTAAAATAGTATGGTTGAATAATGTTAGATTTTTATTCTTTTATAACTGGTTTGAAATATGCTTTAAAAACTAAAATAGCATTCTTGTTTTACTGTAAGCATTTAATATGAAAAATGCAGTGAACAGAGATTATCCTTCAACAGTTAACTGAGTATCTAATTAGGGTTTCTTAAATGCAATTACTACCTGGTTGTATATTAAAATCTACTTTACAATGGTTTTAACACAAGAGCAATAACCAAATTTTTACCCAAAAGAGTGGTTGTTTCCATACTTTCTACAGATGATTGAAATAATGGGTTTATGATGAACTTACATGTTTGAGTTAGAATAACACATATGGTATTGGTTTCCAAAATTTAATAAGCAAATAATAGGTCATCTTTTGAAGACATGTTATATACATATTTACTTCCTCATAGTCCTGTGTCTATAAGCTTTTAGAGTTTGGAAGTGCCAGTGATATAATACCTCTTTTAAAGGCTATCCCTGGATTCTTGTCCAGTCTAGAAGTGTAAACTAGGTTTCTCAGAGTGAGCTCATGCAACCTAGGCTATTCAGAGGCTACCAATGGGAGAGAGGTATGGGAGGTACGCAAGTACTGTCCACTCTTGCAAAGAGCCTACAGGACAGAGTACACTTAGCCCTGGAAATCTGCTGTGACCAGCTAAGAAATCCAAAATTTGTTAGCAGAAATTATTTCTACTTGATGTGATAACAAAAATTTTATGTAGCTAATGGCAAAAGTTCTGCTAGGCTACCACCTATGTTTTGCATTTAAATCAATAGCAAAATAAATTACTATTATTTAATCAATGCCAATTAGTGGTATAATGTTTCATGGTGTGGAACTGAATGAAGATAAATATTAAAGCATACATGTTGGTGAGCCAGTTAGTAATTACTGCTCTAAACCCTTTTATAAACATAATTTTTAAAAAGTTTTATTTATTCTTCGAGAGAGGGGAAAGGATGGATAAAGAGAAGGGGAGAAGCATTGATGTGTGAGAGCATCATCTATTTGTTGCCTCTGCACACACCTCAACCAGGTTGGGCCACAACCCAGGCACATGGCCTGACCGGGATTCAAACCCGTGACCTTTTGCTTTGTGGATGACACCTGGTTGCTTTGCGACCAACTGAGCCACATTGGTCAGGGATGTTCAAAACCCTTTTCTTACATAACATTTGATCCCAGAGCTTATATATCTGTCACAATACTGTCAAATTAAGAAATGAAGTGTCTGAGTCAGAATCTATTTTGTATTTTCCCTGAAGGTCAATCCTCAGTCAACGTAAGAGAACATGCCTCAGTTACAACTGGCATGTGTGTATGCTGTGGGTACATGTGAAACCTCAAAGCAAGATTATCTAAAAACTATGCTGTATACCTTAAACTAATGCAAAATAGCATTAAATGTAAACTATAAATTAAAAACTAAAAGAAATTTGAAAATAAAAATCTGGTGTATAATTTAGGGTTTCATATGCAAAAGTCCACTAATCAGGATTAATTAAAATATAGCATTTTGTAACCAAAGCGCTATATGACTTGAGTTTCAGAGTTGATCACTGCCTTGTTTCTTCTCATCATATGTGTGCACCTGTTCTCTGCAGCCAATTTATAATTTACTTACATGTTTAGGAAATGAATTTCTTATTCAAGATTTATAGAGCAGTCAGTTCCTACATGTTGGTTAATTCACTCTTTCACTGAACACAGAGGGTGAACTCAATGCCAAATAAATAAAGGCATAGTGTGTTTTTTAAGGATCTCACAACCAAAGAAATTGAGTGACTGAGGATTATAATTGAACTGATTGTGTGAATTAATAAATAATAAATATGTAATTAGCAACTAAGTTAAAGCTGAGTTATGCATAGCAATTACCCCCACATCAGGGGCTGACAGGGCATCAACCTTTGAGGTTATGGGTGCTTCATTTTAAAGTATGTAAAGTAATATTTTCAGAACATTTTGATTGTAATGTTTAGATATTACCCATTATGTAATTACCCTTGCATTTTCACCCAGTTAACTTGATATATTTTAAATAAAAAAAATAAGCCTATATTATAAAATGTTGATATCAAAAACAAGAAATGGTTTTAATTATTTCAGGTTGTAATTTGATAACATTTGGGAATAATTCCTCTGCCTTATGTAGAGTATTACTGACTGCTTTTCTTAGAAAAAAAATCACCTAAATGTTGTCAGGAAAAGTGGTGAACAAAAGATCTCATGGAAAAGAACACTTTTTATATTGTTCCCCATCTCCCCCTCCAGAAACCTATGCTAAGAAATAGAGGAAAATTATATTTTGTAATGCTGCCAAACATTGAATTACCCCAAACTTTCAGGCTACTAAATGTCTGAAGTAGATTATTTTCTTTTCTGCTTGAACAAGGCAAAAGAGTTTTCTCTGATGGGGGCTACTGAATTATTTTAGAATTTCAGTCTACATTTAATATTCATTGGAACTCAAATTAAACGTTCATATTGGTAAAATTATGGGCCACACAACTGCCTTTATTTTTCAAAGCAGTATTTTAACTATATTCACCATGCTATATGTTAGTTACAAATATAACTCTACAAGTTATGTGACAAAAAGAACCACTTTGTACAAAAACACAGAATAAATAATATATCCTTAATTTAAAAACATTTCTGGAATGACTAAGTCCCTTTCTTTCTAATATACAACAATATACAATGATTTTATCTTTGAAAAACTTTCTAGTAAAATGACAACCATGACCTATGATTTATATATGACTCGAAGGCAGTTGGGAAACTTGATAATTGGCAGAAAATGAAAGACATTTATTTTCTAAATAACCTTTGTCTTTCCCAAATATTGCACCACTGTTTCACGTTCTATTCAACGATTGTTAAGTAACTAGTGAGCTAGCACCTCGTGAGCAAGCACCTCAGGAGGAACTCGACTGCAGTCATTGTCTTCATGTGGTAGCCCAGAACACCAGCATTTGAGAAGTTAAGTGATCTGTGCAAGGTCGCACACACTGTTTAAATCAAACTAAAATATAGTTTTTGTTTCTCTTTGAAAGGTCTTGAAATCTTGACCTTTGAATAACTTCTACAGCTTCATCTTTTACCAATCACTTTGTGTTTCCTGTGCTTTTTTGGCTATGATACAAGGTGACCGATGACCTTGCACAAATCCCAAATGAACTGCTTATGCATGTTATGGTGTTCTGCTTCCCCGTCATGTCCCCAGCCCTGCTCTTCCCCAGCCCACCACTTCCTTTTCCCTCATGGCTGCGCTCCCACAGAAAGCCGACCTTGACTGACCCTCCTGCTTCCTCACATTCTCATCCGTTAAGCTTCTCTCCTGCTCTCACTATACGAATCTGTGCTTCACGATGTTCTACTCTGTCGACCATGTACCCATTGACTGGGTCATATTTATCTGCACTTTTCTGTAAAGCAAACATGAAATTACATCATTCTAAACTGATTCCATGTCCAGAACTGAAGCAAACAGTGAAATCGGGGTAATATTGTACCTGAGATTCCTAAAAACTAGAGAAAAAACTTACCAGTAATGAATATCAATTGAGCTATTCAGAAAGGTTTACTAGGTGAAAGATAAATACTATGGAATACTACGTAACAGGAAGAAAGAAAGAGCTACTACCCTTCACAACATCATGGATGGAACAAGAGAGCATTATGCTAAGTGAAATAAACCAGGCAGTGAAAGACAGATACCACGTGATCTCACCTATAAGTGGAACCTAATCAACAAAATAAACAAGCAAGCAAAACATAGCCAGCAACATTGAAATAAAAAACAAACTGACAGTAACCAGAAGGGAGGAGAGAGGGGTATAACAGAGGAAAAGGAGGGGAAGGGTCATCAAGGAACATGCATAAAGGACCCATGGACAAAGCCAAATGGGGGAAGGATTGAGGGTGGGAGGTGGAGAGGGATAGGGCTGGGGAAAGTGGTGGCCAAAAAATGTTGACCAAAAAAAAAAAAAAAATGACAGGGGGAGGCTAAGAATAGTGTAGGAAATGGAGAAGTCAAAGAATTGATAGGTACAACCCATAAACATGAACTAAGAGGTGTATGGATGATGGGATGAGGTGAAGGGTGGTGGGAATAAAGTGGCAAAAAAATGGGACAACCGTAATAGCATTATCAATAAAATATATCAAAAAAAAGAAAAAAGAAAAAGAAAAGAAAGATAACCATTCTTGTTATACCTGTGAGGAGCTCTGTAAATTCCCTAACCAATAAAATATGTGTTGAGGTTCTTTTTCCTTTTGTAATTCCATTATATTTTATCATGTCAGATTTATAGTGGAGATGCAATTTAGTAAATGATTATGTCTATTAAAAACTCACCATATTCTGTTTTGTCTATTGCTTTATAATATGTAACACAATCTCACTAACAGTATCACATCTGATTCTTGGCATCACTGAGAGGAGAGCAGGGAAAAAAACTCTTTCGGTGTAACTCAGGACTCTCTTAGCTTCCCCTGGCAACACAGTCATCTTTCCATCCTACATCACACTTCTTTATGTGTTTCATACTCTGGTGAACTATAATCACAAAGTTTGGATAAATAGATATTACCAATTGCTTCACTGGAGGTATTATTTTATTTTAGTTCACAAATAAAAATGAAAGAAAGCTTTTTCTTTCATTTTTAAGTGTTTCAGCTTAAGAGAACCTAATTTATTCCTGATTTAATCTTTATCATGCCAATGAATTAAAAAATTAAAATTTTGTGGATACCTCTCTAAGAAGAGCTTTGTATTAAATGTAATAGCTATTCTGTTTGAATTTATCTTAGAAACCACAGGAAAACATTGCAATTTTATGGCAGCTGATGCATGGTTTTAGTCTCATTAATGGAGGAATTTGGGACAAGCAAAGTGATAGAGTAACATTCTGTAGGAATTGCTGAATATTGCTTTGCTACAGCTCATATTTGAGTGGTTGAGATTTCACTGCCCTGATGCAGGTTATATTACAGTCCATTTATTTGTCGGGGTAGTATTTTATTAGCATCCAGTTCTGGGGTTTGCATGAGAATGAATTCTCTCACAGCCTGAGCATAAAAGACTAATGGAGTTCACAATCAACATGACGTTTGAAATCTTTAGCCCAGCATCAGTGGGGTGAGGAGCGTGAAGCTAATGTTGCATTCTGTTCTGCTCAGCTGAAGCCGATAGCAAATATTCCATGTGTGTGTGTTCTCATCTCTACCTGTTGATGTTGGGTTTTAGCTCTCTATTTTAGCTTATCCACATGTTTGTAGTGATGCTAAATCAAAGTTGTAGCACAGACATGAAAGGAAAATAGTGACTTTATCCAGTTTAGAAAAGGAAATAAAACATGATGGGTTTAGGCATTTGTTATAAAACACCTCAACTGCACAAAGTCATGTAAAGGCACTTACAGGCGATTCAGCCTCTCAGGGCCACCGAAGGGTCAGCTGCTCCCATGCTCCCCTTCACCAGAAAAAATCACTTTATGTAAAATTTGATCACATTACCCAATGGAAGCATTCTGCATCTGTACACTACTATTGTAATAGTATCCTGTTTTATAACAATAGTAACACTTACTAAAATTGTTTAAAGATTATTCTAGGTTAAAAACAATACTTATTTTAAAAGACTGTCTAAATAAGGCCATCTACAGCAGGAAATAAAATCCTCTATAATACTCAGAATGTTTAATGCTTGTTAAAACGTTGCCTGCCCTAATTTCTTGGTTTATACAGGGTCCAGGAATCCAATGGTCAAGAACTTGAACCCCAGTCAGATATAACCTCACCTTCTTGACATAAGGAATTGTGTTTTTGGTTTTTTTTCCCTCACAAGTGGAGCTCAGAAAGGTACCATCCAGGGAGGTGCAAAGGAGAATGAGGTAGCATGCTGAAAAATTATGCTAGCAAGCCCCAGAGACCTGGCAGCTGCAGAGGCTCTGAAAGCTGCGAATGAGCTGTGCTCAAGGTACAGCATAACATTGCATTTGGATACATTTTCACACAACTTCACACCAACTGTCACCTCTTTCAATACCTGCATATTTTGAGGATAGGGCTATGAGATTTAAAAAATGAAGGACTTCAATACCTTGGCTACAGTATCCCACTCCTCCTCAACACTTAAAAATGTTTCATTTGAGGAAAGAGAAGTGCTTACCTGCAGGAGAGAAAAAAGAATGAGTTACAACACGAAATTTCAAGAAAAACAAAGCATGAAGCAACAATAGGGAAACTGGCAAAACTCACCTGGCTGGTGGTTCAGTTGAATATTGACAAGAAATTCAAAGCCCTGGATGTATGGAGACAAGCAACAGGTAGAGATACCAGTCACAAATGATGACAGAACAGTAATAACACTTATGATTAGCAGGTATGAAGATCAACTACCATCTCACCTTGAAAGCTCCTAGAAAATTAACTAAGTGGATAAGGAGTAAGGTCAACCTCTTGGCAATTGGAAATTATTAATGCATATAATGTTTGTCCAAACTATAAAGTGATCTTCCTTCAGAACTTCAGACCAACGGGCCCTTGAACATCACAAGGGATACTTCATCCAAGGTGGCCAGCTTATCTCTTGCCAACTCATTTCAATAACAGAACCTCTCAGATGCCTGCCATCACCTTGAAAGAACACCTCCGACAGGTTCAGAAGCCTACTGATAATGGAGCACTCCAGACATAGAGTATGTTTAGTGTATAACCTGGAAAGCCTTTTTGTTATTATTTTTTTAATCCATAGTCTCGATGCTCCTCAATTTCAAGTCCCTCTCCAGATGTATCTTCTGTCTCCTTCCTTTAGTGTTACCATTCCTTGAATGTCAGGTTCTTGAGTTCTCATATCATAGAAATGAGCACTAAGCTCAGGACAAGATTGGACAGATAAAGTTTATTGAAAAGAGCTTGTGCACAGAGAGTCAATTAGAAAAGAGAAGTTGACCCCCTGAGTGGTTCTTGTGGGTGACTTACAGAGGGACACTGGGGTGGATGCAGGGCTTGGAAATGAGGATGAGGTCAGTTGTCTTATGACCATCAGTTGATCCCGGGGTCATCAGAAGATGTTCTCTATGGTTAGTGGACCACTTGAACGGCCTGTAAAATGGTGCTTATGCAAATATTCTAGTTATCATTTAATTGACAAAATAACTCTTGCAGAACATACTGTTAAGAAGAGATGTTATCATTGTACATTCTTTCCTTTAAGGCTATTGTTAGGTTACTTTCAACTACAGAATTTTATTGAAAACAGGGAGTCATAGGCCTCTAAGATGGAGTTCTTTAGGAAAAAAGAGATAGAGTCCAGTGTTATCCCTATACTGTCTCAATATATATAACACATTATATTTTTTCCTGAGGAATTGCTTTTCTTCAAGCCTTCTCCAAAAGAAATAGCTATATACTCATATTCCTTAAGCCTCAAGGTTAGAATACGAAACACATTCATGATGCGTATCCCACTGTACCTCCTCAATAATTATTTTCTATCTTAAAATGTTTAGTGTTTGACTCATTAAATATAGTCTGTCCTTCATCTTAACATCTGTCAATCATTCTACCAATTATCTTGATCCAGTAAATATTTTGGTACTTTACTCGCCTAGTTTCTCTTTACTAAACTGGGTACATGTTGGATGATTTTAAAATCTAAGTAAAGTAGTCATCACTAAAAATCTCTTTGTCAAACTTTATATTCTCTGCTATTTTAACTTTTTTTCCCCCAGCTTGCTTGTCTAATCAATCCCACTTTAGTCTTTTACAGTTTTCTTGAAACATGTAGCTTAATGTCCCTCTGCCTACTCAAATACATTATTCAGGCCTTCAAGTCCATCTTAACCATCTTAATTCAAAATCTTACTATGTTCTCCATTTCAGGAAGTGTCACAGTACCTCATTAAGAGCATGGACTCTTTATCCACAATTTCTGGGGTCAAATTGCATACCTGAAACTTCCTAGATGGTTAACTTTGTGTTTAAATTCCTGTTTCTTAGTGTTCTCAATTATAGTAATTATTTTTTAAGGTTGTGGTGAGGGCAGAATGACTAATATATGTAAGTTACTTAAATTTTGATTGGTAGAAGTAAACAGATATGTAATTTATATATAAGCATTTATTTTTATAAAGTATACAGCTGGTCAAATAAGTATATGAATATACTTATTTGTATGTATTTACTTATGACTGTTACTTTTGTTTATTCATTTTAACACATATTTATCTAAAATTATACATTTTTGGCAAAACTATAAGTCCTTTGTTCATTCAAAAATAATATACCACCCTTCTTAAAACATGGGTCAAACCAATGATTCATTTTTAACCATTTCTTTGTCTAAGTAGTTGACTCTTCTGGGTGAGAATTATGTATTTCCTACCACCAAAATGTATTGCCACAAAACTCAAGCCCTTATCATTCTCTGAGCATTCTATTATTTCTCTTTATCATCCCACTCTCACCCTGTCCACCACAACTAGTCAATTCTTCATTCTCCCAAAATTCCTATTACCTAAACTTTCTCCCCACATCCTCGTTAATGATGTCCTCTTCTTCACATAAGGTACTTAAAGAGCAATGGGCAGTAAGCATGAATTCTATTAATGTCCCTCCACTAAGCAAACTAATGTACTTCTAGTTGCACCTTTCCTCATTCTTATCCTTCCTGAAGAAAACTTCTCATATGAAATCCCTTTACTTGCTCTTTATTTTATCCTGTCTCATTCACTTCTCATTTCACTTCAGTTTTGCTTCCAACACATTATGCTCTCACTGAGGTCATCAGTGTAAGCTTTTAAATTTTTTTTTTCTTCTTTCTTCAGGGCTGGGCAGCATTCATTGATTTCCTTCTCCTTCTCAAAATAATGTATTCACTTAGCTTTAGTAACACTCTGCCCCCTTGGTATCCTCACATCTATCTAGATATTATTTCTATTTCTTATGGACTCTCTCTTTCTCATCTATGCAACTCTTGCACATTGGACCTCTTTAAGAGTTGACCCTCAACTCTCTTTTCAATATATGTATCATCTTTTTCTCCCAAATTACAACTCTTTTGTTCTCCAATTAATTCTTAAAATTCAAATGACTCATTATTTTATGCCTTTAGCCTGTATCTCCTTTGAAGTCTAGACCTTTGTATCCATTCAAAATATATTTTTGGAAACTTCAGTGTCACTTTAAGCTATGCAAAAAGGAAGGGAGATCATTCACCTAGATTTTCTTCTATATCCATTTTCTAAATGATTGACAACACCATTGTATAGTTGTTCAAATCAAAATCTAAGAATCTATTTGGATATATTTTTTTGCCTTGATTTTCCATGTCTAATTCATTTTCTAATTTCCAGGCATTCTACTGATATGTGTTTATTCTATTTCCTTTTCTATATTTTATTTATTATTCTCTATTCTTAATCAGCTATCCTCTTCTAGCGTTTATATAATCTCTGAACAAGTTTCTCCATGTCAATTTTTGCTTCTGTTCAATCAGTTCTCCTTAATGCAGTCACAGTGATTGTCATTTCAAAAAGCAAACTTTAGCTCTGGCTGGTGTAGCTCAGTGGATTGATCATCAGCTTGCAAACCAAATGGTCACCTGTTCCATTCTCCAGTCAGGGTACATGCCTGGGTTGCAGGCCAGGTCACCAGTAGGGGGTGTGTGAGAGGCAACCACACATTGATGTTTCTCTCCCTCTCTGTCTCCCTCTCTTTCCCTGTTTTAAAATAAAATAAATAAAATCTTTTAAAAATTTTTTAAGAAAAGCAAACTTTATAATGTCACATCCTTCTTCCCTCTCTCTCTCAAGACTCTAATTGCTTCAAAGACCCAAAAAGAAAATGTCAAAATTCTTGAAACGGCATAGAAAGTAATACATAATCTTACCTTTCTGCTCAGAAGTTGTCTCTATTTTTTTTTTAGGCTTTTATTTTTTATAGGGTACTCATCTATTGATTGATCGATTGCCCATTTCTTTTAAAAATTTAAAACAGTTCTATTGAAATTTTGTATATAAAACCATACATATTTAATGTGTTTGCACATATGCAAACAACTGGGGTACCATTACACAATCAACATAATAGACATATCCAACACCTCCCAGAGTTTGTGTCCCTCTTCTTGTGTACATGTGTAATAAGAACACCTACCATGAGATCTTTTGCAGTGCCCAGCACTGTCCTGTTAACTATAAGAACTATGGTGTACAGTAGATCTCTAGAACTTAGTCATTGTGTACAACAAACTTTATATCCATTGAACATCAACTCCCCATGTCCTCTCAATGCAACCTCTGGCAACTACCATTCTACATTCTACCTCTATGATTTTGACAATTTTATATAACTCATATAAAGTAGAGTGATGCTGAATACTATTTTATTGTATGTATATAATATATTTTCTTTATTCACTCCTTGACTATGGACATTAACATTGTTTTCTCTTCTTGGCTATTGTACTTCAATTGGCCATGGACATGAAAATATTTCTTTGAGATCCTGATTTCAGTTATTTTGGATAAATACCCTGAAGTGGGATTGCTGGATCATACTGTAGTTTTATTTTTCTTTAATTTTTTGAGGAACCTACAAATTGTTTTCCATAACAGCTGTACCATATATTACAATTTTACATTCCCATCGACAGTGTATAAAGGTTCCAGTATCTCCAAAGCCTTATAAAATTATTTTTTTTATAATAGCCTAACAGATGTGAGAGGGGGTATCTCATTGTGGTTTTGATTTGTATTTTGCTAATGGTTAGTGGTGTTTACCATTTTTTCTTTTTTTCTTTTTAATTTTTAAAAATTTTCTATTTTGTTTTTTTCCATTACCATTTAACTCTTGCCAAACTCTCCCCACTGCAATCACCACACTGTTGTCCGTCCATGAGTCATTTTTCCTTTTGTCTCAATCCTTCCACCCAAACTTCCCACACACAATAGCAGTCATTCTGCTCTCTCTCTATGATTCTGTCTGTCCTTATTGTTTTGCTTTTTAGTTCATTTTTTTTCATTAGATTCAACATATAGGTGAAATCATGTGGTATTTGTCTTACTCTGACTGATTTATTTTACTTAGCATAATGTTCTCCAGGTTTATTCATGTTGTTGCAAAGGGTAAAATTTTCTTCTGTTTTATGGCTAAATAGTACTCCATTGTGTGAATGTGCCATAGTTGTTTTATCTACTCATCTACTGATGGATACTTGGGCTGCTGCCATATCTTGATGTTGTATCGAATGCTGCAATGAACATAGAAGAACTTATGTTCTTTTGAATTAGTGTTTCTGATTTCCTTGGATATATTCCCAGAAGTGGGATCGCTGGGTCAGAAAACATCCATTTTTAATTTTTGGCAGTATCTTCATACTGCTTTCCATAGTGATGCACAGTCTGCATTCCCACCAACAGTGCAGAAAGGGCTCCCTTTTCTTCACATCCTCAGCAGTGCTTGTTGTTTGTTGATTTATTGATGATAGCCATTCTTACAGGTATGAGGTAATATCTCATTGTGGTTTTAACTTGCATCTTTCTGATAGCTAGTGAGGTTGAGCATCTTTTCATATGTCTGTGAACCATCCATATCCATTCTTCAGAGAAGTGTCTATTCAGGTCCTTTGACCACTTTTTTAATTGGGTGTTTGTAAGTTCTTTATAAATTTCAGATACTAGCCCCTTATTAGATGTATTGGCAAGCATGTTCTTCCACACTGTGGGTTATCTTTTTATTCTGTTGATGGTTCCCCTTGCTGTACAAAAACTTTTTTAGCTTGATGTAGTACCATTTGTTTATTTTTGTTTTTGTTTCCCTTGCCTGGGGAAACATATCAAATAAAACGTTGCTATGAGCAATGTCCAAGATTTACTTCCTGTTTTCATGTAGGATTTTTATGGTTTTGGATCTAATATTTAAATCTTTAACCCATTTTGAATTTATTCTTATGTGTGATGTAAGAAAGTGTTCTAGTTTCATTTTTTTGCACGTCTGTCCAATTTTCCAAACACCATTTACTGAGTAAATTATATTTAGCCCATTGTATGTGATTGCTTCCTTTGTTGAATTAATTGACTACAAAGGTGAGGGTTTTTTCTAGGTTTTCTCTTCTGTTCCATTGATCTATGTGTCTGTGTTTATGTCAACACCATGCTGTTTTTATTGCTATGACCTTATAGTATAGTTTGATATTAAGCACCATGATTCCCCCAACTTTGTTCTTCTTTGTCAGGGCAACTGTTGCTACGTGGGGCCTTTTGTGCCTCCATATGAATTTTTGAAATATTTGTTCTAGTTCTGTGAAATGTGACATGGGAATCTTGATAGAACTTGTGTTGAATCTATGGATTGCTTTGGGTAGCATAGACATTTTAGTGACGTTAAGTCTTCCTACCCATGAACACAGTATGTGCTCCCACTTATTTGTATCTTTTGTAATTTCTTTATTCAGTGTCTTACAATTTTCTAAGTACAAGTCTTTCTCATCCTTGGTTAGATTTATTCCTAGGTATTTTATTCTTTTTGAAGCAATTATGAATGGAATTATTTTTTAAAATTTTCCTTTCTGTTAGTTCATTAATGAAAATAAAATGCAACATAGTTCTAAATATTAATTTTATATCCTGCTACTTCACTGAATTCATTGATCAATTCTAGTTTTTTGGTGAAGTCTTTGGGGTTCTCTATATACAGTATCTTGTCATCTGCAAATACAGTTTTTCTTCTTCCTTTCCAGTTTGGACACTTCTTATTTCTTCTTCTTGTCCAATTGCTATGGCTAGGATTTCCAGTACTATGTTGAATAAGAGAGTTGAAACAGACATTTCCATCTTTCTCCTAATCTTAAGGGGAATGCTGGTAGTTTTGTCCATTGAGTATAATGCTGACAGTGGGTTTGTCCTATATGGCCCTTATTATGTTTAAGTATGATCACCTTATTCATACTTTTCTGAGAGTTTCCTGGATTTCATCACATGCTCTTTCTGAATCTATTGGTAATATCATGTAGTTTTTATCCTTCATGGGCTCCCATGGGTGGTAGCTGAAGTTTTAGAGGGATATTTCAGTAGATCCCCCTGAGAAGCATGGGGTCTAAAACCCAAGCTGAGCTCTGCTACCTACAACACCAGAGCCAGGAAGGAACCCAGATAACATCCAACTGTGAAAAACAGTGAGGTGTCTGTCTACCAGGAAAAATGGATAAAGAGGAAGAGAGTTTCTTAACAGGCTAACACACAACATTCCATTTGTAACCACTTACCCTGTACTCTGGCGAAGAAGGCCAAAGTAAACTTGGGACATTGAGGACAGTTTGTTCCTGGTAGCTCTGGGGAGAAGGGTGAAGAAGCATCATTCCCAGATCCCTGTGCTGAGTTATTCCTCATACTGCAGAAGCCATCTTTCTCAGGCAGAGCACTCCCCTCCAAGTGTCATCAGCCTGAGGAGAAGCAATTTCCCTGCCCACAGGAAGTACTCTGCCCCATTTTGAGGAGCTTAAGCCTGGCTGCTGAGAAATACAGCTGGAGATTATCTCAGTGATGAAGTTTAACAAGTAAGACAGATCTCTGGGAACTCTGAAACTTTAGCTGAGCCTCCCCAATCCTGGTGATAATAAAGCCAACCTTAGCGTGCAACCTAGTCTTTCTGCACACAAACAGAACCAGCATAGGGAACCACAAGCTGTGGATCACTGATAGCTCTAAACAGGTTGCCCAGGGCCAGTCACAGGTAGCCTCTGGCATAGGTCTCCATCAGAGTCTTTGTAGATCTACCTAATACATAGAAACAAACACAAAGAGGCAGCCAAAGCTAAAAGACAAAGAAACATACTCCAAATGAAAGAGCAAGAGAATCCTCCAGATGAATAATTAAATGAAAGGGAGGCACACGATTGATCAGATATAGAGTTTAGAGTAATGATTATAAGGCTACCCGAGAGTATGAAAAAAGACAAAGAAACCACCAAAAGGATCAGTCAGAAATAAAGATTGCAATATCTGAAATAAATAATAATACACTGGAAGGAATAAACAGCAGATGAGGCAGAGGATCAAATAAACAATTTTGAAGACAAAGTAGGAAGAAAAAAATACACCCAAGCAAAGAAGAAAAAAAAAAAATTAAAAAAATGAGGAGAGCTTAAGACACATTTGGGACAATATGAAGCATAATGACATCCACATCATGGGAATACCAGAAGGAGAAGAGAGTGAGTTAGGGTTCAAGTACCTCTTTGAAGAAATAATGACTGAAAGCTTCCTTCGTATGGTGAAAGAAAAGTCCAGGAATCACACGGAGTCCCAAACAAGATGTACCCAAAGAGGCCTATACCAAGACACATCATAATTAAAATGTTAAAACATAAAGACAGGGAGAAAATCTTAAAAGCTACAAGAGAAAAGCAGGTAGTTACTTACAAGGGAGCTCCAATAAGATGGTCATCTGATTTCATGGAAACTTTTCAGGCCAGAAGGGAGTGGTATGAAATATTCAAGATGATGATAACCAAGACTATTTTCCTCAGCAAAGCTTCCCAGATAAAAAAAAGCTAAAGGAGTTCAACACCAAACTAATGCTTCAACAAATGTTAATGGGTTTGCTTGAAGAAGGAGAAGGAGAAAAGAAAAAAAAAAAAAAAACAGAGGAAATAGTCTAACAGTACAATGGCACTAAATACATATCTATCAATAATCACCTTAAGTGTAAATGGATTAAATGTTCTAATGGAAAGACATAGGGTTGCTGAATGGAAAAGGAAAAAAGACCCATATATATACTGCCTCCAAGAAACATACTTCTGATTAAAAGATACACAGAGGTTAAATGTAAAGCGATGGGAAAAGGTATTTTATGCAAATGGAAAGGAAAACAAAGCTGGGGTAGAAATACTTATATCAGGCAAAAAAGACTTTAAAACACATTCTGTATAGTAAGGGACACAGAAGGGCACTACATAATGATACAGGGAGCAATCCAATAAGAGGATATAATCCTAGTAAATATTTATGCACCCAACATAGGAATACCCAAATACGTAAAACAAATCTTGTTATTAAAAAGAGATCGACAGAGATACAGTCATAGAAGGGGATTTTGACACCCCATTAACATCAGTGGACAGGTATTCCAGACAGAATATCAATAAAGAGACAGCAGCCTTACATGACATAGTAGATCAAATGGGTTTAGTGGTATCTTCAGATCACTTCACCTCAAAACAGCAGAATATAAATACTTTTCAAATGTACATAGAACATTTTCTAGGATAGACCACATGTTAGGACACAAAATAACTCTCAATAAATTTAAGACGATTGAAATCATATCAAGAATTTTCTCTCACCACAATGCAATGAAGCTAGCTTTCAATCACAAGAAACACTGAAAAATTCACAAATCCATGGAAGCTAATAATCTGTTATTAAACAATGAATGGGTCAACAAAGAGATCAAGGAAGAAATCAAAGGTTACCTTGAAACAAATGAAAATGGGAACACAGCAATACAAAATTTGTGGGATACAGGAAAAGCAATCCTAAGAGGGAAATTCATGACATTACAAGCCTGTCTCAAAAAACAAGAAAGAAACAAATAAACAATCTAAATTTACACTTAAAGGCACTTGACAAAGAACAACAAATAAAGCTCAAATTAAGTAAAAGGAAAGAAATAATAAAGATCAGAACAGAAATAAACAAAATAGAGTCTAAGGAAAGATACAAAAGATCAATGAACTGAAGATCTGTTTCTTTGAAAAGATAAACAACATTGATAAACCTTTAAGTAGACAAGAAAAAAAGAGAGAAGACCCAAATAAATAAAATTAGAAATGAAAGAGGAGAAATGACAACTGATGCTAAATAAATACAAAGAGTTGTAAGAAAATATTATGAAAAACTATATGCCAACACATTAGACAACCTGGATGAAATGGATAAATTCCTAGAAACATAAAATCTTCCTAAACTAAATCAGGAAGAAGCAGAGAATCTGAATAGACAGATTACACCTAGTGAAATTGAAGCAAGAACCAAACAACCCCCAACAAACAAAAGCCCTGGACCAGATAGCTTCACAGGTGAACTTTACCAAATATTCCAGGAGGAACTAACGCCTCTGCTTTTCAAACTATTTCAAAAAATTCAAGAGAAGGGAAATTTCCTAAGCATATTTTATGAAGCCAGCATTATCTTAATTCTAAAACCAGATCAAGACACTAAAAAAAAAAAAAGGGAAACTACAGACCAATATCTCTGATAAACATATATGTTTACCATCTTTTCATATACCAAATAATTTTGTTACAATAAGAAAACCACTTGAATTTTAAATATTAATCATGTTTTACATTAAATACTCTGACTCAGTTACCAACTTGGGTTTTGGAATGTCAGTAGTTAACTCTACATAATTTTGTATATATTTATTAAAATATTTTGGGGTTCTTTTTATTAGCTAAAGTTAATATCCAACCAGGAGAAATTACATTATATTGATTTCAACTTGATGAAATTTCATTTAGAATTTTAAATTAATCCATATTTTAGAGTTTATATAATGTATTTTTTTTACTCTGTTTCTCAATTAAATATTTTCTCATGTTTTAGGAGCATCATACAACATAATAGGTGTGATATAAAGGAATATATAGACAATCAGAATTAGTGAACATATTGATGCTTATGTAACAATTATTCTGTTCAAACAAAATTTCATAAAACATAAAACCTTGACTATAATAAGTGAAAAATACATATAACAATGTTGTGAAAGAACTGTTTTTAGAAAGAGTACCTTGTTTGTGGATATGGCTTGTGAACATGGCCCTCAAACATGCTTTATTTTTCTTAATGTTACAGTGGCTCAATAGATACATATTGTTTCAAACAGCTGTTCTGCTGCTGACTCTACAAAGTGTATCAGACAACACAGATAAAATTTGGTACTCTACTAATAAATACCTGCCTCACTGAAGCTTTATAAGAATTATACTTAATAATGACTTTAAGCATTAAGCACAGCCCTGGCCCACTAAGTACCTGATTGGATAATTATTACTCACTCAACCTCATGTGATTTCTGTCTTGCTAGGATAGCACACTGTGCACAGTATTCACTTAAATAGCATACCATGCTTTGGCTGCTCAATAAAGATTATTTTTTATAAATCAATTGTTAATTGATAAGGAAGAATCAATAATGCCTGTTAAGACATTTTACATGTTATATTGATATAGATATAATATCATGTTGTATGAAGTTTTTACGATACCCCATATATCTGCAGATTTTGGAGAAGGAATGCTAAATAAGCCCTATGTTAAACCAAACTATACAAAACTGACTTTCCCATCTTTCGTAAGTCTTAACTAATTCATTGGGTGGTCACATTGGATTTGTCTGTGTGACAAAAAGATTGGTAACATGTAGGTTTGTGCACGCCCCTGTCTGTAACCCTGTGCATGATGAGACTACACTGACTGATGTCCCTGAATGTAAACTTGTGGTCAGAATTGCGACGCTCTAATCTTTCCCCTTCATATCTATATGCAATTTTTCATTTTTACTAACATTTCTTTGCTTGGTTTTCTCCCGACCTCATTTTTTCCTCTGTGATTTGTGGTAGTGACTATTCATGATGTCATACTTATGTAACATTTTAATTTTTATCATGCAGATTTACATATATGATTTGATTTAAGACCAGAATAGCTTCATGATAACCAGAACTTTGGAAACATAGAAACTAAGATTTAATACATCTCCTAGAAATGGCTCTTGAGACCCTGCTAGGAAGTTCTAGTCGATTATTTGCCTTAACCAATTCTTGATTAAAGACCAATCTCAGTCTGGGAAGATTGGCCTCTTAGAGAATACATAGCAATAATTGAAGAATGAAGGGAGAAAGCACTTAGCCATCAATATGACAGATGGTAAAGTACCCCCTAAACCTAACAGCCAGTCATAAAAGTTAGGTTATTTTTCTTAATGTAATACAACTGGTAATTGAAAAACAGCTTGACAATTAAAGGAGCCTGTACGCTGGTTTGCTCTAAAATGATTCCTGTTGCATAGAATTGTGGGAAATGCTATCTGTAACAAGCTTTACCTGATGCACCTTGCATGATAGAGGATCTATAAATACAATTTCCCTTAATGTTGAGGCAACTCTGAGAAGTTCTATTTGTTTTTACAATATGCCCCCAGAAGTTCATAACTGTGTCACAGCTTGAAAAAATATTGGGCCATACACTACCCCATGGCAAAAGGAGGAATCCACGACATTACGCTGCGGCATTTCACACAGCAGGCAATTTAAGATTTTAGGTTTTGAAATCCATCTCTTGAAATAGTTTCTAGGGTAGGTATAGGATGTTTATTTTAGTAAATTCAAAACCAATATTTTACCCTGTCTTATTCAGTCTTGCCACGCACCCATGATAAATGAGAGGGTCAAATAAAAATAACCCCAGAGTTTTGATACGTAGACCTAATAAGTGATTTATTCGGCAACATAATGTTTAATCTCAAACTTCTAGTTCCCAAGGCTTTGCGGTGTTACCTGACTGAGTGAATTATCTAATTTCTTTGTGAAGAGGGTAATTATTAGTTCCTGTTTTTCTGGCCTCCTGGATGCAGCAGTTTGAAAACTTGGTCATTTATCTTCAATGTGATCACAATCATGGTCACCTAGGGCCTTTTTGGGATTGCAGCTCAAATAAACTACATGGATTCCTAAACTAAGCATTAGCATTGCCAGGTTTAAATCACTTTCTCTATTTGAGTTAGTTTCACAGGACACATGAACTAAAAATTCCAGTTTTATTATGTTAGTGGGGAAGCTTTGTGAGGATTTCTTTCTTTCTCTTTCTTTCTTTCTTTCTTTCTTTCTTTCTTTCTTTCTTTCTTTCTTTCTTTCTTTCTTTCTTTCTTTCTTTCTTTCTTTCTTTCTTTCTTTCTTCTCTTCCTTCCTTCCTTCCTTCCTTCCTTCCTTCCTTCCTTCCTTCCTTCCTTCCTTTCCCTCTCTCTCTTTCTTTCTCTCTTTCTTTCTTTCTCTCTTTCTTTGAGCCTGTAGGAGCAGCAGCATTACTGATATTGTGCAGAATCCTCACTTGAATGAATAATAACTAAAAACTTACTTAAAATAATATTTTAAAGAACAAAGCCCTGCATTGTGTGGAAAAGGTAGGTTCACTCACCTTCATTAAAATTTCATTCATGTCTGCAGGAATATCAATCCTTGTTGACCCTTGTTAAACAATCACTAATAAACTTTCTTTAGGTGACTGGCAAAACAGGTTGAAAATGAAATGAAATGAGGAATTTAACATTTGGATGTATAGAGACATCCTTGTCTTTACAACAGAAAAGCTAAACACCCAGTCCAATTCTAAAGTGGAAATATAACATGCAAAAATCGGCATACCACAAAGCATACAGTGTGACAGTATAAAGAAGATTTTGGAAATATATCTGAACAACCTAAGTGAAATAAAAGTCCTTCTCAGGGAAAGAATTGTCAAAGTGGGAATACTTAATGTTTGGCATCATAGGTTTGGCATTACTTATTTTAGTCCTGGGTTAGAGAGAGAGATCAAACAGAATAGTTAAGGAAATTTCCATTATAAATATGACAGGAATTTAGGAGAATGGAAGAGGGAAACAAGATAAGGAGAGGAAGGTCCTACAGAGTTTTAGTAATTGCAAGATGGTGTTAGGAATTTCTAGGGTCAGTGATGTAACTAAATGAATTGTAAGAAAAGATGCTTAATGCAGTTTCTTAAATAATTGAAATAAAACCCTTCTCTCTCTCAGGATATGTGTGTATAGTTGTGTGTATATCAAAGAGACAATCAATTGGATGAGTCTAAACAAGAGAATAATCATAGATACATGAGGTTTAATTGGGATGGAAAATTAGAAGGGATTAGAATCAGGAAATTGGAGGACAGAACAGTCATGAAATTATAAACCCATGGAAATACTTAGGAATCTAGGGAATGATGGAAACTTAATTGTGATTTGGACAAAACTAGTATCAATTGAATTCTGCTTTTCTGCACTTAAGATTTGCCAATTATATGTAAGACAATTTTTTTTTTAATTCTCAAGTTATATTTAGTTAGAATTTCATTCTCATAATTTTAAGCCACTTAAAAACAACAATATCTGTTGCTAAGCTCTCCATCCCCTAATAACATCTTGCTGGACTTTGTAGATTTTTTCTATTTCTGCAGATGCCTTTTCCTCATATGATTGACTTTATTCCATAAGGAAAATTCCGAATCATTGGTTTTAGACATCATCACACCTCCTGTCTTACTATTTTTAGTCTCTCTGTACTCTAAGCCTTTGCCATCAACTATCTTTCTTAAAATTTTAAACCACGTCTCCGTTTTTAAGCAACTGTGATGGATGACTCCATAGCAAAATATTTTGACCTTTTCATTTTTATACTCAAAGACATTGTGGCTTCTCATCTTGGTCCTTTGTTTCATCTTTGCTCTGCTGCTGGTGGGAAAACGGAAATCACCACATGCAAAACAATGGGCAGGCTAGTGAAGAATAGGGTTAGGGACACATCGCAGATCTAGTCAATGGAAATGTCCCTGAGAGCAGCTGAAGGCAATTTGCTGTATTTTTCTCATTGGTTAAGTAGGGAAGAAACACTTACCACCTAACTCACGATAAAGAGCACTGGTGCCTGTCTTTAATATGAAATGAACAAGGACTAAAACTTCTCTTTATGAAAATTAGTTTTGCAATATTTTTACCCTTAACCAACAGACATAGCATGCACACATACGCAACATATACAGATACAAACTGGCAATGGCAGAAGCTATAAGAGTAAAATTTCCTGGCTGCTATGGCTCAACTGGTTGGAGCATTGTCCGGTAAACTGGAAGGTTGTGGGCGGTTCGATTCCTGGTCAGGGCCGAAACCTAGGTTGCTGGGTTGGTCCTGAGTCAGGGCGTGTATGAGAAGCAGCCAATCCATGGTTCTCTCTCACATCACGTTTTCTCTCTTTTTCTCTCTGTTTCTCGCTTCCTCTCCCTCTCCCTTCCCCGCTCTGTAAAATCATTAAGCATGTCCTATGGTGAGAATTAAAAAAAAAATTATATTAAAAAAAAGTAAAATTTGAAACTGAGAAAAAAGTGATGCATAAAATAAAAATTTAAAAATATTTATAGAAAATTGAAATTATTTACATTTTAATGTGTTTAAATAGAATAAATAAAAATATAAGTGAAAATGGCTTAACACCTTTTAAAAAAGATATCACAGAGTGTTATATATTTTTAGGTATTAAATTTGATCTTTAAAAATATGTTGTTAAAATACTGTCAGGGTCAAAATGTTCTGTCTAAATATCCAGTCATCCTTCTCATTGTTTAAATAATTCCTTAAGAATTGCTTTAAATACAGAATTCAAATTACTTTTCCAAATAGCCTCGGGCAGCTTCTCCAGTCACATTTCCTAATCGTTTTCCAAATCTTTACCATCGTCCTTAGACCACGTCAATAGGCTCACACTGAAGGTCATATTTTTATTTTTATAATCTCATAATTTGCAGTCCTGAAACATTTCCTCAGGACCCCTTCATCTACCCCCATTCCTCTGTCTGGCGAATATTTATCCCTGAAGGCTAAGTTCATCTTCTTGGCTGTAAACAATTTATTTCACTAAATGAGTATATTACTGACAAAACTAGGGATCTATCTCTCAAGATACAACATCTATCACTAATTATAAATTTAATAGAAGCCAAAATTAAGAACCAAATTTTATACATTTGTGTATATTTCCCCTCAACATTTTGCAAATATTTTATTCACATTCCAAAAATATTGTAAAATATCTAAAAATTAATCCATAGAATTTTAGGAGCTTCAAGACTAATCACAATGTGCCCACTGGCGATTTTCATAACCTCTTGGAGCCCTGGAATTTATTTTTGTTTATTTTATTTTTTTCATCTTTAAAATAATGATAATCATACCAGCCTCAGGGAATTGATATGCACAAGAATAGGTACAGAGGACTTAGAATTATGCTAGGTAAAAAGTAAGCATGTTATAAATTATAGATATTATTATTATTTTTAAATTAATTTTATGTCTTTAATATTTAATATGTTTTTGTTGGAAAGTGGGGCTTTCCCAGGATTTGTGAATAAAAAAGCATACATATCAGAATTGTTCTGCTGTTGTTTATACAACCTGATATACTGTATGATATAATTGGAATTTTAAAATCCGGTGGTAAACTACAAGGGTAACTACTCTATGATGAGTTGTAGCACTATAAAATTCAACTGAAAGGAATCATAGTTGTGTTGACTCTTTTCAATGAACTAGTTTGAAAGTTAATTATTTTTTATTTTAATAGTTTTCCCAAGAAAATAACTATAATTTTAGGAAGCTAAAAAAAAAATCCTTTTTCTGACTGTTTTCATCAAAGTCCTTCTACTCCGCAGTCCTTGTGCTGACCTATTAAAATGATAACTGAATCACATGATGAGTACAGAACTTTGGGTACTTCTTCGCTAACAAGTAAATAGAAATAGAGACAAGAGATGAGGTTTGATTTCTACCATGTAGAGGCTCTAGCATTTGACAGTTTGTTTCTTAATGTAAAATTGACAGCAGACATTTTCATTGATTACTCAATGCACTAAGAAAGGAGACATCCCCCTTCTACAACCTTACCTTTTAAAACCATACTCTTTCATAGATCTCAGCTTTTGGCAAGGAAATCCACCATGGCAAGTTCTGTGGTTGCTTCTAAACACCTGACACTAGCTGCTCTGGGGAAATGTAGTGATTCCATACAACTTAGTGATTTGACATTTTTATATATTACAATGTGATCACCCCATTAATTCTAGTAATCAAATCATCTGTCTCTGTGTAAACCTGTCACAATATTATTGACTATTTTCCCTTTCACACTTTTTAGTCCGTCCCCCACCCCTCCCTACTGGCAACCATCCCTTTTGTCACTGTTTCTATGATTCTGTTTTTGACTTGTTTATTTAATATTTTTTCAGCTTCCAGGTATAAGTGAAATGTGTGGTATTTGTATTTCATTGTCTAACTTATTTTGCTTACCATAATACCCTCTTGGCTTATCCATGTTGTCACAAAAGGCAGGATTTCATTTTTTTAAATTTCTGTGTGATATTTCATTGTCTTCTTTATTCATTCATCTATCAATGGGCAATAAGATTTCTTCCATGTCTTGGCTATTGTAAGTAATGCTGCAATGAATATAGGTGTGCATATATCTCTTTTTTTGAAATAGTGTTATTTATTTATTTGTTTGTTTGTTTGTTTGTTTGTTTGTTTATTTATTTGACTAAATACCCAGGAGTGGAACTGCTGGGTTGCATGGTAGGTCTGTTTTTAGTTTTTCGATAAATCTCCATATATGGATTGAAGGATTCATATTGTTAAAATGACCATATTATCTAGAGTGATCTAGAGATTCAACTCAATCCCTATCAAAATATCAATGACAAGCTTCTGAGAACCAGGACAAATAATCATAAAATTTCTGTGGAACCACAAAAACCATGAGTAGTCAAAGCAAACTTGAGAAGAACAAAGCTGGAGGTATCGTATGCCCTGATTTCAAACTACGCTGTGTTTGAAACAGTATGGTTTGGGCACAAAGACAGTATGGTTTGGGCACAAAGACAGGCACACAGATCAATGGAACAGAATAGAAAGCCCAGAATGAAACACTCACTTATATGGTCAACAAATCTACAACAAAAGTGGCAAGAATATAAAATGAAGAAACAACAGTCTCTTTGACAAGTGGTGTTGTGAAAACTGGACAGATATATGCAGAAAAACAAAATTGGACCACTTTCTTCTACCATATATTAACACAAAAATAAACTCGAATGCAAGATTTAAATGTAAGGCAATTACTTTTAATGAGAGAAAAAAACACATGTTTGGACACCTTAAGTTTTATTTTTATTTTTTGAGCATCACCTAAAACAATACTAATTCCGAACACAGTATTATTTAGCCATCACCAGGTCTCTGGCTTTAGGGATGAACAGTAGTGGTAATGCAAACAGATGTACATATGGTTATATTATTTCCAAAATAGCATCCCTCAGGGTTTTTTTTATGGCAGTTTATGACATAGCCTATAAATGTGTGTTAACACAAGTGATTTTATAAAGACAATGATTTGATCAATTCATTCATTAATTCAATAATTTATTCAGCAGTCTGTATGATAAGAGGCTGTGGCAGATATAAATCTTGGAAAAGAGATGTAACTGTCCAAAAACAGAGGCAAAGGTCAACTCTAAAAATTGTCCTGGAATAGAATAACAACAACTGGAATTGAAGTTTTATAAGCGTTCTGGAATTTCATCATGCATCTTGACCTCTCGGCATTTTCTGACCTCTTCCTAGACATGGCGAATTTCACATATTATGAATCGTGTCTCCCCAGGCAGAGGCAGGGCTGGCTTCCTGTCCTCTTCTGAGGCTAAGTAGCAGGAATATTCAGAAAAGATCAATATGCAGGCAACACCTATGGTGATGCACAAGAGTCTGGCTTTCAGCAGTGACAGTTAATTGGGAGTTTTACTGTGCACTGTCCAGTATCAACATTGTGAACTTCAGGGTGAGTGATGACTAGCTTGAATTATATAACTGCATGCTGCTTAAATATGGACTTTATAATTTCATTATTTCAAGGCCCTTGTGAGCAGATCGTCCTTTGGATAAGTCGCTTAAGCATTGGAATAGCTCTTGGAGGCTCAGAGTTTTGATTTTAAAGTTTGAATATTAATAACTTCCTAAACCAGTAGGGTTAAGCAGAATGATTTTTATAAAATGACTCAAAAATGTCTGGAACATATAAAATGCTCACCAAATTGTGGCTGCCGTCGCTGCTGTATTAATAGCAGTAGTAGTATCAGCAGTAATATCCTGACCTGAAAAAATTCTTTGTTATACTAGTTAACTCACTCTCACAGAAACTCTAATAAGTATTATATTTTCAGTTATACTAGTGAATACTATGATGTTGAAGGTTTAAGTATTTTATTCCAAATCACACAGATTTAAAATAGCAGTTGATATTTCTTCAAAACCTGTCTTCCCCATTCCCTCCAATGCTGCCTACCCAAATCAAAGCCTGACAAACCCGAAGGCCTGAGTGAGTCTGCATCAGCGGTCAAGGCTTACATGAGCAAAGAAGAGAGAAGTCACAGAGTCAGGGCAGGTGTGTATTGTCACCAGACGATAGACTAATATTTTAAGAAGACTGACTATGGTTCATGCATGGCCATAAGTTCTTCATATGTGTCATTTCATTTAATTGTCACAACAAACCAAAAAGACAAGTTCTATCAGGAAAGTAATTATCAACCTTTTACAAGAAAACTGAGACAGAGAAAAATTTTAAAGGTCACACAGTTAACACCTAGTGACACTGGGAACTGCAGCTAACTAGACCGATTTTCAAGTATATGTGTATTAGCAAATATTTCATCTCCAAATTGCTATGGTTACAAATATCAGCTCTAGTGTCAAACTGAACTGTTGTATGTGATAAGAAGTAAGGCTATGAAACATTTTCTTTATTTAAAGTGTTTTTCCTTGTTTTATTCGTGTTTTTGGAGTGGGGGGTGTTTTTTATTGTTTTTAAATAGATACCAAAGTTCTCTTTATTCTCTGGTTTGTTGCTTGCTAATATCTTTTGATTGTTCATAGTTCATGAGCACCTACCACAAACAACAATAACAACAACACAAAAATGTTGCCTGGGCAAAGGAAAGCCGTGCGGAGAGAGAGAAATGTGTGTGTGCACTGCAAAAGTGAAAAAAGAGGATAGTCTGTGGGGCGGGAACGGTGGTGACTGTTTGTATGATTCTTGACAGAGCCCAGGGCGGATGATCAAACCTGGGCAACCATGGCCCTGTGGAGAAGCAGGGTGATAAAATGCTCGCTCTCGAAAAGGTCTCCAAAATTTAAAGTTAGTCTTGGCAAGGAAGTAGTAGCGTTACTGAAGTATGTGAATTATGATTTCTATATACTACCTAAGTGAAACAATAATTCTCTTCTCGTGTGTGTGTGTCTGTGAAATGATATAAACCTTTGAAATGAAGGGCTCAGTTCTAGACAGTTTCCAACCATATAATACATTTTAATAATTGTTATTGATAGTTCTATCATAATTCCTTATTTATCTAGAATAGATCATTATTAAAGAGCCAAGGGAAAACTCTTTTAATCTTTAGATTACAGATGTCTATACTCTTTACATTTCCATATATCTTATATTTATCACTAAAGTTCTCCCCATTTTCTTTCCTATATTGTCTTTCTCTCCCTGTGTTTTCCATAGACTAAGAATATCAGTTTAAATGCAACCCAAAATTTGAAAGAAAGTAGCTTCTTGGTTAATATGTAGAAAAATATATTTAGATATTGTAAAAAGTAATTTCCGATTTATTCTTGATACTTTTTGCTAAGTTGATATCTGTATACATGGTGGCAATAAACTCACTCTTTTAGTAGTAAAGCTTCTTTCCAATTAAAATATGCAAAATATGCTTATTAACATGTGTTTGAGTTATGTATGAATCAACACATACAAATCTCCCATTTGTGTGCTTATAGCAGATGAAACAAATAGGAGTAAATACCTAAAATAGATAAGAAATAGTCTGGTTGCAGTTCAACTACAGAGAGCACATAGTTCTTCCTTTAGTATTAAAGGCTTTATGCCATTAAATAGTTATTTATTGATAGATTGTGCATATCTAGTGATAAACAGTTTGTTGCATATTTTCCCAATTATTGATTTTTTTATGCCGAGAAGTAATCTAAACACAAATTAGATAAATGCATGGAAGTATTTTCTCTAATTTTTTAACTAATAATATTTTTGTTTAATTCATTTATCAGACATATTAGGCTCAGTGAAGGAGAAAATCTAGCAGGCCAAATGCCTTAATTGTATTTTTTGTTTTCAATTTGCTAAGTGTTTTAAAAGAAGGAATTACTAATAGGAAAAACAGAAATTACAGTAACGATTAAAATGATCCATTCATCTTTTTCTTCATTTTTATTTTTGTTTTCTCTTTTTCTGCTATATACTCTCTATTCTCAGCTTGTGGAATGTACAGAGGCAACAGCAAACAGCAATATTAACTATTACCTACTAATATGGAAAGAATGGGCTTTATTTTAAAAACTTAGCAATCATGACCTGAGATTTAAAATATAATTGTTAACTATGAATTGTATGTGTTGGCTTTTATTTTACTGGGTCTTTCTTTTTTGTATTCTTTACAATAATTTTCTCTGCATGTCTTCAGTTTTCATTCAAGACATTACATTTTTTACTAACAGTGCTCCATTATCTGTAAATGCTTACATGAGATTTTTGGTGATATTCTTTCCAATTATTTCCTTTTGCCTACCCCTGGATAAATAATTACATACATACATATGTATACATATGTTAATGTATATGTATATATGTAAAATAAATCTAATTTCACGCACACATATACTTATAAACATGACATCCTGCTGCTTTTAAATCTTTAATGCACAAAATGTATCATGGAATTAGATGCAGATTAAATAGAGAGATAGAGAGGTAATTTTCTTACTCATGTTAAGTGATTCCCTAGTACAGAGATGGATTTTATGTATGAACTGTTTAACTTCGCTCTTAATGTTTCTATTTCCAATTTCGGTCAGCTATAAACAATAATGAAATTAAGTATTTGTGCAAGTATATCTCTTCACTTGTATAATTTTCTTAAATCGATTCTTCAAAATTTTATTGCTAAAGGAAGTATATTTTATATTTTAATACTGATTTCCAAAATAAACCCCCCAAATTGAATATTGTAATTAATATGCCAAAGAAAAAATCATGAAATATCTCTTTCCTCATAATATCTCCAACTTTAGATTTTAGCTACGCATTTTAAACTCTAACAATCTCGTAATTAAAAAATTATGCCTCATCATTTTAATTTGTCTTTATTTTAATAATAAAGATTTTGAACCACTTTTTACATTATTTTGGTTGCTGAATAGTTCCTTTTGTGAAGCACATATTTTTTATGTGGATGATGAAGTTTTTCTAATTCATCTGTAATTGATTACTTAATATTTCCAGTTAACCTCTCCTCCCTGCACTGAGATTTGTTTTTACCCACTCTTCAAACAGTGAGCTTGACCATGTGATTTGCTTTGACCATGGATGGGAGTAGATTAGGTGGGTGGTGCTGTAGATCAGAAGCTCTGACAGTCATTACTAGGGCAACTACTGCATTTACCTCTCTGCCCAGGACCCTTCTCTCCTGGAGACATTTCTCCTGCTGCTGTCTTGCAATGTAATACATGAATGAACTAAATGTCTGATGTAAACCACTGAGATTTGGGAGACTGTTCTTAATGTGTCGTAACCTATCCTAAGGTTATTGATAAAAATTAATTTAAAGATGTGTTTGCTCATTAAGGACAGTAGCTCTCTTTGTTGCTTTTTTTGGGTTTTGCTTTCTATACAGTGTTTGTTCCCAACAAACACAACTACCAATGAAAAATTAAAATACTCATTAAATGTAAATGTTCAGTATTTCAAGTCTTTATTTTTAGATTAGCAGAGTCTAACTTTTTGCTCCAATAAGTCTATGCTATTTACACTTTTAAAAATCTTTTGACAGGATATTTATTGTAGGTGCTCTATCTGATGCTGTGTGTGTATATATATATATATATATCTTTAAAAATTACTAATAAACTGACCTCCAAAGGGAAAACAAATAGAAAACCCCATGTTATTTAATGTTACCCCAAAATTAATTTTTGTAAAACAACAGAAACATTTTTGTTTTCCTTTCATCTCCTACTACCTCATTTGTGCTTCCTGAGTACTTTTTAATATTTATGTTGTGATCTGCTAATCCAAATACTCATAATCTGATAGGTCCCAATTTATAAGTTTTATTTTCCCAGTAGTACAGAAATATAAATTATTCATAGTTTCAACTTCATCACAATTTAAAGTTATCACACTATACATTCACTTCTGTATTCCAACTCATTCCTCTTCTTTCAAAGTATTAAATAAAATCATGTGTGATAAATATGGAGAAAATCATTTTATGGCTGGTTGAAAATGACAATACATAGTCATTAATTGAATTTAACCAAAAAAAGTTGCTACCTATGTAACTTTGATTTTAAAAAAATTTTATGTAACTAAAATTTATTAAGGATGCATAACACCAACATTTATCATGTATAATATAAATAAATTTATCATTTTATCTAAGATGACATAATATCATAAAATGGAAAAGCAATATGAAAAAATTTTATCTTATGATTAAAGTGGACTTATAATCAAAAACATACCTGGAATATAAAAATTTAATATTTTCCTCTGAGTATAAGGAAAGAACAACTGGTAATAACATTAAGGGTAATACCTTAAATTTGTGGATTAAGAGAATATGTCACCGTTTTTTATTACCTTTGAGAATATCAGTTTTATCAAAACTAAGTTAAAAATTAAAAAAAATGTTTAAATGTTACTTAGAAAGATCTCCACAATATTATTAGATCTTAATTGTAATAGAAATTTTTGATACTTCTAGTTGAATATGACACAAAAATGTCAAAATATTGGTCCAGAGAGAAAATATATGAAAAGGTATTAGGGGCATTAATTTCTTTTCATTTTAATTAACTCAAAGAGTGAAAAAAAGTCAAAATACTTGTGTCTAGAAAAAGAAAATACTAGTTTTTGCACCAACTTAGTTCATGTAAAAGGAAGCCTCCCACTTATGTGTGGGTTGTATTCTAAATAGTAATGTGCAAATCAGTTATTTGAACATTGGAATATATTTTTCATTGTGTAATATAATAAATGGTGGTTACATTACTTAGTAAATAGCTCCACAAACTCAGTGTGCAAATAGTTATATTTACTTTCTTTTATTTATTTCCTATTTATAACCTTTAAAAAAGGTTTAATAAAGGTTTAACAAAACTGGTTTATTAAAAGGAACTGTGAAAGACCCAATAGAGAGGCTTAAAAAACAAGACTACAGATTGTGATAAAATATTGCAAATTACTTATCTAATAAAGATTTTATATCCAGAATATGTGAAGAGCTCTCAAAAATACCAAAGTTTAAAATAATCCAATTAGAACATCAGCAAAAATAATGTATAGGTATTTCACCAAAGAGAAGACCTAGATGGCAAATAAACATGTGAAAGTGTTCAATACCATTTACCATTAAGGATATGCTAATTAAAATCAATGTGTGTGTGTGTGTGCTGTGCACATATTCAAATATCTAATTTTTTTTTTAATTACAACAAAACACAGTGCTGGTGAGAATGTGGATAAACTAGATCTTTGTATGTTTCCAGTGATAACATGAAATGGGCAACTACCCTGAATAATAACTTTGCAATTTCTTATAAAATTATACATGGACCAATTATACAACTCAGTAGTCACACTCTTGGGCAGTTATCCCAGGGAAATTAAAGCTTACATTTTCATTAAAACCTGTACATGAATGTTTATACTGTATTTTTGTAGTAACCAAAACTGGAAACCCCTGAATGCCCTTCAGTGGGTAAATGTGTAAATAAGTATGTTACATCCACACTATGGAATTCTACTCAACAAAAATAAGTAAATACATAAACACTATTTTTAAAATATTTTATTTATATATTTATTTATAGAGAGAAGGGGAGGGAGGGGGAAAGAAAGGGAGAGAAACATCAAGTGTGGTTGCTCTCATGCATCCCTTAACTGGGGACCTGGCCCACAACCCAGACATGTGCCCTGATTGAGAATTGAACTGGCGACCCTTTGATTTGCAGGCTGGCACTCAATCCACTGAGCCATAATGGCCAGGGCTAAACACAGTATTAATACATACAGTAATCCAGATAGATTTCTAAGACATAATTATTGGCAAAAATCTCAATTTCTGAAGTTTAAATACTGTAAGATTTATGTAACACTCTTGAAACTATAGAGGTAGAAAACAAATTGGTAGTTGTCAGGACAGAGGAACTAGGTATGGGCCTGTGACTGTAAAGGGATGGTGTGAAGGGGTTCCCTTGTGGTAATGGAAGAGTTCATGTATATAATAAAATTGCTTAGAACTATGTACATGCACACATACAAATGCATGTAAAAACAAATCAAAAAACTGAATATGGTCAGTAGTCTGCTTAAATTGCACTGAGGCCTGGTATTGGCATTGGTATAGTGTTATAGTTCTATAAGATACCACCATTGAAGAAATTTCATTCTACGAACAATAACATTGTACTTTAGCAATTCTCAGAAACACTGAATTGTGAAAATGTTAACATCTGTCAAAGACCCACCACTGTCATTTCACCAACAAACTTAGGAGTCATCTTTTTATATTCTTTATATCTACACAAAATGTCTAATTATCCTTTTTTTTTTTTTTTAACCAATGAGGCTAATCCTCATTTCACCTCAGGATACTTTCCAGTGACTCCATGCAATCAATACAACCAGCACTGTGAGGACGTTACTTCCTTTCTAAGACATTCCCAGTTGATACTATTTTACTTGTTTATCCTCTAAAAAAACTGCACTCAGTTAATTCTATTCTGAATTTATAATATGCCTGTGGGGAGAAGAAAGACACAAGCAAAATTTTAAAATTTCTTCACTGATATAGTATGCTACCATATCAGAATGCCAAGTGTATTGACAAAAGACTATTAAACCTAGCTCTTTGGGGATTATTAAACAGCCATCACACGAGGACTGAATGAAGACATATGGGACAAAAATTTCAGGAGACAGATTTAAGCATTTTTTAAAAAACAAAAAAAAGTTTTCATTTTTTGAATGGATTCAATCTATATATATAATAAATGGTTTTGCCAAATAGTGAGTTTTCAGAAAATTTTTAAAGAACTGGATATGCATGTTTCAACTATTTCAAAGAGGCGTTACTATCTGGATTTTCTCTTATTGTATCATTTGTGTTTGCTGGGGTTCTTAGTTTTAAATGACAAAAGCACTTTATGCCAGTACCATGCTGTTTTGATTACTATGGCCTTATAGTGTAGTTTGATATTAGATAGCATGATATCTCCAACTTTGTTCTTCTCTCTCAAGATTGCCGTTGCTATTTGGGAACTTTTGTGGTTCCATATAAATTTTTGAAATATTTGCTCTTGTTCTGTGAAATATGTCATTGGTATCTTGATAGGAATTGCATTGAATGTATAGATTGTTTTGGACAGTATGGACATTTTAATGATGTAAATTCTCCTCATCCATGAACACAGTATGTACCTTCACTTATTTGTGTCTTTGGTTTCTTTCTTCAGTGTCTTATAATTTTCTGAGTACAGGTTTTTACATCCTTGGTTAGATTTATTCCTAGGTATTTTACCCAAAAATTCCATTTCTGGGAATTTATCCAAAGACACCCGAAACACTAATTGAAAAGAATATAAGTACCCCTATGTTCATTGCAACATTAGTTATAATTACCAAGATTTGGAAGCAGCCCAAGTGTCCAAGAGTAGATGAGTGGATAAACAACTAGTACATTTTCATGATTTAATATAATGTGTCCGTAAAAGAGAAGACATTTTTACCTTTTGTGACAGCATGGATGGACCTGGAGATTTTTATGTTAAGTGAATAAGTCAGTCAGAGAAAGAGAAATACCATAAGATTTCACTCATATGTGGAATCCCATAAACAAACTGAACTAGCAAGCAACGTAGAGACAGACCCATGGATAGAGACCAGGTTTTACCTCATGGGGAAATGTCGACCCGCAGCATACCTGGTGCACAGCTAAGTCACTGTATTCTCTCAAGGGAGTTACAGTCAAGTTCTCAGGCCCTCCTGGTCATTGATTTTCTCATCCACATCTGTACTTTTAGTCTAAGTGCCTCCATTGGGAAGTCCTGTCATTTGGGGAAGCTTGAAGTCACTTTTCTCCTATCAGGCTTGGTTTGAAGTACTTTTTCATCCCCTAGCCCTTCCTCTCTCAACTCTCTCCAGTTCCTGGGGCCATAAAATGGCAGAACCTTTTATTTTAAGTTTCTTCCTGAGTGAGTCTTCACATTTGTGTTGTTCTACCTGACCCAGGCAGTTCTGTAGGAAAAAAGGAACAGTGGTCGAGCTGGTCCTCTCTCTAGATTTAGCCTTTTATTTACACTATAGCAGTAAGTGATTAACGGCTGAGCTCTTACTTTCATTTTCGTTTGTTGTTTGAATTGACTGCCCCACACCTGGCAGCTCAGCCCTCTCTAGGCCAGCTCTGCCCTTGACAGTACCTACCACTATCAGAGAAATGTACAGAAGGGAGGAGCTGGTTGCCTAAATATGACACTTCATAGTACAGACTTATAATTGAATTGGGGAGCATTAACCCCTATAAAAGTGCACATAACACCCAGCTTGATTAGTCTACAAGTAATATTGTCTCTGGGTAAAATATCTTTTAAGTTGTTTTAATATAATAATTACCCCAAAGATATCAAATACATACCCATGAGAGGGAAATGCAGCAATGAGCATTCTGTAAGCCTCCTCAGAAGGGTAAGCAAGATATTTTCTATAACAATGTTATTTATCTACTGAAAAAAATGATAAATATTAAATCAACACATGTTTAAATTAAAAGGTGTTCTTCTGGAGAATATAATATCAAATGATTAACATGCTAATAAGAAGATATATGATCTGTGTCACCTTGACATTTACATATCCAATTTAAATAAAACTGGCTTAAACTCCCATCTATGTCCTGTGAAAAATCTAATACCCATTATGAGATGACTACTAGTGGCATATCTAACGATCTCTTTTCAAAGGTCCCTACTAATTAATTTTTTGTTCTTATTTTGATAATAATTGCATTTCCAATGATGCCTATAGTCTCCTCTATGCCTTATGTTTTGCTAAATGTGAAACATCATCCTGCTTCCAATATTTATTAAAAAATGCTATGCAAACGTGTCTAGTATAATTATAGATTTGAGAGAAAATATAGGCTATAGATATGGATAAAAACTACAATATAAAATATTACCTGTTCTTAAAAAACCCTCAGCCCTGTGTGTCACAGACCATTTCTGTGGGCTTGCTTTCCCTTTTTGCTGCTCCTTTCAGGCCAAACCTGGAGAATGTTATTTCTATACTTATCCACATCTGTTGGAAATTTTTCTGTACCAAGGTATTTCTCTCCATGGGAAGAATTTGCAATGTTCTCTTAATTAATTATCTATTTATTTCCTGTCATGCTATAAGAGCATTCTCAAACAAGAGCTATAATTAAGTAATGCAATCCATTTAATAAAGGTCACATTTGAGTTGCAATAGCTTCAGGAATAACAAATACTCCAGTGTGTCAAGGAGCGGTGAGTACAGAAAAGATGTTTATTTTATACAATGAAATGTGTTAGAGACTGTGACAAGAATCCTTAACTCAGTACTTTTGATAAATTGAAAAGGTAATATTTATTCATCACTTTCTACATGCTAGGCAGTGTGAGCACATCCCCTATTTTATTTCTTTTATTCACTGCAACTATGGTCTTAGTTAATATTACTACCTCTATGAACAGATTTGTAAAAATTACACCTGAGATAAAATAATTTGTCCATGGACCTACACCTAGTAAAATAACAGAGTTAAGAGTAGAAAAAAATTAATTCTGATTACAGTCCCAGCTTATATCCAAAGATCAAGATTTTTGGTTTTTCGTGGTACTACTTCATTAATAAGATGAATATTCTTTTAGCACTGTATTTTGTCAGATTCCAAAGTAATTACCTTAAGTAGAAATTATCAAAAGGAAATTTACATTATTATAAAGTGATAGCAATCATTTAAATAAGATATTCTTACCTAGCCTGTAAAGTCAGCAAATAACTTTCCAAACTTTTATTTAAGGAATATTAATTGTTATGCTTTACTCCATGGTGAAATATGCAAAGTCTTCAGTGATACATTTAAGAACTATATCGAGAAATGAATGTTTGTTAACAAAAATCATGTTGGAAGCCAATAAAATATATTTTTATACATTTTTGTTTCCTGTCTTTGCACTCACACACTTTATTATTATTTCTGAGCTTCTAAATAAGATTGATCAGTGAGTCAATTACAAGGGTATCTGAGTATGAATAGCAGGATGTCTTAGTGTGACACAGTGTGCCATAAATCAAACAGCAGGTGAATGTTTGAAAAACACAGTTCTTCTGATCAGAAATTATAATAATGAAAAAATAAATAAGTAAATGACTCATTTATTTAAAATATACAATATCAGTAATAACTTTGATAATATATAGAATATGGCTGTATAATACATTTTTCTTTTCATTTACAAAATTAAAAAAAAAACATGCAAAGTATTCCACTAGGCAGTGTGGGAGATTTTAGTATGAAAAACACAAGGTGTTTGTTATATACATTGATATCAAGTCGAGGAAATAAAATATATCTCTATACTATAGAGTAGAAATTAATAGCAAGTGTTTATGATCATTTGGAAAAGAAAAAAAGAAATGCTTCCTGGAGGAATGATTTGAAAAACAGGGATTCTCTGAAAGTGTTTTCATGCATACACACTATGATTAAAAAGAAAAATGCTTCTGAAGTGGCTGCCGTAATGTAAACACGTCTCCTATTTTTCACAACAGAGACTCTCAAACAAAGAAATAAAAACAGTTGTCTTTATTTTCTTACTCTCACTCGGTGTCCACACAATTCAATATCCACTGCTGTAAATTCTTATTATTAATTCCATCTTTTTTCTTTCATTTTTTCATCTCTTTAGTATGTGCCAGTCATTGCAATAAGCACTGATAATGGAGAAGAATTAGCCAAAGTCTCCTTCCTCAAGGAGATCTTACTCTAGACCAGCAATTTTCAACCAGTGTACAGCAAAAGGCACACTGGTGCGCCACAAAATTTCTTAAAACGTGCACTTCCTGACTATTTAGTCAGGGGCACTGACCTCTTTTTCCTTAGGTTGTCAAATTAAAAAAAAAAAAAGACAACAGCCAACATATCAAAAACCATTCAGTGTGAATGAATAAAACTATACCGATTTTTTGTCAGGTCAGCAAAGTATATTTTTGGGTGTACCACAGAATTTTAATAATTAGTTTATGTGTACCGTGAGATTAAAAAGGTTAAAAATTGCTGCTCTAGAGAATCTTTCAATGTCAGAAGTGCCTCTCATTTTTTTCTTGCTGTCCATTTTTTGCTCACTGTTTTAGTACATCATCAACTGTTTATGGAATTCTTTCAACTAATAGATTCCTAGGCTGTCCCCACTTTACACCAGCCTGCACATTATCGAGAGTCATTCTTAGCTCTCTCTGTTGGCAAGAGTGGAAGCTCGGTTACAAAATCAGGATTTATTGAAAAAGACATGGGACAAAATGTAGACAACAGATATGTGTGTAAGTGAATAGCAGAATACATGCAAAAATATCCATGTTATAATATTCATCAAAGGGGTATTTATAATAGTGAAACAGAAGATATAATTTAAATCTCCACTAATATTATGATAATTCAATAAATAGCACATAATTATTAAAAATGATAATGTATTTATAATTTCTGACCTCAAAAAGATGTCCATGAATATTTTTAGATGTGTGTGTGTGTGAGAGAGAAAACCAGATAAATTCCTAGAGAAATATGTATCAAATTAAGATTGATTATATCTGTGACAACAAACTATGGTTAACAATTGACCATTTTTTTCAAGATTATTCATTATAATAATTTATCAAAATCCTAGTATAAATTTATAGTTATAGTGTTCTTAATTAAATATAAAATAAGTATGTTTATATTATAAAAATGGAGTTCTCACATAAATAAAAAATATTAAAACAGCACTATTTTCTATAGTAAATAATAAGTTTGAGCCCTGGTTGGTGTGGCTTAGCGGATTGAGTGCCAGCCTGTGAACCAAAGGGTAGCTGGTTCGGATTCCAGTAAGGGCACATGTCTGGGTTGCAGGCCAGATTCCCCACTAGGGGGCGCTCAGGAGACAATCGCACATAAATGTTTCTCCCTCTCTCCTTTTCCCTCTCTCTAAAAGTAAATAAATAAAAATATTTTTTTAATTGAGGTTATATATTCTAAGGAAATGTACTTCGCTTTCCAATTTGCTTATCTATATTGAAAAAATTAATTTTCTGCTACTCTTTTTGTTTACATTATTATGACTGCTTGTTATACACACTAATGGAGCTGATGCAAAGTGTTCAGCAAATTGTAGGCATTATTATCTAGTAAGTCCTTTATGTATAGAAAATATATTTGTTGGGCAAATGTATAATTCTATGCACATACACTTGTCTCTTTTTTTTAAAGAACCATTTTTTAAAGAGTTTATTTATTTCTTTTTAGAGAGAGGGAAAAGGAGGGAGAGAAGAGAAACATATATGTGTGGTTGCCTCTTGAGCGCACCCTAGTGGGTTATCTGGCCTGCAACCCAGGCAAGTGTCCTGGCTGGGATTAGAATCTGTGACCCTTTGATTCACAGGCTGGCATTCAATTCACTGAACCACACCTGCCCGGGTGTTACGGAAAAATGAAGCGACCAGACACTGAGGGGTTAGGAGCACGATCTTTGTTTACGTGCACGAGCCCAGAGGAGACAAACTCCAAATTCTGAGCCCAGAACAATAGCCCCGCATTCCTTTTATGCAGGGCTAAGCAGGGGAGGGTATTGGGAGGAGTAGTATAGACTTGGCACAAAGGGGCTTACAGAAGTGGGAGAGAAACATTTACAGCATTAGTCAGGGCAGACAGCGTCTCAACACCTGCAGCAGGGCAGATAACATTTCATTTCGTCTTTGGTGTCGGCCCTGACTCCCTCTACACGGGCTCTTTTTATTTTTTATTTTTCTACTGAAGAAGATAAGTGAATTTTTACAGATTTTGACTAACCATTAAAATCTATTGTTGCAATGATCATGTAAATATTTAGAAAAGGAAAGGTCTGTAACCATGACAGATGATTTATGTATAACATCTGAATAAAAATATATGTGATAAAATTTTAGTTTTCTGAAAGTGATTACTAATATTATATTACATATAAACAGGAGTAAAGAATAGTGTCAACCAGAGTAACCAATAATATAAAATCACAATCCGAATATCCCTGGGGTATTAAAACATTTTTTTCTTGTATTTTATTCAGGTCATTTTATCACAGAGCTACAATGTTTTATTTGCAAAGGAATCATCATGAAGTATTAGGGAGCAAAAAGAATTAAATTCTGAGTATAGAAAAGAGCCAAAACAGATCTATATGAACTTCCACCAATGCTCCAAACCTCTATCATTTATATGAAATAACTTGTTATTTTCTCATTATTAGATTTAATTTACCTCTGGGTTTTACTTAATCCTTTGATTTATTTATTTTTCCTGGTTAGGCCCTAATTTCAGCAAACATGAAAACTTTCCACATCATCCTTGTCCTTGCTTTCTTCCATCCCATTGGTTTACAAGTTTAGCTTTTTCTTCCAGTGGAACTTCCTCTCTCTCTTCTAAACTTTCCCACCTGTGATAGTTCAAACCCATCTTTTTACCTTTTTCAGAGATTCCAATTATCTGTTTTGGCGACGTGAAGTTATCTCACAGTTCAGTACATTTTTTGTCTTTCTATGTATCATTTTAGATAATTTGTATTTCTATACCTTTGACTTCAGTAATCTTTTCTTCTACAGTGTCTAATCTGCCATTAATACCATCAGTTGAAGTCTTTATCCCAGACACTGTAGTTTTTGCCTCATGAAATTTGATTTGGGACATTTTTCAATAGCTCTAATTAAGTGTTTTAATATATGAAATACAGTTACTAAAGTTAGTTTAATATCCTTATCAACTAATATTAACACCTGCATCAGTTCTAGTTGGTGTCAACTGAATGATTTTTTTCTTCATGTATTCCCATTTCTTTGCATACCAGTGAGAATGTTAGGGCCAGGGACGAAACTACTGACATGGAAAATTGAATGCCATTGAAATTGGTAGCTGAGTAGCAGGCAACAAAGTTTCTAAGTCACAGTGTCTACAGGACCATCAAATATAAGATCAAGTAACTGATGTGAAATAGAAGGGATTTTAACTGGTGTGCTGAATCTAGTACCCACCATTTCTGGCCCATGGGATTTTCTGAGTCAAGATCATGACTGACCTATGATTCCAGGTAATATGCCTTGTCTGTATGAAGACTTCAACTAGAAGCTATAACAGTATCCATCTTCTGAGCAGAAAGAGTTGACAAAGCAAACTGACCAGTGTCCCAGGTAGAAGCCTGGAAGCATATGGCTGAGTTTCAGAGAAGGGCTGCCGCTCCAGAACAGGTACGCAGCCTGCTCAGCACTGTATGCCTGAGCTTTCTGCTGCTGCTTGTTTTAGCCCAGGTTACCCTGTTTATCTCCATCCGCCCCTGATTCAGATTTAACTATCGGTACACTCAGGACTTCAAAGTCACTTGTTTGTTTGGGTAGAATTATGGGTAGAATTAACAAAGGGGATGGAAGAAGCTGTATTAAGGGAGGGACAGAGTGATCTTTAGGTTATGGTGAATTTCTCCTCATCATATAGACAATATTCTTATGTGGATTTTATTTGATAACTCATGTATTACAAAATCTTTCTGCTCTGGAAGTTGTGACTTACAAACTCTGGAAATTATTTTGCTACTGCTCTCCAGTGGTTCTTTCCTTGGTTTCACTTTGTTTCCTGACACATCACACCAGCATTCAGTGAAAGACTTGAAGAGACCTGTCTGCAAATCTCCAAAGCATTCGATTCTCTCTCTCTCTCTCCCCCTCCTCACCCTCCGTATGCTCACTCTCTCTCCCTCTCTGCCTTTCCCTCTATTTAATCGCAATCTTGTATTGCCTCTGTGCCCAGAGTCTGAATATCATTGTTATATATTTTTCATGTTTTCTGGTGGATTAGGGTATGAAAGTAATCCCATTCCTACCATTCCGTCTTGGGAGGAGGTGGAGGCAATATTTTTTAGAAGCACTTTCACTTTAGTGGCTACTGATAATAAAGAAAGAGAAATGTGTAATTTAGAATAGTTGGTTGAAATCTGTTTTAAAATCTCTAAGATTACAGGTGGTTAGTGGCAAAAAGATACAGAAAAAGAAGGAAAAACCAGAAAACTTTAAAGTGGTAAAAGAAATAAAACTTTATAATTGAGAAAGGAAAAAAAGCAAAAGATGAAGTCCCAAGGTTCCGGTTGGGGTAACTCAATGGAAACTTGAGTGATTCACTGAAACAGGAAATATATCTTTCCAAATGAAGCTAATCTGTGGAGAAGTAAAGCCATGTGTTGAATTGGTAGAGCGCTCGAGAGCACAATTGCACAGAGTACACGCAGGGAGCTCTAAGTGACCTTGGACTGGTTTGGGAAGACTTTTTGGCTGTGGGAAGACTGGTTGGTTCTTCCTCTAAAGTTCAAAGTGCTTATTTTCCTTGATGGTAGGACACTTCATTTATACAATAATGAAAAAGCAGAAGAAAATGTTTTTTTCACTTCTCTGTTAAATTTTTAGGCCCATAAACACTTAAGGAGAGAGCCAGAATCATTTTCTGGAAAGCAGTAGAAACAACAAAAAGTTAACTTCCAGGTGAAATAGAAGTTAATTGTGTGTATAGAAATGGTTGGAATATTGTGATTCTTTGGCAAGCAAGAAAAGGGGAGGGCTTTATTTCTTTCTAAAGAGGTATTCATCATTTGACTTTTTTTTTTTTTACTCATTTATACTTGTATGATTCTGACAAAATGCATCAAGAATATAACCCTCTTTTCAATGTTTGCTTTGATTTTAACCTGTAAAAAGAAACAATAGTGTATGTTTCTGTATAAAACCAGTCAAAGATGACCTAGAAGTGAGTTTACACTCTGCTTGCCTTCACTTACATGATACTAAAAAAATATTCCAACAGATAAGGCAACATCAGCGTTGGTGCAGAGTCATTATATGCATTTTGTGACTGGTGTATGTAAAGTTTAGAAAAGTTAAGTTCTTACAACATCAGATAAATTTATGAAGCATTTATATAAAAACCCAGAATTTCTGACTTCAAAGACAGTATTCTTCCCCTAGTCTCAGAAGTACTTGAGCTTATAGGTTGGCTGCAGTAGGAATTCCACTGTTTTAGATAACATCAAGGATATACCATAGCTATATTCTTGATTATATTTAAGATACAATGAAAGTTTAATTTGCATTCATTTTTTAACTAAAAGCTTTAGTTTGAATATTAATTTCATTTAAAGGATATTCCGAGAAATTTTGGAGAGAAAATTAAAACCTTTTACTTACAGAATACTATCTGCATTTGTTTTGACAACTAATTAGTTTACATATGTAAAATAAGTCTACCATTCTGTATATCTAATTAAGATGCAATTCTCGGATAGTATTGACTGCTTAATTAAAGCAATTACTATAGTAGTAGATCATGACACAGCTTACCTTAAGAGGTGTGAGCAGAATACATTTTAGGCTATACTGTAATAGATAGTCATTGAGTTCAAAATGCTTTCCCCATAATAAAATGCAAAGCATATTTGAGTGTTTTAATTAAAGTTTCATTCATTCTTTTTGAAAAAATATTTTATTTATGTATTTTTTGACAGAGGGGAAGGGAGGGAGAAAGAGGGAGAGAAATATTGATGTGTGGTTGCCTCTCTCACGCCACCTATTGGGTACCTGGCCCACAACCCTAGCATGTGATCTGACTGGGAATTGAACCAGAGACCGTTTGGTTCTCAGGGTGGCATTCAGTCCACTGAGCCACACCAGCCAGGGCACAGTTTCATTCATTCTTAGCATTGTAGATAAATTTATAAAGGAAAAAAGAAGAAAGCAAGAAGAACGTGTAGCTTACCTGTTTCTCAAGCCTTGATGCACATTATGATGGAAGGATTTTCACATGCTGTGACCTATTATTCAAAGAAACAAAGTTCTCAGTAGAATGCATTTCTATTAGAATGTCCTCTAATGTGCTGGCCTTAGGAACATTTAGCATTGGTAGGCAACTGGCTGAGAGCCCAGGAAGGCAGACCATGCCAGTGTCTCCATCTTTTCATTGGAGAGCCATTATTCCTCTCACCCTATCTGTCAAGTGTCTAGAAGAGCGGTGGTATTAGTATGGGCTTTGGAATGGCTTAGCCTTGGATTCAAATTCCAGTCTCAATATTTATTTCCTGGTAATAGGGTAGGGTGCTTAATTTTTCTGAGGTTTAGTCTCAGTAAAAAAATTATATCTGCCTCAAAGATAAGAGTAGATCCAGGTTTTGAGGAACCTAAAGCAAACTTTCAGGAGTGCTTTTTTTAAGGTAAACAAGACAAGATAAGATGATGTGAATATTTATTTAGAACTAACAAAGAAGTATACATTTGAAGAAGCTGACAAATTCCACATACACAGCAAATCCTAGTGTTTTTTTCTTTTTTAATTAACTCGACACATCCTTTATTAAATTTTTGCTTTAGCTTTGGCTATGTATTTTCTGATCACTTGTTTACAGCACTTTTGAATAAATATTTTCTTTAAAGAGAATGGAAATATCATCGAGCCCTTCCATGAGCAGGGTTGATCATTCTAAAATTAGTAACGACAATTTAGAAAAGGTTCTTTTGTTTTCATAAATATTATTTCATGGGGACTTTAAAGATTATTTTCAAGTTTGGGAAAATTTCACTGAGTTTCTTTTGCTTTAAGATATTTCAGATGTATTGTCTGTAGTATTGCAGCAGGTCTGTGTCCTATAAACACAATAATTTTAATAAATACTATTTCATATAATTTTCATTTTTAAAAATACATGATTCCTTTGTCATCATATACATAATCGAGTATATGCCTGAGAGAGAGATTCTGTTGTGCTTAGATGTTGATAAGAAGTGGTTCTACTGCAACTTTATACTTCTGATGGCTGCAAGAATATTCCAACAAATAAACCTTTTGAGCCTTGTACTTTTCATACCTCCATTAGTTACATATTTCTTTTGTTAAGTATTGTGGGTACATTTATATACCATTATGACCTAGGTATGTGACCCTAAGCCTTTGTGGCATCATGATGGTGACTCAGGACAGCACCCTCAGTAACATCTCAGTTCCTATACAAAGTATTCTTTCATGAAAGGGGTTTCATCTACTAAATGCAAATTCGATGTCTTCCCAACTCAACTTCTGCTAGCCAGGTAGCAAAATTGCCCATGGCTCTTCTAACACTTTCTGACACAAAGAGAGGCGAAATAGAGGTAAAATAGAAGTTATTATGCATATAAACATGTTTGGATAATCTCTTTAATACAAACAAATACCTGTTGTTTAAAGAGATTATTAGTTGTAACTGACTGTGGTTTAAATATTTTGATTGTTTAAACTTAACATAGTGCAGAGCAATGTGAAGTAATTGCTAGGGTGTTACTAAACCCAGAAAAGCTGATGTTCATGCTGCCTGTCACTACCAAAACCAATAAACTGAGACAGGGACTGAATCTTTCTGAGCTCATCATTCAGACAGCCAGCGATCTGAAAAGATGCAAGTATATACCCTAACAGACCATCTTGCATTTCCTTTCAAGCCAGCCTTTTTTATAAGGGGGAAAAAGTGTAGGTAAGGGATTTGGAATTCAGGACAGAGGTTTATCAGATAAAAGCTGCAGTCCATCAATTTCCCTAACATCCTTTCATCCGTTGACTGGTGATTTTCTATCTGGGTCCTGTGTTCTGTGTCCTGTGTCTTGCGTGATTTTCTTTGTATCCTAGGCAGACAAATGTCTCTGCCTGGAACATAATGGCTCAGGTACCATCTTGATTGCTTACAGCCCAGGCACGAAAGTGTGTAGGGGCACAAAAGTGGAATTGCTGTGGCCTCCTGGAGTCAAGGTGGGGTGTACCTTCAGTTTCTGAAACAATAGCTTTTTACATGCATTAGCTGCTAGCCTTATTAACTGTTACCTTGAACTAAAATTTTCCAACTCTTGAGTTCTTCCATCATTACCTTTGGAAGACGCTGTGTAAGCAAATGACCCTGAAGCTTAAGGTTCATTGTGCACATGTAAAATCTGCCTCTGGCTTTATGTGTGTTGAATGTGTAAATTAAAGAGTAAATTCAATATATATATATATATATATATATATATATATATATATATATATATTCCCACCAAACTTATATATAATAAGAAAGACTATGACCAATAATTTTAATATTTCAAATTTAGAAATTCGTATGCTAGTTAAAAAAAAGGTTCTAAGATGAAATCTCAGTAAGATTCTTCTTGGTTAATTTTTTAAGGCAGGGAGTAACACTTTATTAAAGTACCAAAATATACATTTTAATAACAAACCTCAGATTAACAATTAATTAAAACATACAAACATCATTGTAAAATTAACTATTTTCTACTTTTCTTGAAAGATTTTTGACAAATTTATCATAAAATAATGCAATCATATAAAGTGATCTAATAAAATGTTAAGGTATTATCAAATTTTGATTATCTTATAATAAATATCTTAATAATGGAAACATCCTCTTGAAAAGGGTATATTATCTTTTGAGTTTTAAAGGTATAACTTTGCTAGATAATGATTTTGCATGTAATTCCAGAAGTTCTGCAACACTCTTTTTATCAACTTCCTGAAATCCTGTATGTTAGACAAAATTTGCCTTTTCACTTGCTAATTGATTTGCATTTTATTTCCATTAATTTTTGTGATATTTACTATACTGAAAAATTATATTGGCTAACCAGGCAGGAATGGACATTAGTGTTAAATAGGAATGGCTGATTTGGGGAAGAATATATTGGGTTGGCCCAAAAGTTCATTTGTTTTTTCCCATTCAATAGCTCTAAATAGTGTTTAGTTGTCTTTAACTTCATTTGAAAGAAACTTGTTAGATTTTATTGTGACAGTTGTCATCTCAGCATGCATTAAATAAAAAACATCAAAATTGGTGAATTTTTGTGTAGCCATCTTAATATCAAAGATGGAAGAAAATATGTGACATTTTTGGCATATTATGCTTTATTATTTCAAGAAAGGTAAAAACACAACTGAAACATAAAAAATGATCTGTGAAGTGTATGGAGAAGGTACTGTGACTGATCGAATGTGTCAAAAAGGTTTGCAAAGTTTCCTGCTGGAAATTTCCTGGGGACCATGCTCCCCAGTCAGGTAGACCAGTTAAAGTTGATAGCAATCAAATTGAGACATTAATTGAGAACAATCAGTGTTATACCATGCGGGAGATAGAAAACATACTTAAAATAACCAAATCAATAAAGTTATTGGTGAAAATGAAACATTGTGTCTTTTACTTTATGGGAAAAAAAAACCACACAAACTTTTTGGCAAACCTAGTGCTAGTCAGCTTGGGTAGTCTATAACCACAAAATAAAAATTTATTTTGTCACAGTTTTGGAACTGCAAGTCCAAGATCAAGGTCCCAGCAATGCTGATTTCTGGTGAGACCTCTCTTCCTGGCTTGCCGTTCACTGCCTTCTCATTGTGTCCTCACAGGGCCATTTGTCTGTCCCTGTCTGGAGAGACAGCTCTTTGGTGTCTTTTCCTATTCTGTTAGGGACAGCAGCCCCAAAGAATTAGGGACCCACTTCTATACCCTCATTTAACCTTAATTACTTCTTAAAGGTCCCTGTCTCAAAATATAATCACATTGGTGGTTAGGACTTCACTACATGAATTTACAGGCAACAATTCAATTTATAACAGGCAGTAATATTATGAATGCTCAGATTATTAATAAATATGTCCATGTTATGATTATTTTTGCCTCACAACTCTGCAAAATGAATACTTAGATAATAAATATCTTATGTATTACAATTTTTCTTTCAATACTCCCTTCTTGACTACATTTGTCCTAAAGAGATGTCCAATGTAATTCTCATCTTTGTTCCTCTATAGGCAATGTGTTTTTTGCCTCTCTGACTTCTTTCAGGGTTTTTCTTAGATGCACTATGTGGGGTGTATGTATTTTGTATTATTTCTCCTGGTGTTCTATGAACTTTGTACCACTGGGATAGTGTCTTATTTTTCAGCATAAAAAACATTCAAACCTGTGGAGAATTTTTATGAGTTTATTTCAGCAAAACTGATGACAATTGCCGGAAGCAAAATCTCAAAGATTTGGGAAAACTCTCCAGAGGAAAGTAGTTTTGTATCTTATTTTATACATTACAGTCAAATAGGGAGGCATAAGGGGGTTACATGAAATTTATTGGTGATAGATTTGGGAAGAGGAAGAAAGCAAAGCAGGGGAAATCCCTGGGATTAGATTAAAGTGAAACAAATGAATAGGCACATACCTCTTTTACAAAGGTGGGTACAGGATGGTTAACAATTAACACAATAACAGCAACAAATAAGGAGGAGCTCTGTGCTCTCTGCTCTGGTGGGAAATTGTGCCCTGAGGGGTCTAGAAAAAGAAAATTTCTCTGGCATTCCAAAGGTATGTTATTGGAGATGCAAAAAGGCAATAAGGCTCAGTTAAGGTAAAGATTTACTTTCGTCAAGAAAGATACTGGCCCAGGATGTGACTACCTACCATGAATTGCTTTCAATTAGAAAGTTTTAATTTCAGACCAACCTAAGTGGTTACTTTGGTCTCTGAGTGTGTAAGGCCGCATGCAGGCCTCCCCAGAGCTTGTTTAGTAGGTGGTCCCTTTTTCACCCACGTATTAATTTTGGAAAGTTCTCAGGCATTGATATTTTAAATATTTCTTATTTCTTTTGTCGTTTCTATTATGTATACATTATATTTTTGAACTTGTCTTACAGTTTTTGCATTTTCTGTTCTTATTTTTATTTCCTCTTTGCATTTCTGATTGCAGTTTCTATTGACGTGGTTTCAAGCTCATTGATTCTTTTTTCATCTGTGCTCAGTCTGTTATTGAACCCATCAAAGTCATTCTCTGGTTTTGTTACAGATTAAAAAAAAAAATTCTAGCTTTTTTTTTTCATTCTTGAAGTTTCTGCCTCTGCTTACAGAATCTTCTGTTCTTGCCTGTTGTGTACTTTTTTCTTTTCTTTTTTTTTTTTAGAATGCTTACACATAATAACTATAGTAATATAGTAATTTTAAATTTCTTACCTGGTCATTTCAAATCCTTATCTGAATTTCGTTATGATTCTGCTTTTTCTCTTTTTGTTTTTGGATATTTTATTGATTATGCTATTACAGTTGTTTCAATTTTTTCTCCTCTTTATCCCCTCTGCACTGCACCCCATCCCATCATGCCCACATCAACATTTCCCTGACACCACTTTCCCCAGCCCCACCCCTCCCCACCTACTACCCTCAATCCTTCCCGTATTTGGCTTTGTTGAAGGGTCCTTTATGCATGTTTCTTGATGATCCTTCCCCTCCTTTCCCCCTGTTTTCCCCATCCGCCCTCCCCTCTGGTTACTCTAGTTTGTTTTTTATTTCAAAGTTGCTGGTTTTATTTTGCTTGCTTGTTTATTCTGTTGATTAGGCTTCGCTTATAGGTGAGATCATATGGTATCTGTCTTTCACCTCCTGGCTTGTTTCACTTAGCATAATGCTCTCCAGTTTCATCCATGCAGTTGGGAAGGGCAGTAGCTCTTTCTTTCTTTCTGCTTAGTATTCCATTGGGTAAATGACCCATAGTTTTTTGATCTACTCATTTACTGATGGGTGCTTAGGTTTTTTCCAATTCTTGGCTATTGTAAATTGTGCTGCTATGAACATTGGGGTACATAAGTTCTTGTGAACTGGTGTTTCAGGATTCTTAGGGTATAATCCCAGCAGTGGAATTGCTGGGTCAATTAAACTCAAGATGAATGAAGGACTTAAATATAAGTCACGACACCATAAAAGTCCTAGAGGAGAACATAGGTAGGAAAATCTCAGATATTCCACACAACAATATTTTCACTGATATGTCCCCTACAGCAAGGGACATAAAGGAAAGAATAACAAATGGGGCTTCATCAAAATAAGAAGCTTCTGCACAGCTAAAGAAAACATTAGCAAAATGAAAAGGAAATCAACCATATGGGAAAATACATTTGCCAATGATACCTCAGACAAGGGTTTGATCTCCAAAATATATAAAGAGCTCACACGACTCCACTCCAGAAAAACAACCCAATTAAGAAATGGGCAAAGGACCTGAACAAACACTTCTCCAAGGAGGACATACAGAGGGCCCAGAGACATATGAAAGGATGCACAGCATCATTAGCCATCAAGAAGGTGAAAATTAAAATCACAATGAGATACCACTTCACAACAGTCAGAGTGACCATCATAAACAAATCAACAAACAACGAGTGCTGATGAGGTTGTGGAGAAAATAGAACTCTAGTGCATTGTCAGTGGGAATGCGGACTGGTGCAGCCACTGTGGAAAACAGTATGGAATTACCTCAGAAAAATAAAAATGGAACTACTTTTTCTCTTTAGACTTTGATTTCCTTGCCATTTAACATGTTTTGTAATTTACTGTTGAAACTGGGGAGGAGCAACTGAGGTAAATAGGCCTTTACTGTGAGGTTTTATACAATCTGCCTGAGTGTTGGATTGTATTTAATGTTTGCTGTAGCCATAGGTGCCAGGAGCTTTAAATACAACTGTTTTTATTTTTGCCCCCCCTACAGTCTTTGGGTTTCCCTATCAACTTCTCCTCAGGTAGACTCTGTGTCTTGCAGCTTTCTCAGCCACTGGTACTACATTGCAGCCCTGTTGGTTCAGTGGTAAAATGTGCAGCAGGGGCCACCAACCTCCCGGCCCTGGACAGGTACTAGTCCCAGCCCGTTAGGAATCAGGCCGCACAGCAGGAGGTGAGCTTGAATGTAATGCACTTGAATCATCCGAAACATCCCCCCTACCCTCGTCTGTGGAAAAATTGTCTTCTAGGAGACTGGCGTCTGGTGCCAAAAAGGTTGGGACCTCTGATGTAGAGAGTGCGAAGCATTCTAAAATCTTATTTTTTAATCCTATTTTGTTTTGTTTTGTTTTGTTTTGTTTTTAGTGGACAGGTTTGTGTACCTAAGATATGGCCTTCACAAGTCTTTTAGCTCCCCACCTCTGAGGTTTAATGGGAAGACTGGAGTGGGCTAGAGTTGGAGAAATGCCTTTCCTACAGGTGAGAAAAGGCCCTGGTAAAAGTGGTTCCCCTGGAGAGTAGGCGCTTCTTGTGGAGAACAATCTGGGCATATTTCAATGGTTACCTTCCCCTGGCCCTACCAGTGTCAACAGTAAGTCTTTTCTGGCTTTTCATTTTGAGAATCTGGTAGAGTCCCTGGACATAAAAGCCTGAAAAATGTGGGAGCCTCCATAAAGGCCCCAAAATTTCTTGCTCTGAAGTCAGGGCACACTAACCTCCAGCAACTCACCAGAAGTTTCTACTCTGGTGAACAGATCTCAGCTGTGATTCTGGATTTGCCTGTCTCTTCAGGTCTCAGGGCATGGTTTGCTCTGTGGTGACCTCAATCCTCTGATGAGTCCAAGGAAAGTCACTGATTTTTCAGTGACATTTCCCTTTGCATCCCTTTCTTAGCGTAAGGATAGGAGTGATGACTTCCAAGCTCTTTTGGATCTGAAACCAGAAGTTATATTGAAATTTGCTTCTCAAAAACTTATACTAAATTATATATGACACTGGATTAGTTTTTCATAAAAGTGATATCACTTGCAAGCTTACCTTTGCAGCAGGCATTTGCTAAGCACATATATGCCCTATTTGATGAGGAACAAAAACAAAAAAAAAAACATGAATAGTGTTTGAAGATATATAATTTGGACCTAGACTGCCTGGTATTATCACAAGCTTTATTACATAATATGGGACCTTGGGAAATTTATTTAACTTTTCTGTGCCTCAATTATTTTATCTGTTCATGAGGAGAATAATACAACCTATCTCACACAGTTGCTATGATGATTTAATAAGTTAACACATGAGCAGTGATTGGCATACAGTGAGTGCTATATGTTTGCTATTATCTCCTTTAATCCTTTGAAAATCCTCTGAAACAGATATTATAATTTTTTACAGAAAACAAAACAAAGTCACAGATGATTCAAACAACTTGCTAAGTGCTACGAAATGAACAGTTCACATTTCTAAACCATACCTATACTTGGAGTTAATATAAAAGAAAAATCCCCATCTTAATCCTTATAATTGGCCACAAAATATTGTAACTCAATAAAATACATCCAGCTTATAGTTATGGAGAAATGCTACTGCAAATTAATTTTTATATATGTGTTATCCAGATATTGTGAAAACATTATATGTATCTCACGGCTTTGGCTTGCTTACTCCATACAGTTTTGTTTGGTCAATAGACTTTTATGTTTTAAAAAATCTGAAAGAGTCCTGCAGAGTCCCAATAATTTTTACAGTTTAAACATTCCGTTTTCACAGAACGACTCATAGATATTGAACTTGTTAGAATGTACTGGGACTTGGAGGGCCTGTGCCACCACCTGTGCAGAGACAGAGGGAATGCGCCACCGGCTGTGTACCTGAACATCAGGTTCCCTATTATCTGAGGCAACTGTGGCATAGCCTCTGGTATACTGCTGAAAACTGGTTGAACCCTCACGGCCCCTCCCACTCCCTCGAGCATACCCCAGAAACGAGGCCCATAAATCTCCCAGACGTTCTGTTGCCAAATCAGCCACCCCTAACCAGGGGACATTGTTTTGCACCATGGACATCTGGAACAGATCAGCATGATGTCTAACTCCCGCCACCCAAGGGGCCTGCTCCACATCCTTAAAAACCCCTCTACCCCTTCCCTTGGAGCTGCAGTCTGTTCAGACTCAGCCGGCCGACGTGATGGCAGTGTCTCCCCTCTGATAAAAGCCCTTAATTGGACTTCTCTGGCTCCGGGTCCTTTCTTAGCCACCTCGGCTACCTAACAGAAATGATGTTCTGAAATAGCAAGAACATGCGGGACTCATAAAGGGTCAAGCATTCTCAAGTCCCTCCATGGACTCCCACCCAGTTCTCCGGGGAACTATAGTGTTTGTTGTTCTTATCTGATGTTTCTCTTTTACTTTGCAATTTTTCTTCCCATTTTATCCTTGTATTTGTATCAGATCAGCACTTGTGCATCAAATCAGTCAAGTGTCTTTTTTAAAACCTCTGCTGGTATTGTCAGTGGGAGTACCGGAAGGTTGACAATATGATGAAAATTGTATAAATAATCACTACTTACACCATAAGAATTTTTCACGTGCCATTGTCATGATTGTCATAAGCTATCTCTTCCCCAAACTTTTTGCTTGCTGGGAGATTTTGGAGGTTGTTCAGCTTTTCCCAATATAGCAGAAACTAAAAAGCATGGTTTTAATTCTCAGGCAAACCATAAAACCCACTGTAAGAGAAAATAAAACTGCCAAACTCTTCTGCAAGGGATTCCCAGTTGGTGAATCTTTAAAAACCCCATAAATCCAGAATTACATTGCATTTGATGCAAGTCTCTTTCAGGGGACTCACCGCCTTCCTCAGTCTGTTAAGTATTGTATTAACTTCAGATATACTACACCCCAGTAGCATTTCATGGAACTTTGGTAAAATCCCAACATACTAAAGTCTTTTTTTTCCCCCAGTGGATATCCAAACCTCCTTCCTGAGCATTTATTTCATCAGAATTTGGCTGCCAACCTACTAATGCTTCAGTGGATGCTTCATGATAAGTTGAAGGAGACACAGCATTTAAACACTTTTATCATTTGGGTTTCTTTTTTTCTTTCCAGAAAACAATACTACTATTTAAAAAATGAATTTAAATAAAAATGAGGCGCTGCAGTGTGAGGGTGCATATGGATGTGTAGAGGGAATCAAGGCTGAGATACCAAAGATGAAATGCCATTGCCCTGACTAAGGCTGTAGACGTTGAGACGCCATTTGCCCTGACTAATGCTATAAATGCTTCTTTCCCACCTCTGTAAGCCCCTTCACGCCAAATCTGTGCCACACCTCCCAGGACCCTGCCCATTTGACCCAACATAAAAGGAGTGCGGGGCTATTGTTCTGGGCCCAGGCTTTGAGCGGGTACTCCACTGGGCCCGCATGCGTAAATAAACTTTCCCTTCGTTACTCCCGGTGCCACGTGAGTCTTTCCGGGTTTCACTTTCTGCAACAGATGCACAAACGTGCAAGAACGCACACACTGTGTGTGCACTGAATGAAATACTTGGGCAGAGCAGAGGGATGAAGGTTTTTATTTCATTGATGTGTTGAGGTAGGAGTCATCCTAATCAGTTTAAATTAAGGATTGTGTTAAAGCTAATGTATGCCACTGGGCAGCACATTTTTCCTATGTACACATCTGAATTTACTGATTCACATAGAGTAGCTTGCAACTCCCCCAGTCAATAAAGGTCTTAAATCCTTATTTAGTTATGGTTAAAGCATGTGAAAAAAATATTTCTATGTGCAAAAGGCAAGTGGGCACTGTGGGTGAAGTTGATTGACATCTCATTGAAAGGAAGGAGATTTTCTGAGAGTGAGCCCAGCACGTTGTAAGGGAAGGGGAAGTCCAGAGACAGAACCGGATTCAGCATAGGACTCCAGTGTGAAAGAATCCTTTTGTTCCAAAAAAAGGAGACTGTAGATGTTTCTAGAGTCCATCCTGACCTAGTTACCATAAGTGTCTGTATGAGCATGGTGAATTAAAAGAGCAGTTACCAGTGATAATTTTTAGTGCTTCACTTTGGTTTCTTTTTTTTTTTTTTTTAAATTATAAGAGACTGTTTAGAAAGTTATAGAGGTAATAGAAGTGAGCCAGCTGGATTGTGTATGTGTAGGCTCAGGAAATAAGTTACAGAAGAAGGACTATGGGAGTTTATGAAAATATACCTGAAAAGAAGATTCCAGTGGGTGTGCTCTGGAGAGAGAGAGAGAAAGAGAGAGAGAGAGAGGAAGGTACCCTGGGTCCTTAGTCTCGAAGATTTTAAAGTCTAGGAGTTTAGAGACGGTCTCAGGGAAGTATCTCAATAGAATATTCATCAGCTTTATGCTGATGCATCAAAATGAGATTTATTCCCTTGAGTTCATCCCTCCTTGGGTGTGGTTGTCACAAGTGGCACTAATTATAATTCAACAGGTATTTCAATTGCTGGTGATGATATCTACAAATTTTCCTTAATATTAATGGTATTTATTTTAAGTTATCAATTCATTATTATTGAATTTGTTGGGCATTTGAACATACCCTTAAGATTTTTTTTCAAAATATGTGGAGATTGATATGTCAGGAAAATCAATGGAGTATGTGATAATTAACCAGGAGCAAAGCCAGGAACCACTGGAAATTGAGGCTTTAATAAAGAGATAAACTCAGTTTTATTCCGGGGGTTATGGAGTCAGTTCAAACCAGTATCAACCTGGTAATATTTCAAATAATCATCAAAAATGCCATGACAAGAAAAAATGTGTTAAACATTATAGATGTCACATCTGTATGTGTATTAGCTTGCTTTGCACAATACAGAAAATCCACTGGGTGCTTTTTCATATATAAGTTCACTGACACCACTGTCATACAAGCAGTGACAACTGGACAATTCATTCTTTCCTCATTGGTACCTGAAGTAATCCCTTTGTCTATGAGAAACTGTAACTCACAGAAAGGCATATCCATCATCTACTACCATGGACTGTGTTGTCAAAAGTATCAGTTTTCCCATTAACCAGACTTGAATTTAAATCTATATTCTAGCTTGGCAACACTAGACACATTGCTTAGCTTGTTTCTTTGTCTGTGAAGTGGATAAAATTTTTCAGAATGTAAGGCGTCGTGACAATTGAAGAATGAGTTTAGCAAATGATGGAGCGGTGAATGAAGTTTGCTGCTATTTAACCTATTTGCGGCTCTCTTCTTATAGACATCATCCTGAAAGGGTATGAAGCGGAGTCCCTAGTGGTATTCTGAGTCTTATTTAAAAAAAAAAAAAAATTGCCCTGGCTGGTGCGGCTCAGTGGATTGAGTGCTGGCCTGAGAGCCAAGGGGTTGCCGGTTAGATTCCCATGTCTGGGTTGCAGACCAGGTCCCCTGTGGGGGGCAACTACACATTGATGTTTCTCTCCCTGCCTTCCCCTCTCTCTAAAAATAAATAAAAAAAATATTTTTAAAAATTGTCTTGGCTCCTCATTATTCCCTCATTGTGTATTTTTGGAATTTTACTCATTAAAATGAGGCACAGGGAAGATTTTTGTGTGTGTGTGCCTTGTTTGTTTATGAACAGAGACAAATCTTTTGGCACTAGTGTCCTACTGTTCTGTAGAACTGTTATTAGCATGAATTCTGCCCAAAATTTTGGTAACTTGTAGGTCATTTAAGTCCTGTTTATTTTTCCTGCTATACCATTTAGAAATGTTGAGGCCGGCTTTATTTAATCACAGGTCAGAGCTGCCAAGTCTTTTGATGTTTGCAGACACATGATACAAATTTAACAAAAGGCCATATAATTTATACTTTAACTAGGGTTAAAAAATAGACTCAGTCAGTTGTGATGTTTTGTATTATCATAAGGCTGTGAAAAAACATATCAATGAGTAATATTTCATAAGGATTATAATTATGAAAAAATGACACAGAACTTTTTAGATGTTTGGTAGTATTATTTTAATAACTGAAACTTCAATTTTCATTTTTTATTAAGATTGATTTCTTAGATGTAGAAACTGTAAGGATACACAATTTTTTTCCATATGATAACAATCTTTATTTAACTAGTACTTATTAAAATGGAATATAAAATAAATCTACTAATCAGTTGATGATATAAAAATGACAAGTTAGATATTAATTAAAGAGATGCAAGTGAACATGAAAGTGGCTAAGTTTGGATTTGAGATAAGGAATTATAAATTTTAAACTTGGAAAATCATATAATGAAATTCCTGGAATATGAATATAGTTAGAATTAGGTTTAACTACATGTATTTAAAAAGGAACATGGGCTTAAATGAGATAGCAGTTTATTTTTGTCACACCTAAAAATTGTCAGTCAAGGGCTGCTTTGGTCGCTCCCAATATCATCAGGGACTAAGGCTTCTCTCCTTCTGTTTCTTGTTTATACATCGCACGTGGCTTCAGTTCTAAAAATTATTGCCTAAAACGGAGTTGCCACGTCATGGTCCGCAGGCCAAATCTGCTGTCTCCAGGTTTTGTATACAAAGTTGTTTTGGAACAAAGCAATGTCCATTCATTAGGTATTGTCATCGAAGCCTGCTTTTAGGCTACAATAGCAACATTTTTGCTTAGTTATAAAAGAGACTGTAGGCCTATAAAACCAAACGAGTTTGCTCTTGGCCTTTTATAAAAATTTTACAAATAATGAGATATTTTGCTTTATTTTCTAAGTCTGACATTTGGTGTGTATTTCAGTTTGAATTTCTCAGTTCAAGTCTTACTGGCCATATGCAGCAAGTGGCTAGCACGTGGAATAGAAAAGCACGTGGAATAGCACGTGGAATGAGATGTCAGAGGAGGCCACCCACAGTCTTTGCTTTCCTTATAGCAAGAAGGAAGGTAAGAAGGTTTGATAAGAAGAAGCAGAGAAAATAAATATAAAACAAAAAGCAAGATTCTATATAAGAGCAGAATTATATCGATATTTATACTAAAGTACATAATTTAAAGATATTGGCAGATGTTATACAATTGGATAAAAAGCAAAACTAAAACAAACAATATGCCGCTAAAAAGAAAATGACTTTAAATTTAAACACATAAATAGGTTAAAAGTAAAAGGAAGAAAAGTATATACTATGATAACACTAATCAAAGAAAGCTGAAATGATACTATTAACGTTAGACAAAATAGATTTCATAGCAAAAATATTAGCAAGTCTAAGAGGTTTATTTAATAGTGATAGATTAATCAATTTAGCTTGGAAACATAATATTCATAAATTCTTTGTCATCTGACGACACAATTGTGACCTCATCGACATTTATAGAATATTCCACTAATAACAACAGAATACGAATAGTTTTCAAATGCAGAAAAGAAAATTTACCAAGACGGACCATTTTCTGAAACATAAACCAAATCTAAATGATGATCCACAGAATCAAGTCCCAGAAAATATGTTCTAAGAACACAAAGATAATAAGTAGAAATGAATAAATAATAAATTTGAAAAATTCTCAAATATTTAGAAACTAAATAATATGCCTTTCAACCTGTAGGTTAGAAATGTAATCAAAATGATATTAGAATGCATGTTTATCTTAATAAAAATGAATATGCTACATATCAAAATTTTTGGGATGTGGCTAAAGCAATTCTTTGAGTGAAATTTATAGGATTGAATGCCTTTATTGCAAAAGAGAAAGGTCTCAGATAATGACCTTCCAGTTTAAAATACCAGGTTTAAAATATTGACAAAATTAAAAAGGAAAACATTAAGTACGCAGTACAAAGTAAATAACAAAGTTTGGTATAGAAATCAATAAAATAGAAAACAGAAGAATAATACATAAATGAAAGAAATCAAAAGCATGTCCTTACAGATAAGAATATAAATTGATAAACTTATAACCAAACTAACTGGGAAAAATAAGAAAGAGGACACATGTTCCTAATATAAGAAATGAGAGGTAATGCTGCAAATTCTGATACTGATAGGTTATTATGGAATATTATCAGTAACTTTATGGCAACAAATTTGACAACTTATATAAAATGGACAAATTGCTCAAAAATGACAAATCCAAAGCTTACTCAAGGAGAGTTTAGCTGAATAAGCTTGTCTGTATTAAGTAAATGAGATTTATAGTTGAAAAGCTAGGCCTAAATAGCTTCACTGGTAACATCTGTGTTATTTTAAATAAGAATTAATATCAGTTGTATGTTAACTCTTTCAAAAACTTGAAAAAATAGAATGTTTTCCAACTTCTTCAATGAAGTCAATATTAGTCTTATATTAATTCAAGACAAACATTTTAACAATGCTGTAAGACAAACTTGAAGTAGGTAGGTAAGTACATATATATACATACATAGGTAAACATTGATAAATACACATACTATGATAAACATACATTAATAAATAAATATTAATAAATATACATAAACTTTAATCTATAACTTGAACCATATGCAAAAACTGAGTAAATATAGAACATAGACCTAAATGCAAAATCCAAAGCTGTAAAACTTATAGAAGATAATATGGGGAAATAGTTTTATTTTTGTGATACTCTTGGTCAAATATTCCTTTGATACAACGTTGTAAGCATGAGTCCTTATGGGAAAAGGGGGGAAAAGTGGTGACAACTGTAATAGCATAAACAATAAAAAAAAGGATAAAAGGAAATTTAATACCACAAAATAGTTAAATTAGAGTTCATCAAAATTACAAATGTCTGCTCTTCAAAAGATGATGTTAAAATAATGAAATGACAAGCCACAACCTGGAAGAAATTACTTGTAAGTCACATGTCTGACACAAGACTTATTTGTGTTATTTATAAAATTCTCAAAACTGAATAATAATAAACAAAAGTCACTAAAAACAAGAGAGAGAAGAAAATGAGTTAAAAATTCACTTTATCAAAGAAGCTATATGAATGACAAATAAGTGCATAACATGTACACAATATTGGTCCTCAGGGAAACACAAATTAAAACTACAATGAGACACCACAACACACTTAATGGATTATTTAAATTAAAAAAGACTGACCATAGGAAATGTTAAGGATTATGTGGAGTAACTGGAATGCTCAGACACAGCTGGCAGAAATGCATATGGTATACGTATTTTGGAAAAGTACTTGAATATTTTTTAAATGTTATACCTACATCTTCCATACTAGCCAACAATTCCACTCTTAAATATTTACCCAAGGAAGCCAGTCAGAAAAAAGACAAATTCAATATGATTTTACTTATATGTGGAATCTAATGAACAAACTGAACTAACAAAGAAAATAGAGACAGACTCACAGACAGAGAAGGATGACAGCTAGGGGTGGGTGCGAGAGATTAGGTGGTGGGGAGATTGAGCAAAAAAGAAAAAAGACATATGGACATGGACAACAGTGTGGTGGTTGCTGGGGGAAAGGGAGGTATAAGGAGATTAACGGTAGTGAAAAAATACAATAAAAAATAAAATGTTAAAGAAATAAATATTTACCCAAGGGAAATTTAGGCATATATTTACATAATAGTTATATATAAAAGTTCATAGCATCTATATTTGCCAAAAAATGAATATAATGAGTGTCCACCATTAGGTAATTGACAAGTAAACTCTGTTATGGGGGGCCATAAATTACCTTGCTCGAGAACCAGAAGGAATACGCAATATGCACTAAATACATGGCTGAGGATCAAGGTAATTTTATTGTTTGAAGAGCCCAGACCCTCTTCCAAAGTACATTCTGTATGATTATATTTGTATAAAATCTTACAAATGCAAGGTTCTGACAGAAGCAGATCAGCAGTCATCCTGGGATGAGCAGATGAGGAAGGACAGATTTTACAAAGAGCAGCGGGAAAGACAACAAGGATGGTGGGTATGTTAATAATCTTGATTGTGATGATGACTTCTTGGGGGCGTATATGTGTATACATATGTTAAATCATTATAATGTTCAAAAGAACTACTGAAAAAGTACACAATATATTTGACCTCACCACTCTAAATAAAGCACATCTGAATATAAAAGTTATGTAGGATAAGTTAATGTCAGGTACCCAAATGTATATATTCGTGGATTGCTTGAAAAAAATGTGTTTTGTGTTACAAATGCATAGTAAATAGCGAGCTTGCTATATAGATGCTGTGGACCGAACTGTGCGTTGCCCAAATTCATTTGTTGAAGCCCTAACACCCAGGGGGACTGCGCTGGAGAGGGACTAGCCTGGAGAGAGTCTGCCTCTGGCTGGCCTGTAGTGTGTGGGTTCTTGATCTCCTGTAGGAAAGATTTCACAACAGGAGTCCAGGTGATTTTGAGAGTATGTTTATTAAAGCTGGGACAGTGAGACAAAGGAAGGATTTAGGGCAGAAGAAGTAACAGGAAAGCTTAGGCGGTGCTCTGCTTTGGCTCCCTAGAAAAGTTGTAGGAAAGGATTGAGCCAAGGCGGGGCTGCTGGCAGCTCACTGGGAAGTCAGAGAAAAGGGGACCCTGGAGACAGGCTCACTGGGTAAGCCCAGGTCGAGCAGCTCCCCTGGTTGCAAGTCTCCTGCGGATCCTTAGAGTTTAGGATTAACCTGCTGGCTGTAAATTGCCCAAACTGTTTGACGTTGTTTAATTTTCTTGTCTCAGTTTTCCATTCCAGTTGCCCAGGAATTTTTCCTAGCTTCTTACTATCCTGTCTTAGGGCTATATGTGGGGAAGGGATCTTTAGGAGGAATTAAGATTAAATGAAATCCTAACAGTGAGGCTTTAATCACATAGAACTGTGACTTTATAAGAGGAAGAGATTTCTCTCTCTCACTTTCTTTCCCTCTCTCTTTTTCTCTCCCTCTCTACCTCCCTCGCCCTGTCCCTGTCCCTCCACCATGTGAAGACACTGTAAGAAGGTCGCCTTTTGCCTGCTTTGAGGCAGCTCTCACCAGAACCTGACTATTGTGGCACCCTGATCTCAGACTCCTACCTGTCAAACTGTGAAAAAGTTCATTTGTGTTATTTAAGCTACCCAGCCTATCATACTTCGTTAGGACAGCCCAAGCTGATAAATACAGTAAATATATCTAAGTGTATAGCCCATGATCTCTGAAGTCTGCAAATTAAATCGTAAATTGTAGAGTGGTTGTCAAATTTGAGTTAACAACCACAATACGAAAGGATCCTTAAAATTTATTTAATGTGGACACCAGTTTTATATGACGGAGTAGAAAGTAATCATCAGTTGTATTTTATTAAATTAACATTTACGTATATGTGTGTGTGTTTCCATCTCCCTCTATATAGTATATATTACCTTTTAGTTTTATGTTTTTTTTAATGTTTCCTAGAAAAAAGAGAGAGATGGTAGAAGAGAAAAGAAAATAGAGCCAAACTTGTTGCCCTGAATAGCATTAAGCTCTGTGTGTGTGAGTGTGTGATATGTGAAAATGAATCCGACATAGTTTATTACAGAATCAGTAAAATAGCTTCGTGCTGGTTAGAAGGAAAACCTGGCTTGTCTGCTGACATTGCTGAAAGCATTTACATGAAGGAAAAACTAAGCACTGTCTGGTGTCATACGCACCATGATCTGTTGCTAGAACAAGGAACCTCCGCTGCAAGCAATTGGACACAGAGAAACAAAATCTTTTACTCATGACTTTATGCAGATGCTTTGTTTTTACAAAACCTTTTTGACTTTTGCCTCTAGAAAAATATGTACTGAGATTTTCAAACAGTGCAAAATGAGTAAAACCATACCTCATGGAGAAAAGTGTATGTTTAAATAGGTCAAATAGTGTGGTTCAACACAAGGTTGACTCTCACAATACTTTATTGGCTGAAGATACATTCAAGGGTCTAGGATCAAGAAGCAACTTAAGTTGTATTTGTTTATTGACTGATGGAATTGTGGCATATGCTTCTGGGAGGTAGAAAAGGAACTGAACAATTATACGAAAAGTGTGAGATTTTGAAGTTACTGTCTAGAGACCTTAATATGCCAGGTCATATATTGCCAAAGAAAGTTACAAACTCCTTTATTTTTTTGCTACATTTGTACTGTAATTATAATGTGTATTGATGTATATCTCTTAAATCATCTCACTTAAAGAGTAAGGCAATTTTGCGCTGGTACCATGTGACAATGTCCTGGTTTTTTCTTGCTCAATATGAGCCAACCCTTTCTGTTAGAAAGCTCTTATTTCAAAGGTGGAGACAAAGACTGATAACAAGTCCTCAGTACTCAATGGTTCAGGTTGTGATGTATTTGGTTGAACAAAAGTTTGCTAATTGTTTAACTTCTGCAAAGTATAAAAGGTTCCAGAGTGGTGGTGCTATGTAAGAGAAACAAATAAAAGTTGTGATAAAAGTTTGAAGTGATATTATCTTTATATGTAGCAAATAGTAAGTTAATAAGAGAATGTTAAGAAAAACAATATTGCTATGTAAGTAGGCTTTTGGTGTTTCATTTTTTCTTCATAATAAATAACATTTAATTTATAGTTTTATTTGTTGAATTACCTAATATCCCAAAGTATGCATTCTACCTGGCCAGTCCAGACATCTTATTTTGCATTTCTGATTTGCAGGTAATGTGTTATTTAAACATTATACATACATTACATCTTTCTATTAGTTCAATAGAAAGAAGCACTTTTAAGAAATTAACATGTAATTTAATATGTCTCCTTTTCAGCTCAGTTTAGATATTTATATATATTTGTGTAACTGCACAGTAATTTTTGAATTTCCTAATTACTGATTCTGTCTTTGCATTGCTTAATAAGCCACTTGTATTTTGTTATTGGTCTATTTCTTTTTTCCTTTACATAAACAAATTCGTTATTTGTATTCATTTGTATAAATAAACTGAGGGAGGAAAAATTAAATATATACTTCGTAGAAATGAAATCATGACAACAAGCCCTATATGCACTGCTTATGACTCTAGTCAGATGTATTGCATCACAGCTCTGCCCGACACTTTTTCCTACTGGCACAGAGTAGGTTTTGCAACCGATGATGTGACACATAAGGAAACGAGGCAGAATTGATGTGAATGGAAATTCAAAAAAGCCAAATTTTGATGTAGGCTTCTAAAGTTAGGCAGCCATGATGATCAGTTTCTAATGTTACTAGGAAATTTACAGAAATAGCCAAATGTTAAATTCACAAGACATACATTTAATGAAACTGCAGTCCTGAAATCAGTGAATATTTTGTTTCCTCAGGACACAGGAAATAAGCACTCTTTCATGCCCAACCTTTCAATTAACTGATGTGGGAGGATATCTGTTGTATGGAACAATTCAAGATGAACAAAGAGAGTATGTGTTAAAGTGAAATGAAGTGGCTGAAAGTCACTCGTGTCAAATTCAATTGCTTAACTGCATATTTGATTTGTTATGAGGTAGAATAAAGTTATAGATGGGTGATGGGATCTCAAGAGTCGTTACAGAACTGAGAGAAGAGAAACAAGCTTCTTTAAGATATGGGGATAACAAGTCTTATTTTCAGGTTGGTAAGGTTAAAATGAGAAAATACATATGAAATATCTGAAACATAGTAGAGTGCTAAATAAAAGGCAGTTTCTTCTCTTTTTAGCTCAAGATTCCTTCCTAGTAATTGGGAACACATTATTCTTAAGTACTCCAGAACAATTCACTAACTTTTGCCTATTCAATTAAGTGACTATGTAATTACAGAAACTAAATCCACTCTAAGTAATTAGGAAAGACAATGTGATAGAATTTCCGTCATCCAAAGTAATTTTGCAGTGACAATAACAAAAACGAAGTTTACAGTTTATGCGATGAAATGTAAGCATAGTCTCATTTTAAGTTTCTAAATCGGTAAAAAGATGAACAAGAAAATTATGGTCCAGAGAGTGATTACTGTTGATATAAAAATGTGCATTTTCCAAAGTGGGGAAATGGAGATGGCCTATAGGGAGGAATAGAAAATAAGCTTCAATTAAGGTCAGAGGAAATTAGAGAAATATTAAGAGCTGACAGAACCTCTGATAAAGATAAATAAATAAATAAATAAATAAATAAAATGGCGGAGTAAAACACCTTCCCAAAGTCATCTGATCATTCAAGAAGGTTGACAAAATAAAAAGTTCCAAGGTTTTCAATGGCAGAGAGGCAGAGATTTAGTCCAATATAATTCAAAAAACACTTATTAAATATTTATCACCCGTCAAATACTGTACTGAGTGTAAAATAGTCAGAAGACATTTCCAATCCCTGCCCTATGAAAGCTAGTATTTCAGTGGGGAAGAAAGGCTAGTCGGCAGGTATTTCCAATTTTCATTTCATAAGTTTTCCATCTTGCCCAGACGGTAAGCTCAATGAAGATAGAGATATTTGATGTTTTAATCTTGTGTTGGTTTTTTAGTTTTTATTTAACTGATTAATCTACAGTGTCTCAGTCCTTATTATTGGTACATATTAGATATTAAATAAATATATATTGAATAATTCAGTAATGATAAAAAATGAAACATCATTCTCATTAAGGGGAAGTAATTTTTATTTGCCATGAAATTGCTCTCCAAATTTTATACCAATTACTCTGTTGGAAAATTATGTGCATAAACCATAGATATATGGATTTTTGTATACTTTTATACATGTACTACAGCTAATATATGAAGGCCATTAGAGAATGTAAACAAATAGAGATAAAAATAATTGAGAATAGAAGTTATTACTTTTTCCATTCAGTTGTAAATTTTGTTGCAAATCTTTTGCTGTAATGAAATCAGTTTGTTTTATTTTCTTTTGTTATAAAGGAACAAATATGGGAGTAAAAATGTTATCTGATGTTTATACAACTCTATAAATTTTGAGTGACACACATTTTTTCAATATATAATCGTAAAAGTGAGAACTAGTGGAATGTGTGCTGTTTAATTGCTAAATTGAGTAAATGACCTGATATATTTCACTTGGGCCAAATTTGTCATGAAAAGAATATGAAATAGCAGTTATAATGGTATCGATTGGATCTTAGGGTGAGTTAATTCCCAATCTGTAAGTAAAGGAAAGCCCTTCCTGGATATAATAGGAAAAAGATTCCTGAAATATATTACATTATTTAACCTTTAAACATATTTAGTTTACTTTTTTTACTGCAGATTTCTCAGGGCCCAATTAAATAACCAATACTGAATACAATACAGGAAACAGGAAAGAAATGCATTTTAAATTAGTGGAAGTTATTAGCAAACATAGAATTAGGCTTGATTAGATTTAAACTTTTATTGAAGTTTCCTGTAACAAAAATCTGGTTACTTTACTTCACAATTCTTTTCCAGGTGATGTAATTGGTAGAGTATGAACAACATAAACCAAGCAAATTGATACCACTAACTTAAATGCAGATAAAGGGCATAGTCAAGGATAGAATTACTGTGTACCAATTAGCATCTCTGTGATAAAAGCCAGGAAATCCTGCCCTTTGAAGCCCCCCAAAGAAGACTACTACTTATAATACTACTTAATGGCTTAAAGACCTTGTCTGAAAAGCTTTCTTTACTATTTTTCGAGCATTGTTCGACCCTACTGGTCTCTGCCATTTGTTCTGGAGATCCTGTTTACCTATAATTATACATACTGATTTTCCTAATACCTTTAGGAGTGGTTTTAAGCCAGTTCTGAAAGCAGACTGCTAGGCGGAGTGATGGTGGACGTGGAAAACTGGTACTGGGGTCTTTCCAGCGGAGAGGACACAGAACATCCAGGGACCAGTTCCAGGAAACAGCAGCTCATTTTGAGTGTTCCCTGCCTGGAGGAGCCCAACGACAATTTCCCAGATCTACCATCATTTCAGCCAGCCTACTCTCAGGCCTGGCTAATATTTGCTCCAAAGGCATTGTGATACGGTGCACAGTAGTAAATCTGGTCTTGGGCATCTATGTCAATAGAATAGGTGGATTTCCCCAGTGGAGCCGAAGAAACAAAGGATACCCATCTTTTGTATCCTGTTCCTTCTCTGGCAATAGTTGGCTCTTTCTTGGCATTATCCCAAGTCACATGTGGTAGTTCTAGCACAATCGGGGTTACACAACCTTTACCAAACATGGTCTCGTGAGATAGTCTTATTACAGTAGTTTTGTAAAACTCCAGTTAGTGAGGTGTGTAATCTTACATTAGGTGACATGTACATCTTTGAGCAACAACTGTGTGCAAGGCGATTCAATGCCGTGATTAGCAAGATGCTGTTTCCCATATCGAGTGAGTAGAAGAAGGTGAGTATACCCAAACCAGATGTGCTTTATGATTCAAGGAGGACTATTACCTTCTGAAAAATAATTTTCTCTAATCTGAAGTTAAAACAGATGATAAATTACTAAAGTTATCAGATGCCCTCTACAAAGTAAAATTTTAGGAGACTTTCAGAGAACTACCATCCGAACGGCACACACTTGGACTACAGTATCACCTTTCATGGGGGAGAAACCCTGACATAGTCTGGCCTGTGTCCAGGTGCACCTCTTCTTATGGAAGAGGTTTTTTCTGAATGTGCTCTGACAGTATTTGTCATGTATCTACCAAGTATCTTAAAACACACCAGTTTTTTAAAAAATTGGCTGCTTATTTTTATAGAATTAACATTTGTATCATTATAAAATGTCTAAAAATTGATATACTTAAGACATTGAATCAAGACTATCCCATTAGGTACAAAATTTATTAACATCTAATAGAGATTTTTTTTTCTATCCAAGTCATTTTTGCTCAAATGACACTATTTTGAACTGGGAATTAGCAAATCATTCATGTTTTATGGCAGTTTATGCTTCTGATAATTCAGAAATCACAGCAGCTAAAGAAGAAAAGAACTTTAAAATGACCGTGAAGTCAAGCTTATGACTTCCTATCATGGGGGGCAGAAAAGGGGGAGGAGAGAGAGAGAAAGACAGAGACACACACATGAGAGAGATATCTTTATTGTAAGAAAGCATCTATAAAAGTTATAATGCTGTGTTGAAAAAGAAAATTACTTCCAATTGCTAATAAAGAAAAAATTTGAAATATTTTAAATTAAAAAATAGTTGCATCCTTCTCATGTTTTTAAAATATGTATCTTCTTTCAACTTAATTTATTTTAAAGGTACAATTTAAATTAGCCAGGAACCTTAACCTCAGAAATGAAAATTGCCTAATGGTATTCGAAGCAGTAAGATATATATTTAATATGTAATTGCATATACTTATGTAATATAGATGAACTTGTACACACTGAAAACATATGTAGGGAACTGCTAGAGGGAATCTAATAATGAGGTAATGTCTTACATTGACTTAATTGATGTTAAACTATTATTTTGTATTTTCTAACTTTTAAAGCTATTAGTACTTTGTATGATAATTTTCTCTTTGATTTTCTCTTCTAGGATTAAGTCAATAATTTCCGTTTTCTTTACCTTTATCTAGTATGACAGCATGTACTAAAACTTTAGAAGCCTAGTAAATTAGGCTAACGCTAGCAAAATTTTTTACTTCTGAAATGTTCAAACATTTTTTATTGTTTAATTACGCTGGTCCCATTTCCGCCCCAGTACTCTCCCCTGCCCTACCTAGCCCTACCTTCCACATTCAATCCTTCCCCCCTCAATTGTCTCTGTCCATGGGTCTTTTATACATGGTCCTTGACAACCCTTCCCTCCTTTCCCCATTATCCTGTTTCCCTCTCCCCTCTGGTTACTGTCAGTTTGTTCTTTATTTTAATGTCTCTCTCTGGTTCTATTTTGCTCACTCGTTTGTTTGTTTTGTTGTTGTTGTTGTTGATTAGGTTCCACTTATAGGTGAGATTTTTTTTTTTCATCACCTGGTTTATTTCACTTAGCATAGTGCTTTCCAGTTCCATCCATGCTGTTGTGAAGAGTAGGTGTTCCTTCTTTCTTTCTGCTCCAAAGTATTCCATTGTGTAAATGCACCACAATTTTGTGATCCCTTCATTTACTGATGGGCACTTAGGCTATTTCCAAAACTCGGCTATTGTAAATTGTGCTGCAATGAACATTGGGGTGCTCTTTTGTATTGGTGTTTCAAGATTCTTATGGTATAATCCCAGCAGTGGAATTTCTGGGTCAAAAGACAGTTCCATCTTTAGTTTTTTGAGGAAATTCCGTACTGTTTTCCACAGTGGCTGCGCCAGTCTGCATTCCTACCAACAGTGCACTAGGGTTCCCTTTTCTCCACATCCTCACCAGCCTTTCTTGTTCATCGATTTGCTTATGATTGCCATTCTGACTGATGTGAAGTGGTATCCCATTGTGGTTTTAATTTGCATCTCTCTGACAGTAAGTGATGCTGAGCATCCTTTCATGTCTCTGGGCCCTGTCTATGTCCTCCTAGGAGAAGTGTCTGTTCAGGTGCTTTGCTCATTTTTTTAATTAGATTGTTTGACTTCCTAGTGTGGAGTCATGTGAGTTCTTTATATATTTTGGAGATTAAACCCTCGTCTGAGTTATCATTGGCAAATGTATTTTCCCATATAGATAGTTCCCTTTTGATTTTACTAATGTTTTCCTTATCCATGCAGAAGCTTTTTAATTTAATGAAGCCCCATTTATTTGTTTTTTCCTTTATGTCCCTTGCTCTAGCATCATCCTAATCCCAAAACCAGATAAAGACAAAACAAAGAAAGAAAACTACAGGTCAATATGGCTAATGAACATAGATGCTAAAATCCTTAACAAAATATAGGCAAATCACATCCAACAATACATTAAAAAGATCATACACTATGATCAAGTGGGATTCATCTCAGGGATACAAGGATGGTAAAATATTCACAAATCAATAAACATAATGTATCACACAAAAGAAAGATAAAAATCACATCATCACATCAATAGATGTAGAAAAAGTATTTGATAAGGTACAGCACCCATTTATGATAAAAACACTCAGCAAAGTGGGGGTAGAGGGGGCATACCTCAACATAATAAAGGCTATATATGAAAAACCTCCAGCTAACATCATACTCAATGAGTAAAAACTAAAAGCTTTCCCACTAAGATCAGGAACATGAGGGTGTCTGCTTTTACCACTTCTATTCAACATTATTTTGGAAATTCTAGCCACAGTTATCAGACAAGGGAATGAAATAAAAGGCATTAAAATGGAAAGGAGGAAGTAAAACCGTCATTGTTTGCAGATGACATGATAGTGTACATAGAAAACCCTTACAGACTGCACCTAAAAAACTACTTGACCTAATGAGTGAATTTGGTGAAACAGCAGGATACAAAGTCATTATTCAGAAATTAAAGGCATTTTTGTACACATAAACTTTTATGTTTGATGTAATTCTCTATATTATTAAAGTATTGGTTAAAGAGTATGTTGATCATTTGGATGAGACAATGTTATTTTGGAAAGTATGACATTATTATCAGGGTTTTTTTTTCCTCGTCATATTAACCCTCTTTTGCATATGATCACAAAACTGACCTCAGCACCAACTCATTAAAAGTCACTTGATTAAAGTTTATCATTTTTGAAACTCTAGCAATCTGTAATGTAAGGTCAGAAATTCACAGAGATTGTATTATAAAATGAAAATATGAGCTGTACAAAAATAGTTTAAGTTTACTTGAGATCAATTTATTAATGTTTTACAAAAATCCTGACAAGTTCATTCATGTAGTTTTTAATATACGTCTTCTTTGTAACATACATAAAAAGGGGACTCTACCAGTTTGATAGGGCTGCCATAACAAAGTGCCGTAAACTGGGTGACTTAAAGTAACAGAAGAATCTTATTGTCTCTCAATTCTGGAATCTAGGAGTTCAAAATCAAGGTGACAGTAGGCCATGCTACTTCTTTTTCTCCTAACTACAGGTGGTAGCTGACGACCCTTGGTGTACTTTGGTTTGCAACTGTTTCAGTTCATTCTCTTCCCCCATTGTCACATGGTCATCTATATATCATATTTCCTGTTGTGCATGTCTGTGTCTATGTTCAAATTTCTCCCTTTTTAGGGACACCAGTCACATTGGATTATACCCTACCCTAATGACCTCATTTTAACTTTATTACCTTTGTGCAAATCTGAGATATTGTATTTTAGGAGTTCATCCTGTCCTTTTAGGGTGCACAATTCAATCCGTAACAGGGGAATGACAAGAACATGTAGTAGAAGGGAATAGTAATAATCTGGTAACATATAATACCAGAGCCTGAGAACTTCATTGCAAGCTCTTCACTCAAAAAACAAACAAACAAAAAACCTTCAGCATAAATGAAGAGAAGAAATACCTTATAAATTTCTATGAGACATAATAGAAAAACTGATATCAAAACAGAATTAATATTTTATTTCAGTGGTGATTCTAAGCTATAAATAATTTTCACACACTTTATTTAGAGAGGCAGCAAAATTCATATATATATTTGGAAAAGTATACATATATGAAAAATACTTTATTTTTTATGTGTAGAGCACCTTGATTATTTTTAGGTTATTGGGGAAGTGGTTTGATAAAAATTGTATTACTTCTCATTGGTGCTATATAAAATTATATTTTGTTTTCTCATCATATTTTCAAATTTATAACATAACTTTAAAACTAAAGAAATAAAAATTTAACACATAGTGAAATAAATGTGCAATACAGAAATACACAAAGAAGGAAATAATTAGAAAGCATTAAAATAATTTGAAAATTGTTTCAAAGTAATATTGTAAATGGGAACCCTGAGCAAAATATAATATAGTGTTCTGTTGAGTCTAAAATATACATTCTCATGAAAAGGAAGCAAAAATACAACTAATGTTAAAAAATTAGTCACTGAAGGTAAGGAAGAAGTTAAAAAAGTACTTCAATGATTACTTCTAGTAGCATTTTTTAAACTCTTGGTGCAAACAAAAATGCCACTTCCATTTACTCTGGACTACCTTATCACACCTGAGGCTTTTCTAGGTAAACTGGTTATAGAAAGAACAAAACCTAATATTTTTTCAAATACAATAGTATTCCACTCTTGTTTAAAACTTTTTGATGTCTCTCTCTCTCTTTCTTTTTATTTTTTTTTTTGTCCAACTGTGCTTTCAAAGACTTTGGCTATTTTACTCAAATTTCCCCTTTTTCCCTCCAGCCTAGCATCTCAATCAACCTTTCACTCACATGGTTTAGTGCGGGTCTCAGAACGTACCCTACTTTGTTTAAACATAGCACCTTTGCAGAATGGTCTTATTTGACTTAAACAGATTGTTCATTTCACAGAAATAACTTCTGTTCATATCCCATATTTTTCTCAGCATCACCTGGTCCAGGAACCTTAGCAGATGATTTAACATTATTATTGAATACTTTCTGTTTTTGAACCTTTCCGGAGTACACTGTACCTTAGTACTTGTCATATGCATTGAACCTGACCGTAATATTGTATTGTTTCTTGTACTATGTAATTAAGGACAGGTGCCTGTCTTAGTATTTTATTCCAAGAATTTAAGCATTGTTTGACACATAGTATGGGCTGAATAAATAAATGTGTCCATGTATTTTTATTTCTAATATCATTATATTCTCTGTTTCTAACACATTTGTGGAATAGGAGTGAATTGGTTGACGAAAATACAGAATCTTCCAAAGTCTCTCAAATAAAATAAATTGTAACCATAACTTGTTTCATCTATAGTCAGGTACTAAATTTGTTTTCAATCTACAAATTCTTATTTTATTTTATTTTATTTTATTTTATTTTATTTTATTTTATTTTATCTTAATCTTCACCCAAGGATATCTTTTCATTCCTTTCAGAGAGAGATGAAGGGAGTGTGGGTGTGGGTTGGGAAGGGAGGGAGAGAGAGAGAGAGAGAGAAAGAGAGAGAGAGAGGGAGAGAATGAATCATTGGTCAGTTACCTTCTCTTTCTTGTATGAACCCCAACCAGGGATTGAACCCACAACCTGGCCTGATGTCCAATCAAACCTGTGACCCTGGGATGACACTCCAACCAACTGAACCACACTGGCCAGGGCAAGTGATTTTATTTGTAAATTCATTATTAGCTACATAAAATTTTTATTTTCCTAATAACTAGATAAATATATAAAAGAACATTTTAAAAAACCTCAACTTCCAACTGACTTTCTAGAATACTCTGTAATCTAAAAGATTTATTCAAAATGATTATATTTCATCATAGTGTTTATTTGGAATAGTATGCCTTGCATTGTTCTGCAAAAGTGCATATCTCAGTGTAATGCAAATAGACTGAATGGTATTTCACAGAGCAGGGTGGATTCAAGGGACTGTAATTAAAGAAAAGGTTTAAAAAATCCCAAACCTTTTAAATCCTATTATTTGTTTTCTAAATTTCAAATTGTGTCATGTGACTCACAAAATTTAATGTAATAAATTCTAAAATAACAAAATAATAATTCCTACTTCTGTGGAATGAATAGGACAGTAGAAGGCACTTAACATTTCATATTATCTTTATGACCGTATGAATTTTGTAGACTTTGGCAGTAATGTTTGTGATAGTTATGGTCAACACTTTCAGTAATATGAGTGCAATATAATAGTATTATTATACCCAATAATCCTCATCCCTGACTTGTGATGACATTTTATATAATAGGATTATATTTTTTTATGACACTCTTGCCTATGTCTTAATTTGGTCAGTAAAATTGTGAGCATCAGTGATGGGTACTGCGTCTTTTCTGAGCAGAAGCATTCAGAGTTAACTCAGTGCTTGCCATGTTCCTTTTTCTCTACACCAAGACTAATAATGCCCAGATATGGTTTGCTGTGGCACTGTACATTCTGGAGAGACATCATAAAGTACATACAGAGTTGACCACTTGAGATCTTTCCCTCATCCTAGCTATGTCAACTCCAACTCACTACTTAACTTTTATGACTATATATATATAGATAGATAGATATAGTCAAAATATAACTATATATTTAATTTGGTGACATGAGTGGCAATGTATTTTCATGTCATTTTGATGAATAATGACATACATAAAAAGAAACCATCTAAATATCTGGAAATTAGTGTATAACCATAAATGCTGGAAATCTCCATTCTTTTCTTTTTTTCAGTTTACATTTCTTTTTTAAGTATATTTTATTGATTATGCTATTACAGATATCCCATTTTTTTCTTCCCCTTTATCCCTCTTTGCCTTGAATGACCCTCCCACCAGCATTCCCCTCCCTTAGTTCATGCCCCTGGTTCTTAACATAAGCTCTTTGGCTTCTTCAGTTCTTATACTATTCTTAATCTCCCCCTGTCTGTTTTGTACCTACTATTTATGTCTCTTATTCCACGTACCTTTTCCCCATTTTCCCCCCTCTCCCTCCCCTCTGATAACCCTCCATGTGATCTGTATTTCTGTGATTCTGTTCCTGTCCTAGTTGTTTGCTTAGTTTGTTTTTGTTTGTGTTTTTTAGGTTCAGTTGTTGATAGTTGTGAGTTTGTTGTGATTTTAATGTTCATAGTTTTGAACTTCTTCTTTTTCTTCGATAAGTCCCTTTAACATTTCATATAACAAGGGCTTAGTGATGATGAACTCCCTTAACTTGACCTTATCTGGGAAGCACTTTACCTGTCCTTCCATTCTTTGCTGGATAGAATAATCTTGGATGTAGATCCTTGCCCTTCATGACTTTGAATACTTCTTTCCAGCACCTTCTTGCCTGCAAAGTTTGTTTTGAAAAATCAGCTGATAGTCTTCTGGGAACTCCTTCGTAGGTAACTGTCTCCTTTTCTCTTGCTGCCTTCAAGATTCTTTCCTAATCTTTACTCTTGGATAATTTAATTATGTCTTGGTGTGTTCCTCCCTGGGTCAAATTTCTTTGAAATTTAGCTAGAAGAAAGTTACCCTAGGTTTTCTTTAGTATAAACATATACATTTTTAATATTCAGAAAACAATTGAAATTAATGTAAATAACTCCCATATATATGTGTCTATATCCATATGCATATATATGTGTATATATATATATGCATATGTGTATTCAACAAGTATCATTTATTACTGATTAAAACAAATTAAAATTATTACAAGTAATTATTATTACTATATTGTATTCTTCTGCTTCATATTTATCTAAAAATAAGTGACAAAATCACATCATTTAATTGCCAAGTACATTCATATGTATTTCTAAAATTAAGGGCATTTCCAAAACAGTACAGTTATCACAGCAAACAAAGGAGTTTTAAAATTCAGTTAATATTCTATGCATTTAAAATTTTTACTAATTGTTTACAAAATACTTGTACTTTTGGTTGGTTAATATTAGGTCTCAAATAAGGTCTTCATATTATCATTTTTATGTTTCTTAAGTCTATATTTTGTGAAACTTTTTGAGAAAATTTTCATATATAAAGTAGAAACAAATAGTACAATGAAAATTCATTTACCTGGAATTTAATCAAATCTATCTATCTATCTATCTATCTATCTATCTATCTACTCATCTTAACCCCTAATTTATCACAAAATAAATTGCTGTGGTCCTAACACAGCCCCTAAAAATTCATTACACAGCTCAAAGAAAGGATATTATCCAATATATTTCATACCACAAATGCCTAAAATTAATAAATATTCTTAATATCTAACACACAGTTCTTTTTAACATTTAAAAGGTGTTGTCACTTAGCTGGGATGGTAGAGAAGTATCTGCTGGACAGTGAGTGATATAAAAGAAAAAAGCCCACATAAGAGTCTGCCTTCCATATTGGTTACCACAGCACCCATATTCACATGTTATTATGACCAAATGTAAGATAAAATCCTTAAAGAAAAAAGCCTTGCAAAAGAGATACATAACAAATGCACATCATTCAGGGTATTAGGCTATAATGAGAAGATAAAAGATATCCATCATTGGTGAAAATAACAATAGAAATATTGAAAGTAGATATTGACCTCTTCAGGGAGAATAGATAGAAGCAATTAGAGGGGGAGTTGTTTAATGGAGGGTGGGATCATATGATAAATTTAGTGACATGAATAGAAGTAGCCCTAGGAAGTTTCTGGTTTTATTATCTGAGAATCTACAATGGAATCCCGGAAGCTGTTGTGAAATGGCCTGGCAAGAATAAATCCAGTAACAAAAAGCCTTGTTAGAGACTGGGCAGGCCCGTGCCCATTAACTGTTCCTCGTGGGCCTTCTTATTGTAGAGTAGAGGGTTACCCACTGTCTTAAAATTTGGAGAATGAAGGTGAGATACAAAAACAGTTTCTTAAATGCTGTGTTTCATGGTTTAATTTATAAAGAAGGTACAATAAGAAATTGAAGGGGCAGAAAAACTAATAGAATTTGAAAAGACAGAGAGACATGGAAAAAAGTGAACTTCTAAAGATAATTTTAAAATAAAATTAATCCATTATGCTCATGTTTAGGAAGAGTGTTCTTTTCTCCCTGGCAGATAAATAGTACAGTACAATTTCTTAAACATTGTTGGAAGTGGCAGCCTGTGGTGATGGCTGCTGATGTATTGCACTAATACTTTCTTAGAGTGACAGCACTCTTGATGATGAATTATACTAATATTGTAGTTTATCACATGAGCGGTACTCTGATGATGCATTACAGCAATATATCATCAAAGCAGTTGTGTTTATTTTCTGTCTCACTAATCTAAGTCAAGTCAAAAATTCTGTTAAAGGCTAAATCTTTGAGTCCAGTATGGCTTTCAATCTGTTTGTTTTGAAAAAAAGAAAAAAGGCTTTGAAAAAGAGTGTGATACTTTTAGTCACTATAAAAAATGCAAAGGACTACAAAAAATCATTATTTTGCTTTAATTTTTAACATGTGTACCTCAAAACCTTGCTTTAAAAAATTATAGTGTATATGTAATAAAGTTTTTCTTTGTATCAGCAGAACTAAATTTTATATACACTGTATCTATAATAACTAATGTTCTGATAGAAAACACTGAAAAAGGCTGAAGATAGAGACAACACTTTTCTTTGTAATTCCAGGATTATGATGAATGAAATACTTTTTCAAGTCAAATACTTTTTTAAATTGTCTTAATTTAAGAAAACTAAAAACTGCTATTGTGCAATGAGGAGCTAATTAGCTCCTGAAAGTACTTCATTTTATTCCAGTAACCAGAAAACTTTGATATAGATGATTATGTGATTAAGAGAACTGAAAGAGTGATTTAATTCTTTTAAAAATATTTTATCTTTATTTTTATTGTTTACACTATTACATATGTCCCCATCCCACCCCCACTTTGCCCACCTCCTCCCAGCCCTTGCACCCCTTCTGTCAGGCCATTACCACACTGTTGTCTGTGTCTATGGGTCATGCACTTAAGGTCATCGACTAAACCCTTCAACTTTCTTCATCCAGTCCTCCCTCCACCCTCTTACAGCTGTCAGTCTGTTCTATGTATTCATGATTCTGATTCTATTTTGTTCATCAGTTTATTTTGTTCATTATATTGTATGTATAAGTGAGATCGTATCATATGATATTTGTCTTTCACTGACTGGCTTATCTCACTTAGCATAATAATCTCCGGGCCCATCCACGCTGTTGAAAAACATAAGAGCGCCTTCTTTTTTACAGCTGTGCATTAAATGAACCACAGCGTTTTATCCACTCATCTACTAATGGGCACTTGGGCTGTTTCTAGGTATTGGTTATTGTAAATAATGCTTCTGTAAACATAGGGAAGAATATATTCTTTTGAATTAGTGGTTCAGATTTCTTTAGCTATATTCCCAGAAGTGGGATTGCTGGGTCAAAGAGCAGTTTTATTTTTAATTTTTTGAGGAAACTCTAGACTGTTTTCCTCAGTGGCTGCCCCAGTCTGCATTCCCACCAACAGTGCACTATGGTCCCCTTTTCTCCACATCTCTGCCAGCACTTGTTCTTTGTTGATTTATTGATGGTAGCCATTTTGGCAACTGTGAGATGATATGTCATTGCAATTTTAATTTATATTTCTCTGATGATTAGCGATGTTGAGCATTTTTTCATATGTCTATTGGCCATCTGAATGTCTTCTTTGGAGAAATATCTATTCAGGTCTTTAGGCCAATTTTTAATTGGGTTGTTTGTCTTCCTGGTGTTGACTTGTATAAGTTCTTTATGTATTTTTGGAAATTAACCCCATATCAGATACATCATTGGCAAATATGTTCTCCCATACAGTGGGTTACCTTTTCATTTTGTTGATGGTTTTTTGAATTGTGCAGAAGCTTTTTAGTTTGATGTGGTCCCATTTGTTTATTTTTTCTTTGTTTCTCTTGACCTAGGAGATATATGGGCAAAAATATTGCTGTGTAAGATGTCTGAAATTCACTGCCTATGTTTTCTTCTAAGATTTTTATGATTTTTTGACTTATATTTAAGTCTTTTATCCATTTTGAGTTTATTTTTTTGTATGGAATATGTTGGTGATCTAGTTTTAATTTTTGCAAGTACCTGTCCGATTTTCCCAACACCATTTATTGAAGATGCTGCTTTTACTTGTTTATACTGAAAAAACTTTAAGTTTATTAGTGAGGTGTGCCTTGGAGATAAGGCAGATCAGGAAAAATGTGGGAGAGAGGGAGTGGGCAGGGCAGGGGAGAATAATGGGAAAAAGGGGGGACAACTTTAATTGAACAACAATAAAAAATTTTTTAAAAGAAAATTAGAATTGGAAATCTCTATTAGCAAAAAGTTTAGATTCATCAATAGAGGCACTTAATGCAGTTTTTCTCTAAAGTTTAAGGTTGATTATCAGGGAGAATTCCAATTGTAAAGTGTATATTTATAAATAAAAATGACCAAAATGGCTTTTTACTGATAACCAGTCAGTGTACAATGTGTGGGTGGGTGGGGCAATGTAACCTTGGGGTACAGAGGGTAAAGACAATATTTAGAACACCCTTGACTATTAAAGATCTCAATACCCACACTCACTTTAGAAAAATATATTTTTGTTGGTTACACTACATATTGTACATGATACTAGAAAGAGAAGGATCATCAGAACATAAGTCATGTTGGACAATATGTAAATGAAATGACTTAAATGTGTAGAAAAAGAAGCTGAGACTTAAAATAAAGGATAATATTTGTTTAATCTTAAAGTAAATTACATTTTTAGAAACTTTGAAAAATTAATGGGTATCTAAAAATTCAGATTTAATACTTTTATATTACATGGAAGTAGAACATTTCAGACCAAAAAGTAGTGTCATAATCTTGATGCCCTTGCTAATAAACCTAAATTATGATTCTATATACAAAAAAATAAACCTAATAATAACAAAAACATATGTACCAGGAAGTATATGCGTAATGACCAGTTCAAGTATATCTGCTTTCTTGATTTGATTTGGCAAATAACAGATTTAAACATTAATCTAAATGTGTGGCAGATAAAGGTTTTACTATTTTGTTGTGTTGTTGTTTTTTTTTGCCTTCTTTAAATGACAATCCCATAAAGCACAATGCTTAATTATATAATAAAATTGGTAAGTATCTGTGAATACATTATTGTATATTTATTAAGTTAAGAGAATTGACAGAACAACTAACAAAAAGTAAAAGCCATGAATATTAAAATTAACATAGTTATAATATACTTGGTGAGCCAAAAATAATGATAATTATAAAAAAAACAAACTGCTGTATAAAGTTCCGTTAAGTTCACAATGCAATAGTGTTTGAGGTTTTATTTTGTCTTTATATTAACTCTGCAAGGTGAGTAGCACATGGTGTAACATCTTGCACTTTGAATTCCAGCAAATGTAGATTTGAGTATCAGCTCTTAGTCTTGAGCTAGTTAAGTATGTAAGTCTCTTAATATCTCTAACCCTCATTTTGTCTTATCTGAAAACTGGAGCGTAAGAAGAATATATACTTAATAGAGATTATATCTTACTTAAGAAGATAACATGCTTTTTAAAGGCTTACTGCAGTATTTTGGGCATTGTAAGTGCTTAGTATATACCATTATTTTCTGTTTCTTTTGCATTTTCGAATTACAAAAGCTAAGGATTAATTTCTGTCAAGGGCTCCCAAAAAGGCAAGTGAGTTGCAAACTAGTTTTCTTGACTGTCATATGGCTTTTTCCAATAAAAATAAAAATCTGCCTCTATGAACTTGCCAGTCTTGGGATTGGTAACAATGGCTTAGTTTGTTTGTTTGTATATTTGTTTTTCCAAAACAAGTGAAGACCTCTAGGGGCTCACTTAGGCATGTTAATTTAGGGAAAGCTTCTTAGATGAGAGATGTTTTTCATCTTTTCTAAGTGCTGTGATAGGATACTTCATTGAATTAGTAGCTAAAGTTTTTCTTTTCTTTTTGTATATAAAACCTAACTTCATTGGTGGGGATAAAAAGGAAACATTTACAATGGTTTATTCTACCAAATGGAATAGAGCTCAAGGTGTGGAGCTGAAGAGGTGACTGGATTGGGATGAAAAGGAGTAGAGCATTTTCATAAAAAGCAAAAAATGTATCTAGTTTCTCAAGGGGTTCACACACGGCACACCAGAAAGGGCTTTCCTCCAAAAGATTCCAGAAGATGGGAGATAGCAATGGAGAATAAACATGAAGAATTATGGGTTTTCAGTGCCTTTAAAAATTTTAATTGCTGTTTACATTCAATACTATTTGGTACCAGTATCAGGTGTACCGCTTAGTGGTCAATTGCATACCCTACAATTGGATGCCATTTTAGGAGATAAACGAGCACAAGGACAAGCAAGACTAGGCTTTCAGAGGTCTGCTGTCCTGTGTGTTCACGCTCACGTGAACGATGGCCAGTGTGACCTTCACTGCACAGGGCCTGTCCCCAATTCTGCACTAAAAACATATGGGTGCCGGTGTGCATGTGTGTGTGTATAAAATCACATGCCCAGTTGCACAGAAAGAGGAGCAAAGGAAGCCTAAATAAACAATTTCCTGTGTGGTAGGATTTTAAAAAATTACATTTGAATTAAAATAAAGTTTTTCTTATTAACTAGAGAGGCTAAATACCTTGATGGTAGCTCAAAATCAATGGCCAGTTTAGCTGATGTCAAATTCCTACAAGTTGTGGCACAAACCCACACAAGCTCCTTGGCCTACCTGTGCCACAGCATCCTCCTCCACGTGGTAATAATAACAGTGCCCATAAGAGAGATTCTTTGGGAGGTAAGTTAAATAATATAAAATATGAAGTTAATGTGGTGCTAGTTTAGTAAATACTTGTATGCCTATGTGGGTGACATAAAATAATTTCTATTTCTTATCATAGTAAAGTTGCTATGTAATATCAAATAATAATAAATGATTACATATAATAGTTGAAAGTGTGAACCAGGACTCAAATAACAAAAGATGTTTCTCAGAATTATTTATGATAACTTGGAATAATTGAGTTTCTAGTCACTGTGTACATCTGTAGTTATAAAACTAAATACTGCTTCTATAACTTAATAAAATGAAATTACAAACCAGACTGGAATAGTTGCACAATTTTATTAGTAAATATAAGGAATTGTCTATTCTCCCTAAGATATAGATTCTGTAAAAACAAAGATAATAATTTAATTTAGAAAAATGTAACCCTATGTTTAGTTTGAGAACTTTTATTCCCTTGGGAGAGTTATAGAATCACTACTGATAATTATCCAGCCATAGCCTGCCTAAATATTTTGGTAATATATATAACCTCAGACTATGAAAGATTTTGACCAATTTTCATTCTGTGGTAGATTTGAATGTATAACATTTCTAAAGAATAAGCTCATATATATGTAGGCAATTTGTTAATGTTTCCTGAGTAGCTCTGCAAATGTTGTCAGACAATTAAAAATGAAATAATGATGCCCTGGGTGGTGTGGTTCCATAGATTGAGCCCGACCCGCAAAGGGAAAGGTCACTGCTTCAGTTCCCGGTCAGGACACATACCTGGGTTGTGGGTTAGGTCCCCAGTTGGGGGCGAGGCAACTGATCTATGTATCTCTCATGCAGTGTTTCTCTCTCGCCCTTTCTCCCTCCTTTCTCCTCTCTCTAAAAGTAAATAAATAAAATCTTTAAAGAGAAAAAAAGAAATAATAATCATACTTAGAAAAAACTTTGACTAGGTTAGACTGCTTACTTTTATTTTTTTTTAAATGCCAGCCTTTGCATATTACAGACAAATCTTACATAAAAGTCCCTTTGATGACTATACTTCCAATTACACAAATTTTAAAATACTTTAGGAGTGAATATTTATTACAAAATCTGATTAAATACTTTATGCAAATTAAATTACATTTATAAAATTTTGAGATCATTTATTTCCCCTACTGAAATACAGTGTTTTTTTATAGTCTTTTTCTTTTCTAGAGGATTAATTCTTTTTTAATTGAATTAGAAATGGCATAAGTTAGACATGAGCATAGGCTATGTTTTATTGTTCCAGATTATAAAAGGTCACAGAATATTTGATTTTGAAGGGGCTTTTGCAGTCACTAATCCAAAGTCTGCATTTTACAGTGGAGGAAACATAGTCTCCAAAAGTGACTTGCAGAAAGTCAGACTAGGCATTTGCATGGATAGAAATGGAAACCAGGACTGTTTGTTTTTTTTTTTCCTCAGGTTGTGAAAAAAAAAGTATTCATTTTATAATATGTAAAATTTCTGAAATGATTTATAAAGTTGTAATCAAACACCTTGGAATGGGAGTGTTTGTGGCAGAAGGGCTGTTGGGTAGCGTGGGCCATTTTTCTTTAATGTGAAGGGTTTACTTGTGCCCAATGAAGCTACCGCCTAACTGTGCATCTCCTCACCGCCAGCCTGCCATTTCAGCCATGGGCTGGAGACAAGGGAATGTCAACATAAGTATTTTGAAATTTATTAGTTTATCATGAAATGAGTTGCTCAAATAAACCTTATAGACTATAAACAGCAACAAATGAATAAATAGCTTTCTGTGCTTTAAAGTGAACATTAAGCAATGATGCTACTTTATTTGTTAATATATGGATTCTTTTTATTTCAAACAATTAAGTTATATGTAGAGCAGAAGGAAATGATAAATGTAACCATCAATAAAGTGCTACGCATGCCTGGATCTTGCATTGTTAGGATTAAACATCATATATAAATGAAAGAAAGAAATACAGCACAAATGTTACATATAACACCAACACTGTGGTTTTGTAGTTATCTGAGGAATCAGAAGTGACCTAAATTCCAAGAGATTGGTGCATGGGTGCACATTTTGAGATAGCACGCCACTTCTCAGAGTTTGAGTGAAGCATTGAGACAGACAATGAGAAAAGGCCTCATTACTCTTCCTCAGGGACTTCATTTTGGTTTTGTGTTTTCTAGGCTCTTCATTCTGTTGTCTTTTCTGCATCATCACCCAATTGTGTTACTAGCCACATTCCAGGTTATTTTTTAATTTAGTTTATGTATTTCCAATTCTATAGCCTACAGAGGTCATAATTTTCTTTAATAGCTTAATAATCTAATCTCAACTTCCTTCTAGGGTGTCTTAGTGAATTACACAGATTTATCAAGTTCTTTTCCTCCAAGGATTTCTGAAAATCTTTGGAGGGTACTTAAACACTCCCTAATGACATTGTGTTGCCCTGGCCTGTGTGGCTCAGCTGGCTGGGCATCATCCCTCAGAGTGAAAGGTCACCAGTTCAATTCTTGGTCAGGGTACATGCCAGGCTTGCAGGTTTGCTCCCAGCTGGGGCCGGGGTATATACGAGAGGCAACCGATTGATGTTCTCCCTCACCTCCATGTTTCTCTCCTTCTCTTTCTCCCTCCCTTCCCTTCTATCTAAAAATAAATGAAATCTGAAACAAGAAGACATCATGTTTGCTTAAGACCACTATGCTTGCTTCTACTCCAGTTAAAAAGAGCTCTGATAATTGGCATGCGATTTAGCTCAACTCAACAGAAGAATTTTAGCAAGCACTAATGCCTGAACTTGTCTGGAGTGTCACTCTGCAACTGCTTAAAGATTTGGCCACTCAGATTGGCCATACCTCCTTTTGTCATCACAGACAGAAGGATAGCATCACAGAATCTGCCTAAAACTCTGTTCTTGACTACTATCCATATCTTGACCTCCAGATTCCAAACTTCTGGTTAGAGAAAGTCTCAGAATTTGATTTACTGTAATGTCAGTGATATGACTACATTTTTGCAGGCTCAGAGATTAGTTCAAATTGTGCCGTAATGCCATTCATATAACTGTAGCATGAAAGTAGGCCAATTATAGCATATTGAATTCTTAAATGATACCGAAAATGAAGTGATCAAAACATTGTTCGGTGATATTGTGAAACCCACTGAGTAGAAATGCTGCTGCATATTATTGAACTTCCATATAAGAAAGTACTGTGTTATGCATAGAAAGACACAATGATACAGGGAATTAGGGTGCAGACAATTAAACATGCCTGGCGATAATAAATTTGCTCTCAAGTAGCTTTAAGTACCGTTTTTCCTTTAGTCCCATTAATAGCTGATTTTCTGGTCAGGTGCACTATTGATCCATTTGCACTGAAGCCATTTCTTCCTCATTAGCTTTCCAAACTTTTCTTTGCCTCAATTTTCCTGAGATACAAAAGCCTCACAAGATTATAGAAGACTTGTTGCTTAGCAACAGTCTCATTCCTGTAACTGTAATGGTTGAAAGCACAATGTCACCTTTTTTAGTGAAGTCAGATATTTTCACATTTCTAATGTTTACTTAATCACCAAAGTAATATATATAGTTATTTTTAATTATATCTCTCCTACGTGAATTATGTCAATTTTTAAATTTGTACATAGCTGTATGGAGACAGAATAGTGGTTTATATCCTTTACAAATATTCCCAGACACTTGTTCCAGGTTAAAAAAAGGCCAGCAAGAAGAAAACATTGCCTGTTTTTTCTTTTTAATTTTCAGAATCTTTTTTCACACTTGAAAACAGAAATTTTGGCACTTCTTGTAGCAATAATAGCTACCTGGTATTATGTTCTCAAGGATTAAGGAGTTTGGAAGTTTATAGGTAAACAGATTTCCTGCAGTAAGTTTCCTGTAACAATATAAAGTTGCTTTTATAAGTTCCCTGTTTTTCATCCACACCTGTGTACCAAGTATACTATTGGTACTTGCTTGACAAATAGTATCTTATGTGTTTTGTGTGTAATGTTTACATATTTTACAGGTATGTAAAATATAGTTAAATAATGATTTTTATTATAACTTATTTTTGTACAAAACTCAAAACACAATCCAAAAATGGAATGTAGAAATAGACAAAAATAGACAAATATAACATTTACAGTTGTTTTGGGAAATAAAACATATTCTGTGTTAGAAAACATTGCATCTACCATTAGGGACAGACCAAAGTATCTAGTACATTTTGTATATTATCATCTATCTATCATCTATCTATCTATCTATCTATCTATTTATATCATCATCTATCTCTCTCTCTATCGATCATCTATCTATCCATCCACCCATCTCTCTGAGACAGGGTATGTGTCTGAGCAGGTCAATAAGGGAAGCAAATTCTGCTAAAGGGGTTATACTCTCTCTGTGGAGGAGCCACTCTCTGTCTCACTGCTTCACTAATAGACTCACTTCCACTTTAAACTCTATGCTGGGCTGTATCTGAATTCTTTCCTGCAAGAAACCAAGGACTGATACTGGGTCAGAGACTCTCAGGTCCCCTGATGCTCAAACACCTGTATCATCTATGTCTCTATTTACTTTATTTGCATACAATAGTTACTAGGTAATAGTAACTAATAGAAGCTATACATAATTCTGCACTGATATTGCTCTTGTCAGGTGATTTCTTCATATGTTGCAGGAGGAATTTCACTTGAATCAGTTCTCAGAGCTGACCACAAACCAAGCATAATCATTCCCAGCATCACATTATTATTTATTAAATTTAGTGGGATTTTGGAAGAGAAAAGAAATATGTATTCTATGGCAAGGTTTAGCTGGAATACTGCCTCCTTACTTTGGATATAAGGATTAGATTAACTTTGTTATCAACATGAAGCCTTTCTATATAGCTCTGAAGTTTAACCACATTTAAATTTCTTTAATGCTCCTGTTACTAGGTGACCAAGGGTGTATCCTATTGGAAAAGAAATTATGCATGGAAAAGAAATTGTTCATGTCAGACAACCTTCCTTGTGTGTTGTGTTGAAACTTAAAGCAACAGAAATTTTTCTTCAGCATTTCTGGAGGCTAGAAATCCAAACTACGGTGTCAGCTGTGTGGTGCTATGAAGCTTCTAGGGGAGGAGGGTCCTTTCTTGCCCTTCTAGCTTGTGGTAGCTTGTGGCTTGTATCAGCATTGCCCTAATATCTACCTCCATCTTCACACAATGTTCTCCCCATGTCTCTGACTTCACATGAATATGTTGTCATAAGAATGCCGGTGTGTTAAGTTAGGAGCTTACTCTACTTGGGTGTGACTTTTTGATTCCAAAGAAGGTCACATTCTAAGGTGCTGAGGATTAAGACTTCACTGTATCATTTTGGAGAACAGAATTCAACAAGTAACAGATGGTGAAAGTCACAGAACTAGGAGAGACCCAGGGCTGGAGAGCTTTGACTAAGGGTACTTAGAACTGCCTCAAAGAAAAGGAGGATATGCTGTTCGATTGTAATTTTTAAAAAATATATTATCATAAAGAGAAAAATGAAAAATTTTAAAGTTGGGAGGTGAATGAGAACTTATTACTTTACTTTCTGATTTTTTCATGTTTCGAAATTTTAAATAATTAAAATAATAATTTCAGCATAATAAAATGCAGTATATATGCCCCCTGAACAGAGAAAGAAAAAAATCTAGTGGTCATGTTTTTTTTAAATACTTAACAATAATTATTTAATATCACCAAAAATCATCATGAATCAAATTTCATAATTTTTAAACTGATACACAGTAAATATCACCCTTTTCAGTATACAGCACATCCAGTTTGACAAATGCATGCAGTGCTGTAACCACCACTGATGCCAAGTAGCACCTGGGGAAGCCAAAGGAAACTTTAACCTGATCCAGGTTCTTGTCATGGAACAAGAAGGAATTTGAAAGGATGGCTGACAGAAAGATTTATCGAAGCATAGTAAATTTAGTAAAGTGATAGCATGCACTCAAAAACTGAACGAGCAACCTCGGAGAAGGAGATGCAGTCTTAATTCTACCTGCAACCTCCTCATGGAACATTATATATTTGAAGGTGCTTAGGATGAGGACACAGACCTTTTTAAAAAAAAAATGGGCAAGGGTGGGGATGTGGTAATCCTCTGCTTCTGACACTGGCGGAAGTGGGGGGGGGGTCCTTATCTCTTCTCTCCAGATAGCAATTTCTTTGTTGGTCCTCTCAATTATAGGAAATTGGAAAGGAGGAAGCCGGGGTGGGGGAGGGGAACAGGTGGTCAGGAAAGGACTAATTTGTGATGGTCCAATCTAGACAGAGTTGGGGAGGAGTAGAGGTCCAGGCCTTTGTTCCCTATTTTGAATTTATGGCCTCACCACCACAGTCAATTACAGGACAATCCCATTGTTACTGAACCAAAGTGGGATTCGGCCACCACAAACAGGCAGACTCTAGAGGCAGAAGCTGGTGAAAAAGAAAAAGGATTTTGTTCAAATACTGAATGATATGGGACGATGGGGAACTCCCCGTCTCAAAGCTCATCTCCCTTACAAAACCCAGACAAAACCCAGGCAAAACCCAGCTGTCCTCAGCAAGACCAAAACAGAAGGCAGTGCCCAGAATTCTTGCTCCATTTTAAAGCACCATACTTTGAAACCCGAGGCAGTGGCTAAGCAATCATCCAGTTATCTTAACCTGTCACCAGCTGCTTTCTGGCTTCAGGCTCCCTCCTGGAAACTGTGTGTAGAGCCAATGCCACCATTGGCCAAGTAGCTTCTAGGGCTGTGAGGTCCCGTGCCTCCGTGCCAGAGAGTGGGCAAAGGTACCAGCGAATGATGATCCACCAGGTCAGCAAAAGAGAGAGACTCCCTCCTGCAGTCAGGTGGCCCATGGAGAGGAAATGCCAGTACACTATCCATGTGCAGGCCCTGAGCAGCAGTTATGAGCAAGGGAGAGCTGTCTTTGTTCCCCTGGGTTTATATTAGTTTTGGATGTGGGATGGACTAGGTTCTTTCTCAAAATGACCAACTCCTAAACTTTTGCATTCTTTGGGTAGGTCACATCCCAATCAGTCCTTTTCTTTCCTGGTTAGACTGACAGCCCTCTTTGGTCTAGCACCTCCACTTGCCACCATTTTAACTTTTATGGTGTACCTGCCGGCCTTCTCCTTGTCCCACCCCCAATCTGGTACTGAAAGTGGGTAGGAGGCCTTTTACCAATGACCTTGCTAGTCTTGCACATGCTTAGTATCAGGACTTCCTCCCGCCACCATTTTGCCTGGGGGCAGGAAACCGCGCACTTGGTTCAATGCAGAAGTGCTGCAAAACTCAATGTCTTGGCCCTGGGCGGTTCACAAAGGTATGTCTGGCTGTGCTCCACACCCTCAGTGCCTGCTCCCAGTTGTCCAAACAGCCTGTCTATTGGTATCACCATCACCCCAATTCTCCTGTGTTGCTCCTTTGTAGTCTGCTCCTCTCTCACTACACCCTCAGCCCCAGAGTAGGAAGAGAGTAAGAAGCCGCAGAAATCTATCTCCTCATCTAGACAAGTGAATCAGCAGAATCTATCTCATTTAATTATTTTAGGACTTTGGGGGTCTATTAAATGCTTGCAATTTCCATGGTAAGTCTTGGACAATACATTTGCAATTTTATCAACTTCAGGTCTTAGCACAGTAACTGTAACCAATCCTTGACTACTTAGCCCTGTTGCAGGCAGTGTGCACATGTTACGAGAGAATTTTACACAGAGGCAGAGAGGCAGGGTGGGAAAAAGGGCTCTGTCTTCCAGTGTCAGAGATCTGTGCTTTGACTGTGGGCTGCTGCATTTAATCACGAAGGCGCTGACAGAGTCCTTGGATACTGCTTTTGCAACTCCCCCTATTGTTGCAAGTCCTCCGCCCTCAGGCTAAAGTAACTTCCTAAGGATTGAAATAGCTGGTATCTTTTATCCCCCTTCATTTTTCTTCTTTTCCACAATTGGGAGCCAGCCAATGGAGACTGACATTCAAAAGTAACCCCATGAATGTGGGAAATTAGAAGTCACTATACAAGCTGGAGAAGGGACAGGCTCAGAAAAGGTCTAAAAATACCCTAAGGGATTCTCTAAGGGACAATCCATTTCCTTATGATTTTTCTGCTTCCGGAGGCTGCTTGCATTCCTTGACTGGTGGCCCCTTCCTCCTTCTTCAAAGGCAACAACTAAGCATCTTCCAGTCTCCTCTTGCTTTCGCACTGATTCCCCTACCTCCCTTTTTCATTTATAAGGAATTTTTTATTATATATTCCTTCCTCCCCCCCCTAAACATAATCCAGAATAATCTTCCCATTTTAAGATCAGCCTGATGTGCAATCTTAATTCTTTCTGCCACCTAAGTTTCCCTTCTCATGGAACATTATATATTGACAGGTTTTGTGGATTAGGACATAGGATTTTTATTTAAGGGAGGATTTTTCTGTCTTCTACACTGAAAAAGGGAAGGAAACCGATTCTCTCCTAGAGCCTCCAGGAAGGAATGCAACTCTGCTAACACTTGATTTTATCTCAATGAGACAAATGTGCTGTTTAAATTACCAAGTTTGCAGCAGTTTTTTACATCAGAGATCGAAAACTAATACAGACAGCAATTTAAGTCCAATTAATTCAATAATGTACACCTGGAAGTGTGAGTACTTTTCAGATTACAGGCCTATCCCATTTTATTGTGCTTCATTTTGTTGCACTTCACAGGAGTATTTTTTTTACAAATTGAAGGCAAGACCCACCACCAGCAAAAAGATTACGATTCCCTTTGTTAAGGTGCTCACTTTATTGTGGTGCCCTGGAACCAGACCTGCAGTGCCTCTGAAGTATGCCAGCACTGAATATGGTTTCATGAGAATGCTTAAATTATTTTGTAAAAATAAAAGAAAATCAATAACTCATCCCTTAAAACTATGATTTTTAAGGTTTTATTTTAGAGCAAATGGGAACAAACATAAAAAAGGATTCTGGAAAAGAAAAGGAATGACAAAAATTGTGCCTGCGTTCCTTCTGCAGGTTGGGAAAACCTTAAAGTAGACATTATGAAATCTGGTCAGAGAATATAGCTTTGCACTAATTAGATCTGTGGTTTCCAAACCCTCACCCCAGCTCAGTGCTGGCCTGTGACAGAGTTTTCACTGGTCTTTTATGCAGGCAGTTATTTAGAAAATCTTAATTTATTTCCTTAAAAGAATTTGTTCTCTATTGGTAGATTACACATTTTTGTTTATAAAATATTGGCAATGTGACTCATACTTTACCATTAAAATTGTTAATATTATTATTGTAATGTTACAAAAGGTATTGAAATTGAACTGTCTCAGGAGATGATTTAATTTCTTGCATTTCAATTTCTTTATCTGTAACGATGGTTTCTTCATGTTCTAGCTCTGGTATTCTTTACATGCAGAAAAGAATTTTACCATTTTACAGTTGTCAGCACACAGACAAATTCAAATGTTTCCAAGTGAATGTACTCAATTTATAGATCTCATTTGGAAAGTTGTCCTTTAAAAATGATCATTAATATAGCAAATATAGTAATAAATTATATCCTAAGCAGAGCTTTCAGGATAAACAATTAATAGATCACTTTGTTTTCATGTGGAAATAACCTACTCTTATTTTACCATTTTCTTTTTTTTACTAAAATCCTTGTATATTTTGAATAAATTTTGAGAGTATAAGATGTTTCAGATCATCAAATTAGGTGAATTTATGGGA
>PVJD01002346.1:0-207679 GCA_004026545.1 Mormoops blainvillei
GGCTTTGCTGCGTTGATTTGTTAAGCAGTTCGCACACGTGCCACAGAAAGCTGTACACCCATCATGCCGTGCTGCTGAACAGCCGCCTTTATCGTCAGTATCTTTAAGTGGTTGCCATTATATTATATTTTCCTCAGTGGATCCATGCACTTCTACTTATACTTCTTCTATTTCTAGAAATGTGACTTGTAAGAAATAGATCTGACCAGCAAAACCCGTAGGGTGGCATTGAGTGCCTTCGGTAGACAGATTTACGGCATTGACACGGGATTTTGTGGTTGTCACTGCTAGCTGTCTTTCTCAGTTCCAGGGAGTGTGGCTATTTCGTCTTACTCCAGAGGGCAGAGGGCGACCCACTCCTGGAATTTACTCACTACACTCGTCACCAGAAGGAATACAAGTCATCAGCTGGTGCCCAGCATAGACTGTGACCCATTTTTTTCTTTCGCTAAGGCCAAAGGTTAAGAAATAGGGACAATGAACCAATTTCCATCTAACTAATGATTCTAGATTCATGGATTGAATGATTCAGACCAAATCCTTCCCTAATCTTCATGTTACATCAGTACTAGTATTTCTGGCAAGATTTACGTGCTCAATGGCATGTGCACTGGTAATTTAATTATTGCGTTTTTCATTGATTAAGACTTGGTGCACACATGCGATTGATCAGAGACTGGCTGTTGTAGCTCTATGGGGCTGTCAGGACAGCCGCAGGGACAGAGAGCGCCGGCCCACTTCAGGTGACAGCGTGCTCACAAAGACACAACACACGCAAAATATCCTGAGTCACTAACACACCCACAAGTGTGTAGACATCCTGGTAAATAAATCCACTGCAAAGCTGCCAGAGAACAGTTTCTGAGCCACAGTCAACGGCCACCTGGTTTCATACAGCATTTAACCAAACCAAGTCGCAGCACAGCAATCAAACGAGGAGCCTTCTTTAGACGTCGCAGTGACCGTACGTGATCGCGTAAGCTGAGTGAACGCATGCCGAAACACTGGTTCTCAGTGTCCTCCCTGAAGCCCCTCAGCATCAGCGTCAGCCGGAACTCGTTCCAAGCACAGCTGACCCTTGAACGACATGGGTTTGAATGGCACGGGTCACTTATATGCTGATTTTTCAATAAATAAAGTTGGTCCTTCATATCTGGAGGGTTTCGTATCCAGGGACTCCACCACCTGCGGATTGGAAAAATTCTTGTTTCATTTCCAAATGTGGATTCCCGACCATGGATGGAAAGTCCGGTTTTCGATCCGCGGTTGGTTGAATCTGCAGATCCAAGGGCAGACGGTGGAGTCCAAAGTGAGATGCAGATTTTAGACTGCAAGGGAATCAGGCCTCCTAGTTCTGAGATGTACAAGGTTCGGCTGTACATATTCTCAGGCCCCTCGCCTGACTTACCAGTTCGGAAACTCTGTGGGGAGGGGGGTGGGGGGGACAGATGTGTAATGTTCTCGGCATTTCCGGGGTATTCCGATAACACGCCCAAGCAGAGGCACCTGGTTGAGGCAGAATGAGGTCAGAAATATTTCTTGAAGGACGAGCATCTTGAATAAGACTTGACAAGAAAGAGAGGACTCACCTGATTTTCTCTCGGTAAAAGGCTCTACAAGGGAGACCAGAAAAATAGATTAAATATATACCTGTTCAAATAAGGTTAGTCTGTGCTTAAATGCCAAACCATATCATACAAATACTTTGGCTGATCTAGTTTCCACTGATGTTGCAGCCTCAAGAACATACACTCCTTAACTAGCCAGGCAACTACCTTAATAAAATGATAATTGCCCCCAAATACTTGAGATTTCACACATTATCATTCAAGATGAAATGTGACGCGTTTCCCTCCACTGATCATTGGTCTTTGTCCGTTTTGTAAACCATATGTGTGCAGGTGAATTCTGAAGGAAAATTAGAAGCTATAAAAATGCTGAAATAAATGCAAACATGAGGCTACAAAGATGAATAAATTCCAGTGGACGTGTTTTTTACGTTTTTACTTCTTGCTACCGTGAAGTTTAATTGGGCTTCATTCCTTATCAATGTTAGTGTTCTACTGCCCTCTTGTGATAAAAATTAGAATCTCACTATTTCTGAAATCTGAAAGCTGATGGAACAGCAAAGGCTCCTTTAGACCTGATGTCAAGTTTGAATAGAAATTGATAAATTCAGCCAGTCATTTCATTGATTTCTCTATGACATCCAAATTCAGGTCTTTTTGAAATACTTGATGGTTTGTAGAATAGGTTCCTTTCATCCAGATAAATGGCATTATCTAGATGCACACAGAAACAATTGGATGACAGTAGCTAGTCAATGCTTTTTTCAAATACCATTAAATGATCAGTTTTTTTAGCATGTCTGAAAACATAAGTTCAATACACCAGAACGACGTGATCATTACTGTTAAATATAAAGTCACTAATGACTTCACAGAGAATTTGTGGTGGGTTTCTCAGCTTTTATTTTGTAAATCCTATGCTGGTTAACAGACAACTATCACTAGCTAAAAAGCCCAGTTTAATAAAAATTTCATGATAAAATCTAATGTGTACATCTCTAAAGCTGACTTCTCCATGGTGCCGTGTTAGAGTGCCCACCACAGCAATAAATCTCAGTTATCCATCAGAATGCACTTGGGGTTGAATTACTGGGGCAACAAAGGTGGTATCAAGACTGACAACTCAAAAACAAACCTCAAGAGCAGAGGGGAAGAAGGAGGAGGAGGAGGAGAAGGAGAAATGGCCATTTTAATAACTGTGCTTACATTCCTAATATGTCACGTTCTGCACTCCGATACGGCACCTGCGCTGTATCCTCAGGAATATTGATTATGAATGTGGGCCAAACGCAGGGATCTGGCTCATGAAGGGAAACTGGTTCAGCCTCAGTCCAAGCGAAAAACTGGGAGAAATAACAATGGACTCAGCCCTCAAGAAATTCCAGTTCCTTCTGCCTCTGAAATTATTGGGCAATGACATTTATTACACGTTTGGTATATTCCAGATGCTGAGCTAATGAGACACTGAGAAACCGTCTTGTCCTTCAAGGGCAGCTCAAATGCCAGCGTGTCTCTCAAGCCAGACAGAATTAACTCTTCCTCTCCAGTGATATGACAGCATTTTATTCCTACAACTAGCAACACACTTCGCAGTGTGCCCACCTGCCTTCCTCCTGGGCTCAGACCCCCTTCGGGATAGGGCCACATCTCCATCATTCAGAGTCACTAATATCTAGCACAGTGCAGGCCTGCCATAGGTGCTCACTCAATGTTTGCTAAATGAATTGTAGAAATTAGGGCGAATGGGGGCAAACAAGGGAGTTGAAGTCTAGTCGCTGGCCTCAGTGTGTTTATGGTTTATCTGTAGATACTCCCTAGGTATCTATTGACTGGTTTGGTGTTTGTATGGCTGTAGGAAGTGTCAGAAAAATGCTATGATCCCTCCAGGGGTTAAGGAGAGCTGAGAGGGAGTGCTTCTCTGGCTTAGATGCCCTTCAATCAGCGTTTCCAGTAGCTCCTCCCACAAGTACTTTCACAAGAACTTGCTGTGAAAGCCAAATGAAATGGGGCCCCCCCTTTTTTTTCTCCATTATTGTCCTCTCTCCGTCATAGCTGTATGGCCCCAGCTAAGGCTGCACGTGGGCAGGGTCAGGCAGTGGCCCTGGGGCGCATTTCCAAGGATCTGAAGGAGACTCCCATTGCCCAATACTTTCTCCACAACTATGTCTAACAAAACCCCACCGAAAGAATGGACTGCATCGCGTTATAGATTGTCCCTAACCGTTGTAAAATGGAATTTCCCCTGCAAAGGGCAGCCCGCGCGACCGCGGCTTGTGCTGCTTTTCATCAGCCACCTACAGCTCCGACAGGGACGCGGGGCGCCTGCCTAATCAGGGAGAGGACGCGCTGAGCGGCGAGAACGGCAGCCGTGCTCTGGCGGGAAGTAAGGACACCCTTCCCGGCCAAGACCCCGCTCTCCTGGGCTGCGCAGGGCCCATGCGGGGGGCCTTCCCGCACATTTTCTGCCGGGGCGCCCGCCAGTCCCTCACCCCGATGCCTCCCCTCCAAGGTGAGAGCTGATGAATTTGAGAAAAATCATTCCTTGTACTGCGAATCCTCAGAATCTTCTTCCTTCCCCAAAACATACTCTAGCCGACATGATGTGAACAGTGCCCGATTAAGCCAACACCGGCCTCAGCTTCCTCCCGCGCCCGCTGAGAAGGGCTGAGAGGCCTCGTCGCGGAGCCTTGGGGCAGGGCAGCCCGACTGCCCAGCCAGAGCAGCCCGCGAAGAGCGCACGTCCCCGGGCAAGTCGCAAGGGGGCAGCCTCGCCCAGCCCTGCGTTCTCCGTGAGCCAGCACCCCGAGGGCACTGGAGAGGCTCTCTGTACTGAAAGTCAGCAGGCGACACTTCGGCGTCTAGAAACCCTGCTCTGGGCCAGAGCCTCGGGAAAGTCTAACCACTCTCTGCGGTCACTCGTGTAGATCCCCAAGCAAGAGGTAGGCGTCCTCTCTCAGACAGGGAGAGCCAAGGACAGACCTGGTCACCCTGGAGAGGAGTCGCCCTGGGCGGGCCACCAGATCCAAAGCAAGAGGACAGTGGAGCGGAGTGGACATTTGCTACCTTCATTGTCAGCACTGTCATTATTATTGTCAGGCCAAACAGCATCTGTTCCTTCTCTTTGATGTCATCTCGTTAGTGGAACTGCTTCGCCGCTGCTCTGGGAAGGCTCAGGGGAACCGCAACCTACCCTCTGGGAGTCCAGCTCTGAATCATGGCATGGGACTCTCTCTCCCTGGGCTTTGGTGATGGAGGGGACCTTTCTGACAAAGATAGTTCTAAAAAAAATTAAGTTTGGGGCGTATCATTCCAGGGGAAAAGCGTGTAAAAGATGCTCAGCTAGCTCCCACTGCCCCGAGAGCTACCTGACTGCCCTGGCCTCCCCTCAGTTGCCGTGATTGTATGTGATCACGTTTCTCAGCCTATACACATCCTGTGACGAGGCCCTCCAACAAATTCGCTTTTTGCTGGAGTTAGTAAGAATTCATTTGTTACCAAAGAGCACCGACTGATATCTTTATAACCTTTAATAGGTGATGATATATGTATACACACATGTACACATGTATGTAGCTAAATAGTAAATCTAGGCATTCTTATACCTGAGAACCTATTCCAGGTATCTCACCTGACCGCTGATGCCCACAGTAGGCAAAATCAGGTCAGCACACAATTGTCTTGGGACCTGTTTCTCTCAGGATGTGCCGTGCGGTACGTGTTGATTCCACCAACTTCCTTCCAGCCCGTGGTTCTGGATGGTCTCTGAGTAAGGCAGGGACAGTGAAACAAGGACAAAATGTTGAGCATAATCCTCTTGACGTCATTGTACAGACCTACTGAATTGAGAATTCAACCTCAGGCCCTTGAAAAGAGGAGAGAGGCTATTTCTTTGATGAAGCAAAGGAAGCGGGTAGTGGAACCAAATCCCTAGCCCACCTACTCCCAGCTTCTCCGGGTCCAAGGAAGATCACTCTTGTGGTTGGGACATTCTGCCTCAGGGTGGATGTGACTGGCCACTGAGTCACATGAGAATAAATCTTTCTGGACTGTCACCGAGCTGGGCTGAGGCCCCCACACATGAGTTAGAGAAGAATCCAGTCAGCTTCTGTGTGTTAGCCTGTTCAGACTGCAATGAAAAGGAACCACAGACTGAGTGGATTAAAAACAACAGAAATGCATTTCTTATGGATCCAGAGGTCCTGGGTCAGGGTGCGGCAGGGCCGAGTTCTGGCCGGCGTCCTCTTCCCCGGTTACAGACTGCAGGCTTCTCATTGCGTCCTCGCGCGGCGGGCAGACAGACAGAGGGCTCTGCCCACCAACCCCAGGCACGCAGGCGCAGAGCCCGGAAGGTGCAGAACTTGGCAGGAGACCGTCTGCTGGGCTTGAATCCCGCAGTCAGAACTTCCGAAACCTCGGGAAGTTTCACGAAGGTCTCTGCACCCTGGTTTCCCCATCGGTTGAGGAGGAGAAATGATTGCACCTATTTGGGGGCGGAAGGTGGTTATGAGGATTTAGTTAAACATGTAAAGTGCTTACAACCGCGCCCAAAACATTATCAATGTTATCATTATCAAATAGTTCCTTAAGCTCTGAAAATTAGAGGTGGGTGTAATTGAACTTCTGTTTAATTGTTTGGCTGGAAATGAGAGAACCATTTCAGGCCCACACCCCCAGATGGACTCTGTGTTTCGCCTGTTTATTCACATTTGCAATGAGGAGCTCATTTTGCTGGCAAAGAGGGACACGAGTCGCTTTGTGACTGCGTCCTAATGAGACACCTCTGCATACAAACCCCCCCAAGGGAGTTCTCCTCTTGCAGAGCTAGTGCAATACCTTGCAATTCAGGTAGAATTTGCTCTCTACTTTACTCGCCACCCAGGCTGGACACTTTTTTTTTCCCTCCTACCGGCTATCTTTTATTTAAGATTATTTTCCCCAGAGATGGACTGTATTCACTTTTTCCAGTTGAATCCTGTTTTGTGTGTGGTTAGTTTTTGCTCATATCTCTGAGCTCCGGTGCCTTTGTCATCTGTCTCGGTCTGCGATGGCTCAGCACCGTCACCCGGCGGTACGTTGTGAGCCTCTTGGGCACATCTCTGCCAGGTCATTAGTGACGCTTTCGACATTTACATCCAAGGCTCTTCGCGGTCTTTTCGTGCGTCCAATATGCCTTTCTGGGGAAAACGTCACTGGCTGGCTGGTCCTCTCCCTTTGTTGTCTCTCATCCATTCTCTCTCAGTCTCTCGTTTTCATTGTCCTTTTAAAAATGAAGGGAAACTTTGTTGCCCAAATGGGCCCTGTTGTCCCAGGGCGCCTTTCCTTGGAACATATTTGAATAGGATCATTTGTTCTGTGAATGATGGCCACAGGCTCGCCTGGGCCGTGTGCACGTACTTTTCCTTATTTTTCCTGAGAATCTGAGGTGGCCGGATGTGTGCTACTGCAAACGTGGACTCCCCGGTGTTCCCCTGTGGTGACATCTGTCATGTCACAGTCCTTCACTCATGTGCAACTGCTGGAAATAACCACCGAAGGCCTGCATAACACTCATCTGCGGTGGCCCTGACACTCGTCCACGTCCTAACTGTGCTCACCGCCTTCCAGGCTCACCGTCTTCTGCATCATGACAACCATTCAGTTTTGAAGACTTTATACGATGATCTGTTTTTGTGGATTGGAAAGTGTGTGGGGGGGGGGGGGTTTGTGTGAGTGTTGTGTGCCTTTCGACCATTGCACATTCAGAAGGGAGAGGCGCTCCCCGTTGTCTTCTCGCGTGGGGACGAGAGCATGCCCACCTGACCAGTTTTCACACGGAGCAGGACTCACTGGTAATCCCTGCTCACCTGAAATGCACCTGTCGCAGGCCTCCTTCTGAGGCAGCGATTTGCACTTCTGTAGGGGTTTGAAAGGGGAGGAGAGTGCTCTGGCCTGTTATTATTTGCGGACCACCCACAGCACTCGCAATGGGAGGCCGACAAAAGGGAAAAGGAAGGTACTTTAAAATGCACATGTAACTAGCTCAGGGGCAACGGAAGCACCTTGGTGGCACTTTAACAAGAAGCTTCCAGAGTGGGAGGACTCTGAAAAGCTTCCCGACAGCTCCTGGGAGCCCACGGAGACCGCCACTTCACAGACTCACAGGATCAAAGGGCTGGCAGAGAACCGCTATGGATTCTGTCCGTCTGGCTGGGAAGCAGGGTGGCGCTTTCCTTACCAAACTCAGGGCCCGGGGGCTCCGTGGATGCCACCATCACACACAAGCTTTAAATGTTTATTTTCCCTCAAGGAAACAGGAGTGAAGGAGGAAGGAGCCATTTGAACTCGGACAGAAGAGCTGGCATCATAAGGGCAGGACAAGCCAGGTCCCTTGCAAGAGAACGGATGGGGGACAGAGCCCTGGGCTAGGAGCTGCTCTGACGGCTGTGAGGCTGGAATCCGAAACCCATGCTTTCTAGAGCTAGCCATCAGACACAGAACGAAGAGACCTTTTCTTCTTTTCAGAACAAAGCATGGCTTGTTATGCTAACAGTGCTCGTACTTAGAACATTCTATTTCTTTCTAAAAACCTTTCAAACATTTCTCAGTGAAAGCGCATGAGGCCGAAGAGTTTTCTGTTTGTTTATCTGTGGGCGATGACAGAGGAATGAGCAGGTTGAAATGGGTCATATATATGCTACGCTTTCCAGACAACCCTCAGGACTCCAGCATTAGAGGCGAGGGCAAAGCTTTCGGTACAGAAATATGTCGTAATGTGATAACGTTAAAACAAAAATATCTAACATGTACATATCTAACTGTGTAAATGTCCAAAGACAGACAAGTGCTTATGGTGATGGTGTACCCATATGGTGGAATTATTAGACAACCAGGGAACTACGCATTCGAGTCATTTTAATGATCGGGGGAAACGGTCACTGAATAATGCTAAGTGAAAGAAGACTAATAAGCACTGCGCCTGCAATATGATTTTACTTGTAAGTTTGTGTGTACAGATGTCTATACATGCACACTGGGAGGAAACACATCAAATTGTCTATAACACCATTATACCCGATTGGGAGCACTCGGGATGATTTTAATTTCCTTCTATATTTTTTCAATCTTTCCATGATTAATATATTTTACTATTAACATCAGAAAATAAATATTTTTCAACTCCTAGCCTGCTCCGAAGAGACAACTCATCAGCAGGACAAACATTCACTTACATCACAGTAATTCTAAAAGATTTAAAAAAGCTCATCTACCCCCAAAATCTCTCCCATCAGTATCCCGCAGGCACCTAAAATTCCTATAATTCCACGACATATTTTAAGCAAATGATATATATGGCATGATCCTATTTCTTTTTGTTTTTTTCAATGAGTATATATTTTAATATCGGTTTATTCGTTATATATTTATATTATTACACATGTGTTGGAAACTGGCCCAACCTGATCTGTTGACAACCATTCGGTTCTTTTTGACAGACAGGCCTAGGCTCCTAGGGCTAGAAGGTAAGGGATGGGTCTACTCCCGCAACTGCCCCCCGAGGGGGTAATAGGGGCAGCGGAGGCGGGTCTCAGAAGGGCTTCTGCTCAGGAGACAAAGATCAATTAGCAGGCAGGCACGGCACGGTCACGCTGACTTTCTCAGCTCAGAGAAGCACACACAGGACAGCATGGGGTCCCTCCCCTCGTGTGCCAAGCATGGGCGGTGGGGCTCGGACTTCATAGATTCTTACTCTCTATTCATCGAGGGCAGGAGGCCGATACATTTCTAGGCAATGCAGACATCTTACATCCTAATAATTTTACTAAGAAAAAATTATTTCTCATATCCACTATGCTTAAAAATAAATAACTAGAGGGCTTATAGTAGTTCTAGAGTGTGGTCTTTCATCTCTTAATAGCCAGTGACCGTCCTTCAGTGTTCACCTTGACTGGGGTATGTCACAGTTTAACTAATCAGCCCCAATCAAGGTATTGATTAAAGCTAACACACACACACATATGTAATTTGCAATAACTGAAGGCCATACAGTGATATGCATTTACCAAAAAACATAATAATAGTAAGGTCTGAAAGAATAATCAGCAAATTATTACTAGTGATTTTCTCTAAAAAGAATGGACATTAGGAAGTGGGCATTTTTTTCTTCACACTCTTCTACATTATTTGAAGAGTTTACGAAAGCAGGTATTACTTTTGCGATATGTATTTACACTAATAAGATTTCTTAAAGGTTTGGAAAAATGCCCATGGAGACTTACTCCTTTCAAGATTCCCCACGCACGCCTTCACAAGCACACCGCTATGTGCTGGGGGTCTGGAAAGCACATGGTGAACGGGCATCTAGAGGGTGGGTTTTGCTGAAAAACTCAGATGGGTTGTAAGTAACCTAAACGGGAAGCTGAAAATAGTTTCCCTCTGACCTTCCTTCCCTGGACCCTTCACCCGCCTCACAGATACATATTCACTTTTTTCTATCATTAGAGGGTTTTAGAATACTTGCTGTGAATGAGTTTATCAGATTAACCCAAATCAGGATCAAAAAATTACCTATAAGGGACATAATTGAAAACAAAGGTGTCACTGGTGGCAGTTGGCGGCTGGGGCATTGAGGGGGGAATGCATGATGGAAAGAATAGTCCGGAACTCAAAGGGCAAACTGAGAAGGGAAAGGCTGAGCCCTGGAGGCAGAAGAGGCAAGATCTCTGAGGAGGTGGGCGGGGGGCGTGGTTGGGCCCGACGGACAGCGAGCATTAACAATAAGAAATTGCGTATCACAACTGTATGCCTTCCCAGGAAAAATACAGATGTAAATTCAGTGGCAGACGGGCTATGACAGCCCTAAGATTTGCTGGTGATGATAGACATCTGCGGGCTTATTTGCTTCAAGCAAGAGCTGGAGACACAGTCAGCGTTCATGGCAAGTGGGGATTCGGAAAATATTCGCTTCATCCTACCTTTTGATTACTCAGGCAGCACGCAGATACAAAAGCCACTGCGCGCGTTTGCTTAGACAGCACTGAACAGTGGGGCAGGAAGCGGGGAATCGCTATGAGTTGTCGCCACTTCCACGGCAATGCTGGAGCCATCGTGTTAAATCGGAAAATGCTCACTGCTACCTGCGAAGGGCAGGAGCCCTCTCCGATGGATTCAGAGGCGTTGGCAGGAGGCTTCCTCCTTTAGGGAAGGGAAACGCTTATTTCCAAACGACCCTGAGAACTTGAAACGAATGAAGCAAAACTTCCTTCTCTAAGTCAGCTCCAGAAAACCACTCTGCCTCCTAGGGCAGTCCCCACCCCCATCCCCATTTCTCATGTGCCATTAGAAGACCCTCTAAGCATAGGAACAAAGAGGGTGCCGGGGGGCGAAGAGGGTGCGAACATCATCAGGCTAATAAAGTTTAGCTACTTTTTGTGTATTTGACTTCAGTGGGCTTTGGAAAGTTGCAAGCCTACCTGTCACTCACACTTGCTCCCTCTGTCGCCACAGAGGACAGCTTCAATCCTGCATCCTGTGTCTGAGTGACGACACACCCCGCCTGAATGTCTGCTGGTTTCCCTCTCTGGACATCCCCAACCCCTTTACCATTCCCTTTCTTGTGCATCTCAACTTCTTTTTCCAGCCTCCCTGCCCAAAAACCCAAAGTTTAACACCGGCAGATGGTGTGTGCTAAAGAGTCAGCCAGTCAGCCAGCCCTGTCTTTCTGACTAATATTTATTTACAGCCTGTTCCGGATGAGATGTTTCAGAAGAGAAAAAATGGAGCCCCCTCCCACACACCCCCACCTGCAGTTTATGTTCCTGAGAGATTTGGAAAAACTCTGCCCTTAAAGTGACTGTAAACAGTCTGCAGCTGCTCTTTGTATACATCTCTAAAGAGAAGGTACTGCATAACAATTGCATATCTATTCTAACAAAGCTCTGTGATTCCTGGCTGAATGCTACCGCCATCCGCCTTCAGGAGTCAAGTAAATGGACCAGCAGAGCAAGTAGAATCTGGTACCCATGGCAACATACATCCCTGCTTTGAACTTGTCAATCCACCACAAGGAAATCACATTAATGGGATGTTTATTCTGCTACAAATAGCTTCTGTTTCCACTTTTTAATTACAGGGATAGATTTTCCTTCCTTTCTAAATTCTTCACAGACCTACGCAAAATGGAGAAAAAAAAGTAATGGTTCAAAAATGTCCTTGAAGTTCCAAGTAGCTTTTTCAGTTGAGGGAAGGGAAGGCAGAGGAGGAGAAACGATACGTTGTATTTGTCCTCATTTTTTGCCTGTGACATGACCATGAAAAGTCAAAGGCTTAGGCAGACGCTCTCAGCCATTTGCTTCTGAGTCATACAGAGAAAGTTTCCTTATCTGCAAAAGTAGAGCCCCCAATATCTGGCTCCGAAGAGTGTCGTGAGGTGGAACGCCCCCTCTTAGCCCGTCTGGCCCTTGCCTTGGTGGGGGGCTAGTGCTCACGGCCGACTGGACGCCCTCAGTCAGGGAGGCCTCTGCCTTCCTCCAAAGAACGAGGAAGAGCTGCATTTAGCATCCTGTTAGGAGGTTGTGTTGGCTTGTTTGGGGGCTTATGGGTCTGGTCTTTTAATAAGCTGTCTAATGATACAGAAATGTCATAAATAATATGCACGTATATTACAGGGGTGTGGCGAACACGGCAAGACAAACTACTGAGGACTGCTGGACGGTGTAAACAAGTTCACAAGCAGCTTAGAGGCCTTCTGGGAATAAGGAATCAAAACCCAACCTTTGATCAAGATTCAGCCATTAAAATCTGCGAACTACATTGGCACTGACCAAAGGGCGGGGCCAGAGAAGGCCAAAGGCTCCCGTGATTAAAAAAAAAAAATCACCGAGAGAGAAGAAATGAGCCAGAGAGCCGGGCCTAGCCCCAGGTGAGGTCTCATCTCATGCTGACTCTCGTTTCTGGTGGCCCAGCTCTAAAGAACCTTGTCTTTGGAGAACCGGAAACTCACAGCTTAATTTTCCCAGGTCTATACGCCCCACTGGGACATGGAATACTTGATTTACCAAAATATTGTTATTTACTAATATTGTATACAATTTAGCCTTTAGATAACAAAATATGTGTTAATAGCCATAATCTCCAATAAGGATGAACCATTAACTAGAGTGGGACCACTGGGGCCAGCGGAAAGCCATTCTCCATCGTCCAGGCACTGATGATGGAGAACTTTCCAGGTAAGGCCACTGCCTTAACCTGAGGAAATACCAGGAGGCACCGACCTCCCGATGGACACTCAGTGAAAAGGGACGGTCGAGGTGGCGAGGCTGGCTGCTTCCACCCTATGGGCAGCCAGGAGGGTGACGGTGCATCTGTCTGAAGACCTGCCTCCTCCTGGCCCCTTTCTGCCCTATAATGCTATGGAGATACTGGCTAGAGCTCACAGGGAAGAAGGCGTGCTCTATCCCAGGAGGTCTGCAGACTCCACAGACACGGGAGGGAGGGTGCTGCCTCCTCCAGAGGCAGAAGTATCATTGACAGGTGAGGGGGGACGACTCCTCACACAGCCAGAAGTCACTGTTGCTCGGGGAAATCCTGCAATAAATAGACCCTTTTAACAGGGGCTGCTGCCCCGTACGTCCCAGTTATTGGATCAGAACGTGGAAACAGCGTGCGAATGCTGCTGAAATAGCCGTGGGACATCGGCTCGGAGGACACTTCCTCCCCGGGACAGCCTGCAGCCCCCGGGCTGAGAGCCGGAACGCCCCCTTTGCCTTCACACGAGAGGGCATGGTCGACATACAGGTGCCCGGCACTGTGCCCGAGGCCAAAGAGCTGCTCAGTGGGAACACTGCCAGAAGGGCCGGAAGGGCATCTGCATCCTGGTGAGGAAACAGGGCTCTGGAAAGGCAGGCCTGGGTTTGTGCCAGGAATGCCCGAGGAGGGGCCGCCCCAGGCAGCCACCCATGTGTATCCTGTGTGTCCGAGGGCAGGGCAGGGGTACAGATGGGGACAACGGGAGGAACTAGAGGAAAAGCTTAGCCTCCCGCACAGCGAGCTTGGGCCGGTGCCAGTCCAACCCTTCGCTTCCCTCCTCTCCCTGCTTTCTGACGGGAGACTCTCTCCCTTCCACGGCCCACTCCACAGGACAAAGCGCAAGCACGGGGCGCAGGGGGGCTGACATGGAAACGGGGCGATGGGCCACAGAGGGGAGGAACAGCTCTGCACGGCGCTATTCACGTGACACCACCCTGCAAACAAAGCGAGGCCTCCACCTAGGGCAGCCCCGCACGGCAAATGCTATTTGCGATGGTGGTATTTGAAAGCTTCCCCCACACTCCGCATTACACTTGGCAGCTGTTCGAAAGCTATTCGCCAGCTAAATCATGCTTGACAATCATATTTGTTTCTGACCACTTAATTCATTCATTTAGCCCAGTAATAGATATTAACAACGTTCTGTTCCCTACAGCAATGCAAACAATTATAGGCATTTGTAATGTTCCAGCTTCTGCTGCGTCACAGACGCTAATGAATCAGCGAAACTAAATGGAAGAAAAGGTAATATTTTTTCTTCTTTACTAGTAATAGTGGAAAAAATAAAGCATCAACCATTTTGAAAAAGAGCCTTTTCACCTTTGGGCAATATATATATTTTTTAATCCATATAATGAAAACAAATATTGCATCGTAAACTACAACTCAGCTGATATATATCAAGTGATTTTTAATAAAAAATAATGGCAGCACTAAACACTGCAGAGGCTCTCTGTGTTGTGGTTTGGTGTGGAAAATAGTTCAAGGTGCAGAAAAATAGCACCTGACCACCCAAGGTACAGTCGACAAGTAAAAGCAGACGTCTTGGAGTGTTGTCTACACCTTCACGTCCCTACTCGGAGGAGCTGGGAAAAGAAAAAAGGCCCTGGCTGGTGTGGCTCAGTGAATTGAGTGAAAGCCTATGAACTAAAAGGTTGCCGGTTCAATTCCCAGTCAGGGCACATGCCTGGGTTGCGGGCAAGGTTCCCCAGCTGGGGACGTGTGAGAGGCAACCGACCAATGTATCTCCCTAACACTGATGTTTCTCTCCCTCTCTTTCTCCCTTCCTTCCTTCTCTCTCTCCCTTCCTTCCCTCTCTCTAAAAACAAATAAATAAAATTCTTTAAAGAAAAGAAAAGAAAAGAAAAGAAAAGAAAAAAGACTGGTCTGGCAAAAATGTGACCAGGGACCCACCTGTGTAAGAGCCCATCAGCACCATTAGCACAATGCTTCCATTTGAAATGAAAGTGAATTTAACGTTTCTGCATTTTTATACAGCAGAAACTGCCGGAGAAGAGAAGAGCAGGAAGAAGGGAAAAGGAGAGTGAAGAAGAAAAAAGTGGAGGATAAGAAAGAACCAGGACTGCGAAGAGGAGGAGGAGGAATCAACACAGGAGACAGAAAAGCGACAGCCAATGGGGAGCAAGAGAAACAAGAAGCTGGTGTCCAAGTGAAGAACAAATACTAAGGATGAGAATGTTGAACTGTGTGTAAGGTGAGGCCTGAGAAATGCCCCATTATTTGTTGTCTGACATTGATTTTGCAATAAGGAGCTAGCTCATCAAGAATCCTGACAAGAGAAGCTTGGGTGGAGTGGTGGGAATGGAAGCTTTGGAGAACTTTTGCTACAAAGGGGAGCCAAGATACGAAAACAGTACTTGGTTAGAGATGTGAAGTCAAGAGAAGAATGTGCTTTTAATGTGAGAGAAATAGCAACCGGTTTGTTTGCTGGAGGGAATTACTGAACAGAAAGCAAACACTTGCTAGGAGACGAGGAGGGAGGGGTTTCTGGAGCGTGGCCTTTGAAGGCCCCAAGTGGTGCGGCCCAGGGCTCTGCGGAGGGGCTGGCTCCAGGTGGGAACCCGCACAGTGTGGGTGACAGCAGGGGTGTAGGGACACGCAGAGGAAGTGGGGCTGCTTCCAGAGGGTAGTGGGGAACTTGGGAGATTCTTTCCCAATTGCTTCTGTTTCCTCGATGAAAAAACACCCCCAGCTATCAATGATTAGGATGCATTTATCTCCACACTTCTCCTTACCCATCCAGGGAGGTCTCTAACTTCCCCAGCACGTGCTTTCTATAGTCTGAATTTCTGTGTCATCTTCCAGGTGGCAAACAAACACAACAAAGTCAATGAGCACCCCGGGAATAAGAGAAGGACTTCCAGGCTCCGCGCCAGAAGCTGCATCACCACATACACCATATCCCCTCACCATGGGCATCCCATCTTCATACTGACATCCAGCTTTAAGCTGGGGCTTCCTTGTGTTCACAACAAAGAAAAGCAAGATATTACTACACACGTGCACTTGCCCTTACAGCCATAACTCTCCTCAGATCACTCTAATAAATTTTATCTATTGCCCAAGGTAGCTCTTTAGGGGATGTTAGTCCTGAAACTTGTTCATGAAAAGCTTTTAAAGTTTTCAGAAGTTTGCCATTTCTACAAAAGTTTGTTCTTTATATATATGTCTCATCCAGAGTTTCCAAAGAGTGTTCCACAGAATTTTTTCTCTTACTACGTGGTCTGGAGAGATGCTCCCTGAAAAAAGTTTTCTTGACCGTAGATTTTAGGGATGCCTCAAACTACCTCTGTTTATTAGAGCTGCCCGGTTGGAAGGGAGCGTCCTGAGGACTTTGAGAAGTCTGAGGATACTAAGGAAACCTTCGCAGCCCAGTGTTGACCAAGCCTGACAACTGAATTCTTATTTTCCTTGAACACACACATCACACACTTTGGAAAAAGCTACATTATGGCTCACCCTTTTCCAAGACTACAGCACTCTGTAACAGAAACCGCCGCACCGCTTTTCTTTGCTAATATTACTATTGTGTTGTGTATAACACGCTCCTGTGCATAACGTGCACCCACATTTTCGTGTGCATCGTACACGGGGTTATCATACCTACAATGTGTAATCGTTACACCCGCACGTAATGCGCATCCTTATTTTCCCCTCAAAAACTTGGGCAAAAAAGTGTGCATTCTGCACGGGCCCAGGGCGCGCGCCTGGGGTGCCTGCCGTTAAATCCACCTCTGTGCACGGCGGAATATGGGTGTGCTAACATTTAAGGAAATAAATGTGACACGTGCATTACTGCAGCATGGACTAGCCTATGCCAACTAATACGTGCCGCCACCTACACGGGGAGAGGAACAGAGATAAGTGGACCATGACCGTCCCTGGGAAGCAAAGAAAAATGCTTTTTTCCATACCTCATGCCCCAGATCTGTGTGGGCCTATAGTCCTGATCTATGTGTCAGGGAATGAGAATCGGTATTATCTAGATGATAAGAAAGAATACCAGTAACAAAATAATACGCATTGCCAAACACCAATCCATCCATCTCTAGTTATGAAATAGGGAACGCAATGTAGAAAATGCTAAGGTAAAACTCACTGACAATGAGAGAATTTTGTGGCACTTTTAAACAATTACCTACATATTAACACATTTAGTTGTAACTAACTCCACTGTGAAGTTTCGGCAGAGAATTTTAATGTCTTTTTCTAATATACGTAAGGCTTCTTCAAGTGATTATATTATGATAAATCACATTTAAATTATAGGAAATTAAGTTTAAAAAATGGAATGGTTGAAAGTGTTTGCAGCGCTGACTTAAACTGCTGATTGAGTGAGTGATAATTTCACAATGTGTCATGACCCCCAAAAAGACTCTACCGTGCGGTGACCTTGGGACGGCAGCAGCAGAGGTTGGTAGGAGAGGGTGGAAAGGGTGGGATGACAGAGCCGGGCTAAGGGAAATCGTCCAGGTGCAGATGGGACTCCCTGCAGGCCAGCAGTTCAGAATTCAAAGCCGGGATCCAAATAACAAGACAGCTGAGGTCTGACTGAGGCAGGGTGGGGCAGAACGGGGAGGGGTGGCTGGCAGAAGATTTAAGCAGGCTTAGGGACCACGGCAGCAACCATCTTCATGCAAAAAAAGGATACAATAGCCTTGGCTTTGATGAAGGAGACTCGGGTCTCTAATTTAGTGAACACCATTTCGTGAATAATTCCCCTCTGCAAATGCCTACATAATGATCAACACAACCTAGTGAAAGGTATTTCGATATGTAGATTATTAAATAGGTGGCCAGGCCCCTTTATTACCTAACTATATCCTGAACTGTAGACTAGTAAGGCATGAAAATTCAACTCTGTACTTCAGAAAAATCACAAATAGTTACATTGTGGGACTTGGGGTCTGTCCCAAATAGTTGAAGCCAGAAATGTTAAACCTACAAAAGCCAACATTCGACACTATTTAAGACAATGAGCTGAGTGCCCATTGCAAACAGAAATGCATTCACCCTTGTGGCGTACACAGGGAAGAGCCCAAGCCTTCTAAAATTTCTTTCCAACAGTGAAGAATAAGCCTTAAAGGAAGTAAAAACATTCCACGCTGCTGAAATCTGTGTTTTAATATTCAACTTCCCCTCCATCCTCCTCTAATTCTTTGCTAATAGAGCACCTTCTTCTTCAGGAAGCAGCACTTTTCCAGGCGACCGTGAGCGAGAAGGAAGAAGAACCCAGGCTAGCTCCAGCGGGTGGTCCTGACCGGCCCGACCAATCACGGTCGGCACCTGCCCCTTTTTAGTGACTGGCGTGGGTGTGGGCAGGTAATAGCGTGGTACGTTTCAGGCCAATAAGATGGGAGGGAAAGTTTGCCGAGGGCATTCTAGAGAAGGTGTCACTGCTCATGACAGCCACCAGGATGACATCAACACCCAGAGATCGGAGTCAAGATGGCCACACAGAAGCAAAGGCAGGTTCCGGAAGCCGCCTGACTGCTGCCCTCCTTGGTAGGGAAAAAAATATCCTTCTGTTGCTTGGGTAAATTTAATTTAGGGGTTTTCCATTAGTTGCAGACATCCTGATACACCAGGGTTTGTTTGTTGTTTTTTCCGTTAAAAATATACTCGTGTAGAAAAGAAACATTCATCAAATACAACAGGCTGACGTAAAATGGAAAGTCTTCCCTGGCCTTCCAGTCCCACTCCCCAGAAATTATGTGACCAGTGTCTGCTAGCCCATCTACTGGCAGTCATTAAAATTGAAAATAATGTTTAAATCACTGGTCTTTGATTTAGCAACAGGAGACAGAATCAACTTATTACCTACCATGGAAGATGACAGAATCAGCACACTAACCTTGTCTTCCCCTTTCTCCTTCCGTTTCCCAATACGCGAGGTGCACGTTACGTAATTATCCTATAAATGTATTTAAATCTTTTGTGAGCTGTTAATAGATTAGTCGAGAAACAGTATAATACAATTCTATGAACTTTGTTGTAAACTGAGTAATTAGATCCATGACAGATAAATTCCTTGTTTTCCGAATGAGAAATTCCCACGTGTCGTGTTCTCATGAAGGCTCTCAGTTTCTTCCTGGTTTTCTACATTCTGTGGTGAGGGCGGAAGCCCAGCTGCCGGGCCCCTCTCCCGTATGGCCCCCTCTCTTGTACACTGCAATTCAGAGTGAAAACCGCTAACTTTTTTTCCCATAAAGGATATACCTGAGTGGTAAGCTTCTGAGTTCTTGCATTTTTAAAACACCTTTATTTTGGCCCCACCTGTTGATAATTTATCTGGTTACAAAGTTCTACGTTCAAAAGCATTTTTCCCTCAGATCTTTAAAGACCTTGCTCCATGCTACTTCAATACTAGATATTATTTTTCGAAGGTCTGATAAACTAATTCTTGCTACTTCGTGGGGAACTTCCTTTGAGCCCACTTCCCCACCAATACCGGCCCGCAGCCCTCCCAACAGAGCTCTGCACTGCTTTCTAGGCTCGGTGTCCCCTGCCCCCATCCTTCCTCTCACCTTCTTCTAGTTTATATTTTGGTGTGGCTGTGGATGGAAGAGGAAAGAACACAGGGTCCTCCCACACGACGAGACCACCTTGCCAGCACTTGCTGGAAACTTTATGATAAACATTTACATCAGGATTAAAGTCTTTTACTTATGCATATATATATGTAGCATAATAATTCCTGTGATATTCACTTATATTCGTCTTTTAATGTTTCCATTTACTCTGTAATCTTGCAGACACAGCCAAAGGGTGTTCACCAAGAAAAATATGTCCACTGTGTGTGTGACTATTCTGTTATTACTGGCTAGAAGTAATTCGCTACTCAACTCTCGGAACCGCTGATTCCGCCAGCTGCTAATTCTGGTCCGACGAGTAAAAGGACGAAAGTCGAAGGATGATGTGTTCTTCATCCTAATAGTTGTATTTTGATGCTTCTGTCCTCAAATAGTCTTATTTTAAAAATACAATTTAGCAATCCTAATCACTAATCTTTATTTTCTTGGGAGAATAATAAAGGAGTTTTTCACTTACAATCGTACTGTCATAATTTGCTCGATGGCATCTCCTATAGGTATAAAATTGTCCTAAAAAAGTTATTTGAGTAACTAAAACAGTTACCAAAAGAAAAGCATGTTGATAACATGTTGGCTAGAGTAAATAAAATCATGATGGGTCCATCTGGCCTGAAAGGATAATCACTTTCAGGCCACAGTTAAGTTCCAAAGGAGAGGAGGAGGCCAGGATAGGGAGGCAACGAGAACACAAGTTCTAACTGTGTCCATCCCTGCTCTCCACTGCGTTCCTGCTCGCATCCTGAAGATCCATTACGATTTTTTACTTTCACATAGGCCAGTATTTACCACACTTTTACTTTTGCACACTTGCACACGTATGGCTAAGGTTACTCAGGGAAAATGGTTCCCTAGTCCAGTAGATTTGGCAAACGATACTGGGTATCTTTATTACAGATTCAACATGTAGATCAACATACTAGAAGCTCCAAGAAGCCCATTAGAACTATATTCAGGGACCCAAATTTCCAGTGTTTGCAGGGGAGGTTTTCTTCCCACACTACCCAGCGATGCTCCAGACACCACTCCATCCTGACACTGTCTACCCAGGGGGATCACCAGATCCCACAGGGTAGCCCTCCACTTCAGATGCCAGCTCCGAGCCCACACTGTCACCTGTGTCATGACCACAGGCTGCAGACTGGAGGTCCCCATGACTGCTTCCTCAGAGAACCAAAAGGAGGTTAAAAAAAGGGGAGGGGGGTCAAATAAATGTTCAAAATGGGAAAAACAAGATAACCAGGCCCTGGAGAAAAAGGGAGGAGGTGCTAACAATATAAAAATAATCCTTAGAGTTAATCCTGATCTGAAAATGCGCTTTTTCCCTCTTCATTTCTTTTGTTTGATAAGCTATAGGTACTCCTCAGACCAAAATTCAAGGTATGGCTATTTTCTTATTATCAAACAAATCAAACTTGATTTCCAGGAAAGTAAGGTGCATAGACATAAAATAAATTCACATCCTTCAATTTTCAAAATAAAGATGATCATTAACAAATATAGCTTTAGTCTCTTTTTCCCAATCAGGCCTAAAGAGGAAAAGAATCGGTGGCAAGAACTCGTGCTGCTCGCAAGCAAATACACCAAAATTATAATTAACGAAATCTTCACGCTGCCAAAACTTGGAAGGGAAGGGAGATGAAAGCAAGCAAGGCAAGTTACCAAATGGCAAGCAAACAGGATCACATGAGGGCTCTGAGGTTAGTCAAAAGTAGCTTCTGGAATATGGTCTAAAATCAGCGTAAGCAGCCCCATTGCTTATACTGAGCACACCTCTAGAATTGCAGAATAAACTTTTAATTTAAAAAAAAAGGACAAGAGAACACATAAAATCGTAAATATTATATTTCTCTCACTCACATACAATGCTGCATGAGACATTTACTACTTTTATATATATATCCATAGGATTAATACTCATATGGAGTATAACATGGGAAAGTGCAGAACTAGAGAAATAAGTCTATCTGAAAACAAAAGCACACACTTTTAGGATTTAAAAATATTGCACGTGATAAAGTTGCGCAGAAATTACTGGCTGTTTTTTACAAACAGAATGAGGTATTAGTCAAATTCTAGATAAAGATGAGTGCAAAGAAGAGGAACCACACAAAAAAAATACATAAATCCATAGTAAGACATACAGAGCCAACGATTAAGAAAGAAATGTGAAAAGATAAAGTAGCTATGACTCCAACATTAGAAAATCATTAGCCAGGGGCCAAACGCGTAACAATCTCTTGGCAATGTTTCATAAGTTTTCGATTTTCTTTTAGCCTAAATGGCTATGAGCAATACAAGCATTTCCTTTAGTCCAATCTGACTACAGAAAGGCATGGTTCTGGGGTAAACATTAAACCACGCCCTTCCCAAGCTTTCAGTGGAAACTTACCAAGGTACTGCTCTCTGTTGCTGAATGACTCATTGTATAGTCCCACTTACACTTAGCAACACACGTCAGCAATGCATAGAGCATGCAATTTTAAGTTATCGAAGGTTTCACTGCAAAAATCATTCAGGTTCACACAATTTAAAGCGAAAATAAACTCAGAAGTTTAACCTTTAAATATATATCAGGCAAATTCATTCTTTTCTTGGTAATAAAACTGGCCACATTAATAAGCCCAAGGGCAGGTGGAGAAAAAAGACCAGGCAGAATTAGATCTTTTTTTTCCAAGAACTTTTCTTAGTCAGGGAAATTAAAAATTAGTTACTTCTCTACTAACTGTTAATTTGTCAAAAACAATTTAAATATATTTAACAGCTGTACCAAGTGAAATCATGCACTTATCAAAATCGTTCACAGAAAATTGTTTTGCATCATAGAGCGCGAAGAACAGTCAACTAGTCGGGTTTAGTGAGAACAGGAAGAGGAGGAACTACTGCCCTGAGCAGTCGGTGTACGTCGTGACCATGTTCCCTCTGCGCTGAGTGACAGTCCTGCAGTGCTTGCTAGATCCATGGAACCTTTCAGTCTGTACTGTGTGCCGGCTGGTGGTGTCAAAGCCACTAAAGGAGAACATTTTCTCCATATCTTCAAACATGTCATCAAAGAGTCCACCTCCAAAAGAAAACTCCTGGAAGTGATGCCTTTGTCGGCTAGAGCCATCCTGGCGTGTCTGGAAGTGATTTTCAAAGTGCTTCTTGGACCGAGTGTTTTGGTTTTGACCAAAGAAACCAAAGTCTTTGAATAGGTCATCAAAATTGAAGTTAAATGACTGCTCGAAAGGACTTCCACTACCTCTTTGTCCTTTGCCATTAGTAAAAGCACTGTGTCCAAGTGTATCATACTCTTTTCGCCTATTAGCATCTGAGAGTGTTTCATATGCTGAAAAAAATAAAAATACTTTAGTAACTGAAAGTAATCAAAACTACATATATCCAAACCTCTTCAAATTAAGTAAACTCTACTAGCTATCTTAGAGGATTTCACATTGTAAGTAAAAGCAAAACATACAAAAATAAGAATAAAGTTAAAATGAAAGTTACAAAAGGCAGGGACTTGGTCTTAATCACTGCATACCATCACCAGTTAGCACCTCGTGAATATCCAATAAATATGTGTTAAATGAATGCTACCATTATTACAAATAAGTGTAACAATTACAGTTATTCTTCATATTGTTTGCATAAAATCATATTTGTATTAAGGAATTTGATAGTTAGCTATAATGAATTAAGAGGAATTTAGATTTTTCACTCTTGATAGTTGAAGTAAATGTTTAACTCCAACCCCTACTCAGTTATCTCCACCCACCATTGCTTAATGAATGCTCAGGAGATGGAATTTGGTTTAGGAATAGACGTAAGTCAAAATTTGTTTCATACTTTTCCTTTAAAGACAAATGTAGCTTTGTAATGTAGATCAAGCGATGAAGGGAAAAAAAGGCACTTCAATCTGTTTAAATTCGTATTTAATCTCCAGACTTTTAACACTATGTTTCATAAGTTAGTTTATACGTTTTGGGTACCAAAAATTCCTTTTGGCATAGAAACAACAAGCAATCTTACAAATAATAAAAGAATGTATTTTTCAAAATTTTAAGATCTGTAGGCCAATAAAAAAAATATATATCGCCATTCATCCATCCATTCAGGAATCAGTTACTTGTTACAAAAACTCAGGCTCGCGGATGTCACTCTATTATTGAAACGCAGCTGGCCTCCCCGGGCCCTCGCGCCCTCGCACGCACCCGCACGCGTTCCCCAGTTCCCCAGCCCGTCCCCAGGTCCCTAAGGTAACACCTGGGGGACCTCGGGCGGCGCCGCTGCTTACCTTCCGCAATCTCGCGGAACTTCGCTTCCGCGTCGGGGCTCTTATTTTTGTCAGGGTGGTACTTCATGGCCAACTTGTGGAAGGCCTTCTTGATCTGGCGCTCGGATGCTGATTTGGGCAAACCCAGGATATCATAGTAACTTTTTGAGGCCAAAATTAATTCCGTTATCATTAAAATGCAGATTGCAAAGATGAAAACTGACTGGGGAGTAGCCATTTCTAATATCCTAGAAGAGAAAAGAAATAAAATTTTATCCATGGAGCTAATCTTAAGACTTTTTCTTTCAAAATAAACCCAGTGAACTTCTGGAATACAAGGTACCTGCCCCCATGTTATTTCATTTTATACGGGTTTATTACCCCTAAGCTGGGTGTGACTTCCAAGAGCAAATACAACTCAACAAAAAGCTGAGAACAATCTTTGCCTCTGCTTTTCCACCAACACTTTGGCCATATACAAAGAACACACAAAAATACTGCTTTTTACCAGTTACTGCTGAAGGCTCATCCTATGCAAACGTTGTGAAAAAAGGACGGAAAATCCAAATACTATCTCTGAGGATCTCGACCGTCAAGAATTCATATACTAACGGAGTTAAAACAGTAGTTTAAGGTCACAGAAAAAAAAAAAAGGACATTACCAAGGTGAAGCGCTCGACGTGTCTAAAGGAGTAGCGATCTCCCCTCCCCCCGCCCCGCCCCGACAGCAGCGCCCGCAGCTCTCGTTCCAGCCCACAGAGAGTCCCAGCACCACGCACAGGAATATCAACAGTGCGGCAGTGCCAGAGAGTGAAATCCTCTTCTAAATTCTAAGGTCCCGAACACACAACAAAAAGCACGCGGAAACAAGTCTGGCTGAGAACTCGCAATGAATAAAATCTGAGGTTCCCGCGAAGGCTGCTCGGAACTTCCCAGTCGCTGTGAAAATACTGCCCTGGCCCCAGAGAAGGTTGACCTTAACACCCTTGCCCCTGCGGGTGTAACGACTGGGGGCTGAAAAGGAGAGCGCCCGCTTTCCGCGCGCGGCGTCCAGGCGTCCTTCACAACCACCTACGATGACATAACAGGGCTGACGAAAGGCACCAGGCTTTGGGGAAATGCCTGCCTTCCCCTCCTGCGGCCTCTGCTGCGCCTAATTAGCAGGTGGATCACTTCTTTCCAGCCTTAGTCACGGTCACGGGTCCCAGGGATCAAGTGTGCAAACTCCTGGTCTAGGGACACCCCCCCCCACCCCGAGCGCGTGGACGCCGCCCGCCCCGCCGGTGGTTCCCAAGCAAAGGGCGGGGCTCAGCCCGGCGAGAGGCACCCCACGCGGGTAATAAAGGTTATTGCTCCCCAGTTTCCAGTCCAGCACCCGACACTTGTTTAGGAGGCTGCCTTTGGTGTTGCAGTCACTTCTCGTTCCCAAGAAGGATCCGCCCGCCGGGCGGCAGCCTGGGCCCGGCCGCCCAGAGCGGGCGGCCCACTGGGATGGACGGTGCAGCCTCTACCCGCAGGCGCCCATAAGCGCCCCGCCCGCCCGTCCGTCCCGGCGACGTCGCCGGGGCTGACTGCAGCCCCGGGTCCCTTCCCGGGAGGGAGGGGCTGTCCGACGCCCGAAAAAGCCAGCGGCGCGACCCCAAACGGGGCACACAATACTCAGCGGGTCTGTCCTCCTCTCCTCCTCACGCCTTTCTCAAGAACGCCGGGCAGCCCCAAGCCCTTGGGCCACGGCGGAGCGGGAAAGGAGCCCAAGGCAGTCCAGAATGGCCGACCAAGGCCCCGGGGATGCTCTAAGCCCCCCTTCCCCGCGACCCCGGCCTCGTCCCTCACCCGCACCCTCCGGCTGCTGCTGTTTCGATCGGCTACGCTCAGCCGCTCCGGCCCAGCCCCTGACCTAAGCCTTCGTGGCTTCCAAGAGCCGGCGTGCGCCCCGCGATCGCTGGGACACTAACCTCGCCCGCCTCCAACCTCCACCACCTCCGCGTCCCCAGTCAACCGGCTCCCACTGGCGGGAGGCCGCCGCAGGGGCCTCCACCCCCAGAGCCGACCTACACGAAACGCTCCCCTATTGGCTCCCGCAGCCGCACGTGACCCTGGCGCCCTACGCGCACGTGGAAAACTGTTGTTGCCGGTCATCCTATACGTCACTTCCGGCCCCCACTCCTCTCCTTTCCTCAAGAAGGCAATTCAGAAGCCCGCAGAAGCGGAAGTGACTCGACCGAGGCAGCGTCTTCCTCGGCCTATCCCGGCGCAGGCGCGGTGGCGCGGCGGCGCGGCGGCCTAGGCCTGTGGCCCCGCCCCAGCAAGGAGGGTCCACCTCCGTCCGTAGTTGGCCTGGGTCACCCCGGCCCGCACCGGAGCGATGCCTCGCTATTGCGCAGCTATTTGCTGCAAGAACCGCCGGGGACGGAACAATAAAGACCGGAAGCTGAGTTTTTACCCGTGAGTTGTCAGCCTGGCCTTTGGACTGCGGCGTTAAGGCGTTTAGGGCCGGGGGCCGGGGTGTCTCCGGGCGCGCTGCGTCCCTGCGGGAGTGGGGCGTGGGGGCTCGAGCTCCGCCTGCCTGGAAGTGCCCGTGCCGAGCCTGGTCACTGGGCCCGCAGGCGAGGACTGGCCTGTTTGGGTGTTGATAGTGCCCTTGAAACCGTAAAGTCTGCGCGGCGCCCTGAGGTTTCCAGAGCGGTTCACCTCCTCACCTGACCACATTGCATTGACAGCATCACCCCTGCCAAACGGGAGGGTGCACTCAAGCTCACGTACACCCCCTGTGAGTCAGGTGGCAAGGATGTTATTTAATTCCATAATCCCCCGAGGAGACGGAGGCCTTTCAGAAAGGTGACAACTGATCCTGAAGGTGTGGCATAGCGAGAGGAGGACCTGTCTCCTGCCCAGGGCTCTAGATCCTGGGCTTCGATCGCGCAGAGAACAGGCTGTCACTGCCAATACTAGTGCCACGAAACGTTCCGAGAAACCGCAGAAGTAGACCTCCCTTTAGTCAGGAGAACGGGAAAGCCATAGTGTGCCCTAATTGACGGAGTCCAGAGTTTTTGGGTCCAAACCCTGGCCCCGCTACTTAGTAGCTGAATGAACTGCAAATTACTTAAACTTGCTGTGCTTCTGATCCCTCATTTGTAAAGGTATTGGAGGTGTTAATAGTCCCTAATTCACAATAATGTAAAGAGATAAATCGGCACTTGACAGTATGTGCTTAAATGAAAATCAGCATATTTACAATATTCTATTTTTTTCCCTGTATTTAAAGCTAATTCATTTAACTCTAACCTGGTTGTCTCTTTCATCGATTTTTCACCACTTTGTGAAGCCTGTTTTACTACTTTACACCTGAAGTTCCCTGCTCACTAATGCCAAACCACATGGTTGGGATTAGGGGAATGTGTAACCCTGCTCTTTGCCTGAGAAACCTTATGTTGTTACTTTTTTTTAATAGGAGATTATTATGTAATATATGTCTTGGAGTGTGTTCTTGTAAAACCTGTGAAAGAAAAATAAGTTACTGTTTACTGTGTAATAGAGTTTAACCCAAACCTGTTTAGACAGGAAAAAGTTTTCTGTGAAATTCTGCCATTAGTCTAGTTTTGCCTATAAAAAACACTGCAATCTGTTAGACTCGGTTCTAAGTGAAGATCATTGTCAGTACACGTGTAAAGAGCTGTTGTGCCTTTCTTTCTCTTTTCTATTTCATTTGTGTCATATAAAATGTCTGCATCTGTCCTTTATTAAGGACGTTTTGTTTTTTTCTTGTGTCAGTTTCTCTTCCGGAACCTGAATTTTAGAGTTCATTTGTAGTGTTAGCATGAAATACATTTCAGTGGGACTTTGTAGTTTATAAAGAGCTCTTTCCTAGCCCTAAGCCAACTGCGCAAAATAAAAATAGAACATCCTCCACAGAAAATATGAATAGATTGTATTTTTGTTGGAATACATATATTTGACTTGGAGGGACTCTGAGTTATGTTTTATCAGCCATTCTGCTCTGACTCGGCTTTGGCCACCCAGCTTGCACCTTAGTCCTCTTCCCCACAGAGATGATGTGATGTAATTGTCGCGAAGACGCTCTTATGTGTAGGGAGGACTGCTTTGCTTTTGCAGCCCTTGATGCAGAGATTACCTATGTATGCAGGCCCGAACCTGACCAGTTGTAAAAATACAGCAAAGTTTTCCCTTTTTAATTTCAGGTTTCCTCTGCATGACAAAGAAAGGCTTGAAAAATGGTTAAAGAACATGAAACGTGATTCATGGATGCCCAGTAAATACCAGTTCCTGTGTAGTGACCATTTTACTCCTGACTCTCTTGACATTAGATGGGGAATTCGCTATTTGAAGCAAACTGCAATTCCAACAATATTCTCTCTGCCTGAAGACAGTCAGGTATTGGAGACCGTGGGGGCGGGGGGACAGTGCTGAGCAGAGTGGGCGATTGCAGGGTGGCAGGTAATCTCGTGGAAGGAATGGGCAGGATAGCTGCGAAAGCAGGTATTTGAGGAAAAGGAAAACTAATTTATGCTTTTACTGAAAGTGTGATAATTTTTTAAACCTTTACACTATTGTTAAAGTGTGGCTTAAGAGGAACAAAAGAATAACATACATAAATCGTTGTTATCGTAAGCTAATGATCTACGATTTTTTTTACTGTTTTTTTAAATGACCTGAAATGTTTCCATTATATATTGATGATGCTTAATGCTTTTTAAAAACACTTTAAATTCTAATTGAGTTATTATATAGTTAGAACTTTTTTTAACTCAATAAATTTGCTCAATTTGAAAATATTATTTTCTAGGAAAACGACTCTTCTAAAAAAACCTGTCCAAAGAAAAAAACAGGTGATGAGAAAGAAGTTTGCCTGAAAGCCAAGTCACAAGAATCATTTGTATCAAAACAGCCAGAGAAAAATACAGTGAACACAGCCGTCCTCCCGAAACAAGCAGAATCACTTGCTTGCTCTGCACTGGTGAAGCCACCGGCTCCCAGCACAGGGGGCCTACATAACAACATAGTAGTTCTCACCCTCGTTAATGAAGATACTGGAAAACCTCAGTCGACCTTGGAAACATCCGTTCACCAAGACATAGGTATGGGTGGGCTTCACACATCTTTTGAGAATCTAAATTCTGCAGCTGTTACTTTGACAACTTCAAATTCAGAAGGTATTCAGCGATCTTTGGAAGCCCAAGAAGTGTTTGAAATAACTACCAGTCATCTTGCTAATCCAAATGTCACAAATAATTCCATAGAAATTAAGACAGCACAGGAAAATCCATTCTTACTCAGCACAATTACTCAAACAGTTGAAGAATTAAACACAAATGAGGAATCTGTTATTGCCATTTTTGTACCCACAGAAAATTCCAAACCTGCAATTAGTTCTTTTATACCTGCGCAGAAAGAAAACGTGGAAATGGAAGACAGAGACATTGACGGCTCCTTATATAAGGATGTGGACTATGAGACAGAAGTCTTACAAATTGAACATTCTTACTGTAGACAAGATATAAATAAGGAACATCTTTGGCAGAAAGTCTCTAAACTACATTCAAAGATAACTCTTCTTGAGCTACAGGAGCAACAAACTCTAGGGAGACTGAAGTCTTTGGAAGCTCTTATAAGGCAGCTAAAACAGGAGAACTGGCTCTCTGAAGAAAATGTCAAGATTATAGAAAACCATTTCACAACATACGAAGTTACTATGATATAAAGAGGTCTCAAAGCTATGAATTTTATATACGCATTTTGCAGCCAAACCAAATTATATGTAAAGTGAACTTTTTCCTGCATGAAGTTCTCATCTTAACGAAGCTAGGAGAGTGCTCTGATGTTATGAGCTGCATCCTGTTCTTGAAATGCTCATTTTGGGGAAAAACTAGAGCATTGCTGGGCTATAGACGAAAAGTTTTATTACTTGGCAATTTAAAATATAGTGAGTAAATAATGTGATTTTGTCACGAAGTGAGCGAACACAGACATGGTAAAAAGGGCCCAGGATAAAAGTCAGGCTCAGGAGCAACCCTGGTTCCACCACTGCATATGATTTAGGCAAGTTGCTTGTCAAGATTAAGCCTCGGTGTCTTAGTCTGCAAAATAAGAGCACTTAACTAGACCTTAAATGCAGTCTGTTTATAGCTCCTTCCCGTTCTAGTCAGATACTTTCAATTAAACAACCTTTCTATAAGGTAACTTGTATGTATGTAATACTGGGTATTGGCTAGAATTTGATTTTATTAACATTGGATTATCCTCAATATTTATTGAATTCTGTGTTTGACCTTTTGGCTAAAGTTATTCATAATAATAAAGGAAAGTACTCCTTTTATAATTGTATTCCAGTTGAACTAAAGTAAGGAACCACCCATTAGCCCAGCTCTTAGGAGAGGTATTTTACACTTAAAAGAACATGTATTTCAGTACCTGTCTGTGGCTGACCTCATAGTCATTTAAGCTTCTTATCAACCTATATTTAAGATTATAATTTATAAACCAAAAATTTTAATGAGGTTAATTTTTTAAATATATTACTATATTTTAGAAATCATACTTTATATGTGATATGTGTAGCTTTTTAAAATGTGTGCATGTATCATTTTTAAATCCAGAGTGATAGAGAAATTCTTAATACTATACATTCCCATGTAAGTATATTTTGTTAAAATTTATATTCAAGAAATTATGGATCTGTAGTGATGACCTTCAACAGACAAATAGGAAAAAGAAGTGATAGTGATGTAAATAAAAAATATGGCATATATTCATATGAATTTAAGAAAAAAATATAAAAGCAAAGCCTTAATGGTAACAACAGAAATGTGAAAAATAGATGATCCCTTAAAAATCGGAAGTTAATATAATCAAATGTTACTGTTTATGGTATTGAGCAAGTTCCTATCAATCTGATTCTGTTTTCTTTTCTATGAAAAATGCTGTTATCTATCTTGAGGTACAGTTGTGACGAACCTGTAAAGTAACGATTACGTTTTTAGTCCTGGAAAATAGGCGGAGCTCGGCAAATACTAGTTGGCTGCACGGCAAATAGTACACTACCTGCAAGTGCATGGCGATGATTTCTGGCTCTATTTCACTTAGTTTTTTCAGGCTAATAAAGTTAATTGGCATTATATGAATAAAGTCAGCTAATTACCAAAACTTGATTAGAGGTGTCCTTATTGGGTGATCACTGGGGGGCGGGGGGGTAAACTTAGTATTTTACAGAAATTATAATAATTGGTAGAGTTAATATGTCATTTTTAAGGATTTCCATGTTGCATTTTGCTAATACTTTAAAATTAATATAGATGAAGATGGCCTTTATAAGTCATTAAAAGTGGTACAACTCGGCTTTTAACTGTATACCTTGTAATTGTTTTCTCTTTGTTTAAAGTTATTTAACTAGTTTTATTTCTTTAAACTTAATAAATTATACATATTTAAAATATTTTCTTGGCTTGTCTGTTCAGTTTTGAATGTTCTTAGTTAACCTCTATACTTAAGGGTCCTAGCCAACTTTATTTTTACGTGGATTTTTATAGGAGCCTCTTAGCTAACCTTGCCTGTATTTTCAGTGCCCCACCTTCATATCGCCCTACATGCTGCTGTCAGCTTTTTGCCTGAATTATGTCACACACACACCCCCTAACTTTCTAGCTCAGAAGCTGTACTCACTCTCTGGTGCCTACAAACTAAAGGCAAACTCTTTCCCATCATCTGTACGACTATCTGCGATTCTCTTCAACCTGTGTTCTGGCCACCCTGGACTTCTCAGCATTTCCCAAACTTGTCAGACGGGCATCTGTGTGTCTTCTTGTCTGCCTATTATATTGTCGCTATTGAAGCAGTCTCAAATTTACAAATACTTTGACTTCGATCAGCTTTCATTCCTTGTATGCCAGTCAAAATTGTTTTGCCTCTGCTCCTGCCATGGCAGCACGCACACGTTTTCGATACCCTGTCTGCGGCCACCTCTGCCTGGGTGGCAAGCTTTTGGAAAGTAAAATTTTCATTAATCACTTGTTTCTTCGGCAATTTAATATTCGCTCAGATATTTAGGAGAATATTTTGAATTTGCCTCTTAGAGTTCTTGGTTCCTGTCACTTAAAATCAAGACCCCCCATAACCAAGTGGGCCTTTGAAACCTCGAGAATGAGGAGGGAAGGACGCAGGTTTTCATATAATCTTTTAACCATTCCATGTGTCCGACAGAACGATTTGCCAGTTACCTGCCATGCCACTTCTTAGTTGATTTTCGTTGTGGAAGGCTGTCCCCAAGCCAGACTGCCTCCTGTCTACCTTAGATAATCCGAAAGGAAAGAAGTCCAAGAAGGCCGTACACACTTACAAACACTTAAAATTTTTTTAAAAGAATAGCCCTTAAAAAATAAAATAAAAATAAAACTGTAACCTAAAAAAAAAAAGGAAGTAGTAGTAGCCATCCCACACAGCTTGGCAGGTACCCCTTTCCTAAACCTGGCAAAAGATTGGCAGTTTAGCTTCTAGAGAGGACAGAGGGTCTCTAGAAAGGATGACACACCGGGCACAGGCACCACACTAAAAATAGGTATTAAGTGAAAGTTTATAAACTGATCAGTAAACTCCCACCTCCTCTGACCCCAGCCTGGGTCACATACACAGCTCCCAGAACAGGTACCCAAGCTTACAGCCTTCAGTTTGCTCTTGGGAAGTTGACAAGCTTGAGAAAAACAAGATCTCACACCAGGAGTTTCCGCTGGGTCCAGTCACCTTGCCTCAGTGACGCTCAGCCCTCACTGTGCCCCAAAATGACCTGGGAAATTTAAAAATTGTCATTATCTGGACTCCACTCCCAGGTCTGGCATAAAATCTGGGCATCTGTATCTTTAAAAACTTCCCAGATGATTTTCACACACAGCAACGGTATTGCGCTACAGTGAAGCCGTCAACAAGGCTCACCCCGAAGTACAGAGCTCCCGGTCAGCGTTTAAGTGTCCTGCCAACTGACAGTCGGTAGAAAGTTGAGAACAGCAGTTGACATTAAACATAGAGACCAAAGTTAGAGAGAAAAACAGCAATTTGGAGAAAACAGATTATGTGGGCAGAAGAAAATTTAGGGGAAAGAACCCATCTATGTAATTAATGTGGTTACCGAGACAAGATACGTTGCATCCCTGAAAACAAAAACAGAATAACCTTTTTTAAAGGAGCCTTGTGAAGACAAAAATAGGCCTAGTAATTTAAAGTGTGAAATTAAAAATAAAAAGTTAACACAAGAGTTAGAAGATTAAAGTTGAAAAATTTGACCGTACTAAGATATCAAAAGATAATGCCTATGTGCAAAAACGTTAAAAATAGCAAATTAAGCATGACGTTTGAGATGTATAGGTAAATACATAAAGAACGAGCATCCATCCCCGGAAAGGGTTGGCTCCCGGGAGCTGTCAATGGGGAGGGCGCACAGTGTCTGTAAGGAGGTCGTTGGCCTCCCCTCAGAGTGTAACATTTGTAGCCTCGTTGCCTAGCACAATTCCTAGTGCAAAGTAGGAGCCCCATAAATCTTCATCAGGTGACCAACTTGACACCCACTGAGCCATACTGCAGGAACTATTTTGCTGAGTCTAATTCTGGTTTAACATGGGGACAGTCACTGGATAAATTAACCAATTTGCAGCTCCATGAGTGCATTATCACCCCATTATTCAGGCAGGCCTGTTAAATTATTAACTTGAAGTATAAGGTAAATAAAGCTGGCATGCTGTATATACGCTGTACCTAGTAAAGGTGAAGTGCATTCCTTCCAGATCAGAGATCTGTACCTTGGAATCCGGAATGTGGGAAGCTTCCAGGAGGGTCATTGGCTCTCCTAACATTTAATGCAAAATTTTGTGTGTATAGGCATTTTTCTGGAAAGAGAGCCCATGATTTCTATTATATTAGGAAACAGATAAATGACTCCAACAAATTTACACACAACTGCTCAGGGTTGTAATACCTTACAGTTTACATTTGCCATTCTTTAGAAAATAACTTATTACATAACTTATTCTCCAAAATCCCTGGAACAGAGAGATGGAAAAGTTACTATTCTAAATTTGAATACACACACAAATAAACCTCACCAATTCAGCTCAGCTATGCAGTTTTAATTAACAGGGAGTAGAACACTAAAAGTAATAGAAAAATTGGCCCATATCCCAAAGTGGGTTGGGCAAATTTTACACAGAGTTCTTATAAGTTTTAGACCCATATTATTTCATATTTTCTGGATAATAAATTTTAATGCTCAAAGGATTATACAGAGTGTCAGAAAAGTAAATTCAGAGATTAAGCAAGCATTATTTCTGATTACCGGAAAATGCTATCTAAGATCGAGTCACCTGTTTTGTGGTTACTGAAATAGAATTCAGAATGCAAAGCGGTGAAGCAGGGGCCAGTGTCAGAGCCTGCCTGATCGTTCACTGTTTCCGGGCTTGGTTCAGGCTTTCCATTAATAAAAATGCACAGTGTTTGAATATGCACAACAGACTAGAATAGCATACATGTGGAATGAGGTTAATTTTACTGAGCTTGCCAACTTGCTTAGCCCGGCTGGAAGTGAGCTCACTGGCATGGGACGAGAGCACATCCGCACCACGGATGAAAAAGCACTCGGTCAGTCAGCGCTGTGGTATCAAAATACAAGGGAGTGAGGAGGGAAGGTAAAGGACATCGCTCAGAGTTTTCTCACGACCCCCATAAAGTCATTAAATAAGAAAGCATCCATATCTCCATCTTTGGAACATTAAGTAATGTGTTGAAGAGACACCTGTTTGCCTTGCTACCAGCTGGTGCTCTGGAGGGCTGAAACAGCGCCTTCAGCCCGCCTGCCTGGCTTCATCAGTCTGGGAAATGACAAACGCGCAGGGAAACGAATGTGGGAAGGGCACCGGGCTAAGACGCAGAAGGCTGAGAAGTCCGCTTGCCTCAGGAATGGACTCCAGTCTCTTCTGTCAGCAGGCAGGAGTGCATGACTGGACATCATGGCAGAAATGCCTTTTCAAAGAAAAGTGCCGTGAAAGACTCAGAATGAGGAAAAAACCCCCGCAGTGACAGTGAGGCAAGCAGTTCCTTTCTTAGCAACAGCAAAGTACTGAGGGTGAAGAGATACCACCACCAAGAACAGAGGGCAGAGCACCTGGTTTTAACAAATAATACTTTCCGTGGGAGAAACTGCGTGCAAATTTTAGATAAAATGATCCCACAAATCTCTGCTCTTGCCGTCCTCTTTTGTTCTTCTGGGCCAAACTGAAGTTAGAACTTTACGGTGCAGGGAGGTCCTACATATCACAGAAGGGCCAGTTCAAATGTCACCTTTTCTAAGTGGCAACACACACACACACACACACACACACACGTTGTCTTCACAAACTATTTATAGCATTTTTATAACTAGATCATCCTTTGTTGTAATTAGCTCTTCATGCATCCGTCTCTCTGATTAGACTGCAAGTTCCAAAGAGATGGAAATCAGAACTTTCTCATCTTTGACACCGTAGGGGAGGAAAGAATCCCTCCACACCCTTACTGAGATTCAGTGTCTGCGTCTGTGAAATGACTGATAAAGCACATATTAACAAGAAAAATAGAGCCATGGACACATTAACATGGGCATGGCCCAGGCATGTGGAGGGAATCTGGTATGGGTGGTCGGAACATGGGGCTTATATAGTATCTTAATAAAGAAAAGTGACAAAAAAGGAAAAGTGCCTGGGGTGGCAAACTATGGGAAGGTAAAAAATATATATATATCTATCTATAATATATATATTTATTATATATAAATATATAATATTTATTATATATAAAATAAATATATAATATATAATAAATATAAATTATATATTTATTTAAAAAATATATATACACACATATATACAGGGAAAACTAAGGGAAGATAAGTGTTGTTTTAGTAAGCTTTCTTATGTAGATTACTGTGGTGCTGCTAAGGTTCTAGAATTATCTCTGGTGCTGTAGAATCCTCCTGCCCTGCCTAGCAGCACAGAGGGGTAGAGCAGAGAGGGTTTCTCTTGTTGGCTTCCTTTCCAATGTCTTCAGCTCAAAACAACCCTTAAGTCAAAGTGGTATATTTTGGGCTGGCATACTCTGAACCCCTTCAGCACCTAGTACACCCTCTATTAATTGCGGAAAAACGTAATTATATGCTATCTCTTGATTGATGGGTGGTTGATAAAAGTATAGCGCACTATGCTGAGATGCAGTTACTTTTAAATACTGTGGAACACTAACCATAGACATTTTAAACTGCTCAGCCTCTAAGTCAATTGCTAACCCTATGCTGGCTCTTTTGCCCTAATGTGTATCTCAAACTTACCTGTTAACAGCAGGTAAGGAAGAAGCCATAGAAATTACAGTGTCAAAGGAGATGAGAACTTTAGAAAAGATTTAAACAGGCATATAAGAAGTTTAAGATAGTTGAAAATATAGATATCACTGTTTTTAATGTAAGGCCCCACTTAGAAAGTCACGAAGTCTGTATTTATTTACTCATTAAGACTTACATTTTCAATTGCAATATGTAGAATGATTAAAAAATAAAACTCAAAAATCTAAAAACTCAGTAATATTGAAGGTGATTTCTTGGCCATTCCTAAATCTTCCTTGGGTTAGACTAATCTAAATTCTCAATTGAAATTTTTAAAGTCAAGCCTTTGATTCCTTTCAGACAGCTATCTTTATCCTGTGTGATGTATCTCTTGATCTGGATTTTATTTTAGGAAGTTTAAGCTCTACCTACATTTATTCTGTAACTTCACAGATATATTATTCCTAGAAGTGTTTGTGGCTCTTTCAGTTCTGAGTTTTGCCAGTGAACTGAGAGCCAACTAAGTCCACTCTGCGATTTATAGAGAACCTGCCATTCAAGCTTCCTACCATGGGACATTTGCTACGCACTCCCTCAGATAACACATTTACACTTTATGATTGCTCCGGGTTCCGGGAGCTCTCTGTTTAGACATGAAAAGCCACTACCACTACACTTCAGCACAAAGTGGATTTTCCTAAAGTTGCGTTTTAACATGAATCATGTTTTGTTGTTTTTACTGATCTTCCTAAATTTCATATCCATTCATTTTACGGAGTAATTCAAATATTTTTTTAAGGTAGCATCAAGTTCCACATATACTATGGCAATTTGTATCTCTCTAAGTGAGACCAGATTAAACAATATTATTTGGAATTGTTTTCCAAAGATATGTCTCTGGCAAGCTTTTTCTCTCTCGCTCCTAAATTTGTTTCAGTGCAAGTCCCATGTGGCGTTTAGAGAGAGCCTGTGGAAACTTGTTTCACACCCCGTCATTTTGTTTGTTTTACCCATTGTATGTCAATGTCCTTCTTTATTTAGAAGATCGTTGACAGATTTTTACCATGCGTCATCTCATTTTATTTCTTAAATGTTTGGTAGACTTCACCAGCAAAATCACCTGACCTGGAGTTTTCTTTCTGTAAAGAAGGAAAGGGTGTCATTGGGTGTTGTCCTGAAGAGAAAATAAAAACATCTTCGTGTATCAGGAAATGCCCGAGCCGTGATGCCGGGCTTGAGCTCTGAGGGTTTGGCTGGTACCCCAGGCTAGCTCGGATTTCAGAATGCCTTGAAACCAGTCTCTGTGAGCACACCGATCTGTGATAGGGGATTTGCTTCCTGAGAAAACGATCAATTACTGGAGTGTTAAAAGGCTTTGTGTTGGATGCACATGGAGCTCCTCGCAACCTAAAAGTTGCTCTGAGCTTTGCAGCTGCTTCAGCCAAGGGGACGACCGGCAACACGACAAAGGTGGACATAGAAATTAAAACGACTGCTAAATTTAATCAAGTACCTGGTGCTTATTAAACGACATCGTGGGTCATAAATCACTTGTCGTAAAAGCCTAGTACCTAATCCGGCTTGGTGAGAACTTAATTGAAAAGTGCATATAAAGTAATTGGAAGTGTCTATTGTGAGTTTTTAATCTTCCTTTTCATTGTTTAATGAAGAATAATTGTATAGCCACAGAAAACATGGTATCTGAAGTCACTGATTCTTTCTGTGCTCAAGTAAGTCTCATTCTCATTAAACAACAAAATAGTGTACAGAAATAGTTGCCGTGAAAAGAAGTCATGTCCTTGGCGCATATTACAATCTCTATAAGCCTAAAATGGATGCCCTGCTTCCGTAAAGCTTTAAAGTGGTCCTATCAAAATCGTTCAGATCACTGAGGTAAATGAAGAGACGTGGGACTGACATGCCTGCCCGCTGAAAGGAAACCGAGTTGATGGCTTGTCTTCCAGCCTTGTTTTTAGCTCAGAAGGGCACTTTTTAAAGTATTTTTCTATTGCCTTAACAAAAGTCATTAACTACAGGGCATGCTGTTTAAAGAAAATGCTTGTAAACGCTAAATCATATCCCTCCTAAAGCTCCGTGGCTACCGACGTTCATAATAATCACCATTTAGAGAGTTTTCACTTCACACAGGCCTGTGTCAGCAGGAGAGCGGTTCGTATTTTGCAACTGGTGTTAGGGAATGAGTAGAAAAGCTATCTTATCACTGAGGTCAGTAAAATATAGAGATATTTTACTCACTGAGCAGACCAAGTTGTCTTGTGGCTTACAATTACATTGTAACTGTAATAAAAGCCATAACAAAATATTTCTGTTACTTTTTGTTTTTGATTTTTTATGTAAGTTTCAAAAGGTACATTGTAGATTATTCTTCCACTTGTGGAAGCTCTAGTTCCCTCCCATACCCTGAAGGGTTAATTCATTCATTCTTTTCTCAACAAATATTTAGTGAGCATGTATTGCTAAAAACTGTTCTATATTCTGGACTTGGAACATTAAACAAACCTGAAGAAAAAATTCCTGCCTTCTTGAGACTTACATTCAATTTCAAGAGAGAGAGTTTATTTTAAAATTTCAAGTCAACATAGTAGATAATACCAGGCCATAAGAAACAGTGTGAAGAAATATATAGAAGATACGGAATGGAGTGTAATAGGATAGCATGATCAGCAAAGGCGTGATAACTTGGAGGTAACAGCTCTTTAGGACAAACTATAAAAGCACTAGCTTGTGTCAAGTTCATGGAAGACAAGGAAAGACTGAAAAACTGTTTCAGAACGAAGGAGGCTAAAAGAAACATGACAAGTAAATGAAGTCTGTGGTTTGGATGGTAGTTGTGGATCGATGTTAATTTCCTGGTTTTGAAGGCTGTCTAATGACTGTGGGAGCAGTGGTCCTTGTTGGTGGGAAATTCACACTGAGGTAGATGTTAGGAAGTCATGGGGCATTAGGTCAACAACTTACCCTGGAAAGGTTCAGGAAAAACAAAGCATTTCTATTCTACTTATAATGGTTATGAAAACTTGAGATTATTGGAAGCACCACTACCACCATCTTCACGTTAGTAACCCCAGGACACAATCCTCACGAACACTTCTTTCTCCTTGGCACCCAGTAGAGCATCGTGTACTTATCCTCAAGGCAGAGAGAGTAAATCTTGAGCTTTTTTTGGTTGTTGTTGTTTTTGAGAGATGTTTTAAGTCATAAATCATATATCGTCACACCATCTACAGGTCGGAAGGGTGAAAGTTTCTGAACACCAACCAAAGGCTGTTGCTGAGGGGGAGACCGACGTTAGGAACTGGCTGGCAAGTCTCACTCCAGCCTTTTCAAGAGTTCAAAAGTGGGAAAGTTTCCGGAAACCTTGTCTTAACGGCATTCAGTGTTTTACTAATTTACAAGCCTTTTTTTAAAAAAAGCTAATACCAATTTGCAAGAATCAACTTCATTTGGGTTTAAAAATTAGTTGCAGTGAACCATGATTGAAATAAAGCACACAAGTCCCTAAATATGAGCTAAACCAGAAAAACAAACAAACCCCCATTGCTTTCAGAATTGTTTTTGCTCAGATAGCTAAAGATGTACATTTCAGTAACATATCAGTTGACTTGCCACAGGAAAAGAGTTGCTATGAAATAAGACTTTTAAGAAAAAACAGCATCTAGTGCAGAGTCCTGAAGACTAAAATCTTACTATTCTTACTGCATTTTCCTTTCTTTTCTTCCTTGACCATTAAAATATATATATATATGTTAAGCTTTAAAGCTCCAGGAAGAAGCTTGGAGAAGCAGATGCAATTTGTGGCTTTGGGCTGCCATCTAGTGTCCAAATGAAGAACACATCTGCCTTTTGTTCCTTTCGGTAAATTTTGCATTGAGAATGTTCTCAGTAAGGCAGAAGTAGAAGCTAATGGTGTAGGTAGAATATTTTTAAAATAAAAATGAGCTCTACTTAAGATATACAACCTGCTGATTGGATATACATATCCATAGTGAGAAGATTACTACAGCCAAGCTAATTAACATTATTTCCTCACAGTTACCATTTTTTCCCGAACACCTAACACTGGCTCTTAGGTAGTTCCGGTGTTTAGTACAGTAATAAGTGTAGCCATCGTGCCTGTAAATCTGACCTCTAAACTTACCCATCTGACATGACTGTAACTTTGTACCCTTAGGCCGACATTTCCCCATTTCCCCCACCTTCCCAGCCCCTCCTAACCTCTGTTCCACTCTCTGCTTCTGTAACTTTGATGTGATTTTTTAAAAGATTCCACAAGCCATCTATAGTTCTGTTTGTGTGTAAGTACATATGTTTGCATGTATGCATGTATGTATGTGTAGACAGATGGACAGACAGATAGACCTAAGTGCCCATCAATGGAGAAATGGATAAAGAAGATGGGCTGTATAGAGAGGTTGTTTCCATGTCTTGGCTATTGGGAATGAGGCTGTAAAGTGTGGTAAAGTGCAATTATCTCTTTGAGGTCTTGTTTTCCATTTCTTTGAGTATATACTCGGAAATTGGATTATTAGGTCATTGGATAGTTCCATTTTATAAAAAAGAAAAGTTTTGAGGAAACTTCATACTGTGTCCACAGTGACTGACCCAGTTTGCATTCCCACGACAGTGCACTGCGGTTCCCTTTCCTCCACATCCTCGCCAGCACAGCATTTCTTGTCGTTTTGATAATAGCCATTCTAACAGCTGATATTTCACTGTGGTTCGGGTTTGCATTCCCCGGATGATTAGTGGTGTTGAGCATCTTTTCATGTACAGTTGGTCATTTGCATGTCCTCTTTGGAAAAAAACGCCTATTCAGTTTCTACCCATTTTTTCAATTGGATTGTTCGGGGGGGTTTTTTTGCAGCTGAGCTGTGTGAGTTCTTCACACGTTTTGGGTGGTCACCCCTGAGCAGAAACACGGTGTGCAGGTATTTTCCCCCACTGGGTAGGGTGCCATTCAGTTCGCTGATGGTCTCCTTCGCTTTTTTAGTTTGATGCTGTCCCACTTGTTTATTTTTGCTGTTGATCCCTAAGCAAATCCAAATGATTGGGTATCAAGTCATCGCTAAGATGTGTGTCAAGGAGTTTACTCCGTATGTTTTCTTCTAGGAGTTTGATGGTTTCAGGTCTTAAAGGCTTTGCTTCTTTCTGAGTTGGGTTGATCTCTCTCTCTATTATCACAAGGGGAGTTCCCTTGTCCTACTAACCCCAATGAGTATGAGAGCCCTTGGCTTATGCCTCATCTTACTAGAAGTCAGTAGGACAAAAATCTGCCCAATCTAAGAAATGACAGCTTTGCTAAAGTCCACCTCACTGACTTCAGTCGAGAGTGGGTGACCAAGAACGGACTGGTCCACTGCCCACCTTCAGAACTGCCATGTTAACCAAAGAATTCAGTTTTGATGGTGGCCCCATCCAGGAGGATTTGGGGAGGATTCGGGGATTTTCAGCCCTTCCTGAAGCATTCCAAACAAAGCTCATTTTGCCCACGAGTAAAACAGTCTGCTTCTCTCTAATTTATGGTATATGAGGTCGAGGAGGAAAGCTGGCGTATTCCATGACTCCTTCAGAGGGAAATTAAGAAAAGAGCAAAGGCGGTGTCCAGTTCCAGTTAACAGATGCCACAGGTGACCTTCCTGCCTGGGCCTCCTGAGCGGTCAGCATCTGCGGGTAGGGGTCAAAAGCTGGTGGGTGTTGACCGCGAGCCCATCCGCGGGGTGTCCAGGCTCCAGGAACTACCCTTGTCTTACCCAAAAGGGAGATGCACAACCACATTCTCTTTGCGTTTCCCTGAAGGGTGCGCTCACTCTTTTAATCACTACAGAAACAAAAGAAATCGTTTAGAATTGAACCAAGCTGAGGTTAAATCTTCCCAAGATATAGACCTATTACTTTGCGGCCCATAATGTCGTAAGCGTAGGTCCCCCTTCTCAAACTGGCCCTGCTGGCCGTCGCTCAGAGGCTCTTGACTCTCCCGGCCTTGTTCTTCACTGCAAAGATGTGCTAATGCTTTTGCCATCGTAAAAGAAATTTCGCGAATCCTATAACTCTCCTAAACGATTATAGACATAATGGCCTAACTGTACTATAAATAACAGAAGCTATTTATAATGAAATAACATGTATTTCAGGGTGTAAATGCTCGGTCTTTATCAAAGGAGACAAAAGGAGGCGGTCTGATGTCGGCCCCCGTATTTAATACCTGCCTGAACATGACGGCTACAAGCATCGTTTACAAGCATGCTGTGTTGTTTTTTTAATGCCACAGATGGTGCTGCCATTGATAGCGTGATTTTCCAAAGAAATGAACAACTCTTGGTAAAGTTCTAAGGAACACAGTGTTAAGTCCTTCCTCAATATCCACGGTAGCTGCGTTTTCGGAAAATTCAAAATGTTAAAACCATATCAAGAAAACACTATGTGTTCAGGAAAGCTGAATAAAACCTAACTGCTCTGATTATTACGAGCACTTGTTTTACCTCACACAAGTCTGAAGAACACTGAAATATGGACCAAGACCTGATAACTCTCTGTTGTGCAGACAGTTGGGTGCAAGGCAAGATGTCCTGTCTCTGGACCCAGTCACCAAACGCCAGCAGTACCCTCTTATAATTGTAATGTCCAAAAATGACCTGAAAGGTCACAGTCACCTCCCCTCCTGCATGAGATTTATTTTCATAGCAATTAGAGACAAAGCACTGGCAAACTGAAAACTTTAGTTTATTCTGTAAATATTGTTGAATAAGATATATTATAGGATATGCCATTTCTATATTTTGGGTAACATTTCTTATAGGTCCACAGAAACAGGTCCTTCATTATAATATTTAATAATATGGAGAAAAGCATAATTGTCTGACCTCGACATATTTAAAATCTGGAAGAGACTATAATACAATCTATAAGCTAATAGATATTATGATAATAAGACAGATGTGTAAGAAGAGAAACTTGATGTAATTCCCATACATTTTTTTTTCAAAAATTTTTACTTGTTTCAGGTGTACAACATAGTGGTTAGACAATCATATACTTTCCAAAGTGTTCCCTACAATACTTCCAGTGCCCGCCTGGCACCATACATGGTTATCTCAATATTGACTCCATTCTGTATGCTGTACTTTACATCCCGGTGACTACTTTGTAACTTCTTACTCCCTTCACCTTTTTTCACCCATTCTTCCAACCCCCTCTCATCTGGCAACCTTTATTTTGTTCACTGTATCTATTAATCTGTTTCTGTTTTGTTTGTTTTGTTCTTTAGATTACACATATAAGTGAAATCATATGGTGTTTGCCTCCCTGTCTTATTTCACTTAACATAATATCCTCTAGTTTCATCCAGGTTGTTGCAAATGGTACAATTTCATTCCTTTTTATAGCCAAGTAACAGGCCATTGTATATATGTACCACATCGTCTTTATTCAATCATCTATTGATGGGCATTTGGATTGCTTCCAAATCTTGACTATTTATTGTAAATATTGCCTCACTGAACAGAGGGGTGCATATATCTTTTTGAATTACTGTTTTGGGTTTCTTTGGATATATTCCCAGAGGTGGAACTGCTGGGTCATAAGGTTAATTTTTATTTTTTAATTTTTTGAGGAACCCCCACTATTGTCCACAGTGGCTGCACATGTTTGCACTCCCACCAACAGTGCACGAGGGCTCCCCTCTCTCCACATCCTCGCCAGCACTTGTTGTTTGTTGACGTGCTGATAACAGCCATTCTGACAGGTGTGAGGTGATACGGCATTGTTTGAATTTCTCTGATAATCAGTGACATTGAGTATCTTTTTTATGTCTGTTGGCCATGTGTGTCCTCTTTGAAGAAATGTCTATTCATGTCTTCTGCCCATTTTCTAATTGAAATTTTTTCATTAAGTTGTACAAGTTCTTTATAAATTTTAGATATTAACCCCTTACTAGATGCATCATTGGCAAATATGTTCTCCCATCCAGTAGATCGTTTTCATTTTGATAGTTTTCTTTTCCGTGCAACAACTTTTTAGTCTGAGGTAGCGCCATTTGTTTATTCTTTGTTTGTTTGTTTCCTTTCACCAAGTTGATACAAGAGAAAGAACAATGTCAGAGAGTTTATGGCCTATGTTTTCTTCTAGAAGTTTTATGGTTTCAGGTCTTACATTTTAGTCTTTAATCCACTTGAGTTTATTCTTGTATATGCTGTTAAAAAGCTAGTCTATTTCATTTTTTTGCATCTGTCCAATTTCCCCAACATCATTTACTGAATAGACTGTCTTTACCCGATGGTATATTCTTGCTTCTTTTGTCATATATTAATTGACCATACAGGCATGGGTTTATTTATGGGCTCTCTATTCTGATCTATTGATCTATGTGTTTTTCATAAATAGTTTTAAAAGTTTTAAAATATTTTACTATAATAATCTTCTTACAAATTATATGGGTTTTAAAATTTTTCTTAAAATTTTTATGGGTCTTAGAAATTTTCTTATAAATGTTGTGGGTCAAAATGAGAAAGAAAAAACTAAGAAAAATGGGAAAAGAATGAAAATAAGAAATTTATATATCTATATACACATACATACACATATAACTTGAAAAAGAAAAAAGGATATCTAAAAGAAAATTTAAAACAGGCAAAAATTTGGGAACAAGTTAGATGTGGCATGTTGCTGCCTTTTTCTCCCTCAAAATTAATTTCTATGACATGGTAAAAAAACTACTGATCAAAATTAGTGATCAAAGAAACTCACAGGGGCATTTCCTGTTCATCTGTTGCATTTATGGGTCCATATGGTACAAAAATTAAGAAAGGTCTTTAAATCATGAACATTTATCTCTCTTGAAAAACAAAGTTACCTAAATTCATTCATTTCTTCTATTCCTACCAAGAATTGCTTCAGGTTCTCTGAAACATTAAATATGAAACTGGATCATTTCCTTAGAAAGTTTCAAGATTATGAAACTTTCAGGGAAATAGTAGAAATATGGGCAGGAGGGAAAAACCCACAAGTTTATTTATTAACAGTATACTAATCTCATAGTTCCAGGATTCCTCTACATATTTCTCAAAAGGTCTATTTTAAAGAATATGGTTTCCATTTATTTAAAGACATACGACTTTAAGGGCTGAAGAGAACTCTAAAGATTTCAGTATAGCTCTCTGTCTCCAAGGAAAATCTAAATTAACTTTGTACCAAGACCTCTAGAAATTCTTCAAAACAGAAAAGCAAAAAAAAATTAATCCCTTCCCTCAGCAACTCATTTTAAAGACTAGTAACATATTGGTCAGGATTATAAATCAGGTTTATAAATGATGTTTGGAGATACTGAGGGAGTTGATCCAAGTCCTTAAACTTGACCTCTCAAAGGATAATTCTAGATAGCCTTGTGAGAGTGGAAGGCCAGCAGTTCTCTTTCTCTGGCTCTCCAGATAAGAGGCTTCCTACCAGAGTTACGATAATCTAGCAAAGTTTCACCACTTCTCTGGTCTCCCCACGTATCTGTTCCTCTTGCAGCGCATGAGTTGAGCGGACGCCTTATCTCGTTAGCACAGAACAGTTTGCGCTTTCAAGCCGAACCACAGTCAGAATCGGTTTGCCTAAAGTTTTACATGGGATGTAAAGAACCAACTGTGGGGCTTGAGAAACTCCATGTTTCTGGCTGAGGAAAAAAAATAAACTAGTAACACTCAAAAACCGTTAGACCCATGGTTCTTGGACGGGCCAAGCAGACGGTGGGTGTTGAAAAATCACGCAGTGTTGCCACTGCAGGTAGACTGAACACCACTAGCCTTTGCATGGGCATCACTGAGAGACGGTGGGGACTGAATGAGGACTGGGAGGCAATGAATGCTCTGACCTGTTACAGTCCTTTTGTTTGGCTGCATCAAGACACGGTTTTCATCAAGTAATAGAGCTGCCTTCCCACCTCCCAATACAGAGTTGCACTCCCAGTGTAAAGGAAGTAAATCCGAATCCTGTATTTGGTGGCTAACGACACAGAAGGCAGTTCCACAGGTTAATTATCTTCTGCTTAAACCAATGGCTTCCGCCAAGCACAAAGAGCAGCAAATCAAAGCAGCTGATGGCCGTTACACTCAAGAAGATTTCATTATAAAACGCCACGTCATTGTCACAGACATCTGAGTGCGTCACAGCGTACAAGTAGTAGATCCTGAACAGCTGGTAGGGAAGGAAGCAAACAACGATGACCCCTATGAAAAACAGGTTTTTCAGCTGGGCCCAGAACTCCTGGTGGGACAGCAGGGAGTGGCGCAGCCTCCGCACCATCGAGCCAAGGATGAAGACCTGGAGCACCAAGAGGGCCACTGCGACGGTGATGACGATGACGACTATCAAGTAGTTGATGATCTGCACGTAGGTGTGCTTCAGCTCCTTGTGGAAGTTGAAACACTGTTCGCTGTCATACACCTGGATGCTGCCGTACTGAGAGACGATCAGGGGCACCACTATGAGGATCACCAGCAGCCAGAGGCCCGCGCTGGCGGCCACCGCGTGCAGCTTCCTGTAGAACTCCACCTTGTCCTTGTGCTGGAAGAACATGAGGTGCCTGATGACCAGGATCACCACGTAGAACAGGAAGGTGAGGTACATGTGCACGTGCAGCATGGCACTCACGAACTTGCAGAAGGGCAGCCCGAAGGCCCACCTCTGCTGGATGAGGTAGGCCAGGCGGAAGGGCACCGTCAGCAGGAAGACGCTGTGGATCACCACCAGGTTCACGACAGCCGTGGTGGTCACGGACCGAGTATTCATCTTCACCAGCAGGAACAAGATGGAGATGATGCCTGCCAGCCCCCCCACCAGCACCACGCAGTAGAGCCTGGTTAAGTGGGGCATTGGCGTAGGCCTGCAGGAGGAGCTGTTCTGGGCAGGCATCCTTCAGCAGTCGCCTGGAAAAGACGAGGCACCAGTGTCACCGATGAATTGTCAGAGCTTTTTGTACACACATCCCTGGGACTGGTAATGTGACTTTGTCATGTATCTGTTTACACGACATAAGCTTTGTGTGCCTTCAGAATGAAGACTATGTCATATGCACATCTAAATACTCTAGACTGAAAACACAGTCAATCACTGATTATTAACCTTTAGTAGGTTAAAGATCCCATGCAGAGTTCCCCAGGGACATGTATATATGTACTTAGTCAACATGGTTCGCATGAAACTGCACTGTGGACCACCGGACGCTGAGGCATGGGCACTGGCACTGCAGCCGCCCCTGGGGAAAAAGTCATCCAATGACGCAAAGTCGCGTGAATCCATGAGGTACACAAAGTATTTTTTTAAGTATGATTCTAATTCTCTAATTCCTTCCTACTCATCAGCACATGATTCAAGAATATTTATACTTCATTCATTTAAAATACTGATCGGCTTGGAAAAAGAAAAAAAGAGCGAGAGAAATAAATAGCCAAGGCAATGCAGCAGAAAGCAGGAGGAGGGCATATTTGGATTTCTCATCAAGTTATGACACTGCCTAGCATTAGGGCCTTGGTTAAGTTCTTTGCATGAGCCCCACGGAAAACACAGCATGTTTCCTAATTTTCCCATCTCCCAACCTCAAATCCATGAAAGAACCATTATTATTTTTCCTCAGGACTCCAGAAAACCCTTTCTCTAAATAGTCGTGGTACCTTCTAATTCATTATCTACATTCGAATTTATTATTTACTAAATGAAAAAATTAGTAATCTTTTAATTACACTTATCAAGTCATTTCCCTTTCTTATTTAAATTCCTTTTTATTTAAGAAAAGAATAAAAATCTTTACATGTTTAGAATGTTCTGGGTTATGGTAAAAATCTGATCTCTTGTGACCAGATTCAAGAAATAATGTGGAGGTAACACGGACAGGATTTGACGGACTGGATGTGGGCAAACAGAGGGAAAGAAGTGTCTCAATTATGCCCAGATTTCTGACTTGAACAATGCCCAGATTTCTGACTTGAACAAAAGAATAAAAATCTTTACATGTTTAGAATGTTCTGGGTTATGGCAAAATCTGATCTCTTGTGACCAGATTCAAGAAATAATGTGGAGGTAACACAGACAGGATTTGACAGACTGGATGTGGGCAAACAGAGGGAAAGAAGTGTCTCAATTATGCCCAGATTTCTGACTTGAACAATTGTTGTATGCCAAGATTTCTGACTTGAACAATTGTTTATTGACACCAGGGAAATTGAGGATCAAATTTAAGAAAGGACAGTTGTTAAAGGGTGCACTTAGTACCCAACCTGTGTAACATATTTGCAGTTATTCTTATTCATTTCTTGAATATCGCTTTATACAGCCAGAATTACCCAGCAAGTAAAATGAACCAATTGATACACACAATACAAATGAAAGGCAAAAGCATCTTACTAAATCATGTATTCTCAATATCAATATTTTACTTCTTAAAAATCAGAACTAATGCGATTGAAAGAAAATCAGTGTAGGTCAGGGCCCAGGTGGCAGGGGAATGTATTGACTTCAAAAGGGTATAGGGTAACTTACGGGATGATGGAATGTTTTATATCATGCTGATTACCACAGTAGTTTTTATCAAGGCTCGTCGAATTTATGCTTAACGTTGTCCAAGATCCTTGCATGTAGCTCATACCTCAATAAAACTAATTTAAGATAACGATGATGATGATGACGGCCTGACTGCATGCAGCCTCTGCTTCTCTGGGTGTGCAACAGAATGCCTGTGTGACCCACACAGAAGGCTGACTCCTGTTATCCTTGTTCTGTGTGATGTGAAGTCTCTGTACTTGCCAAAAGTGGTTCCATCAAGTAGACATGCAAGTGTATTGTGTTCGTATTGGAATCAAGGAAGAATACCCCACCGAAGTTCTGCTCATCATTTTCTTTGGCTATTGACCTAGTAGGACCAACTTGTGAAAGAAGAAAGTAAAATCCATTGCATAGTATCTGCCTCAAGTCCTCCTTCTTTCTTATAAACGGCCGGATCTCTCTCTTTCAGACCTAAGAAGCCCACGTTAAATCTCCTCTACGTGTCCGGGATGACAGGAGACGTGTGCCCGCACACGGACTCACTCAGGCCTCCCGGCAAGCCTGTGTGCTGTGTAAGTATTGCTGTACTGAATTTCGGATGAAGAAACAGAGCCCTAGGCAGGTTGAGTCATTTGGCCAAGGTCTCCGAAGTCACCCACCCACACACAGACGCACCCCACCTTATTGTCCCTCCTGGAGAAATGAGTTTGTGTCACTTAAGAAGGAGTGGAGGCCGTAAGAAATTTGGTCCTAATCACATGACTTGTATGCCAATATATCTGGAAAGCACCTCTTGGTTGGATTTCTCACTTTCCTATTTCCTTTACTTGGTTTACAGCAGATTCTCTAAGTTAGGTCCTGGAACATCTTTTCTAACCTTTCTGGCCCACCTTTCTGTATGGAATTTGTCCTTGTATGTGACCCAGTAGTTGCCAGCCCGTTGCACTGAAGTGAGGCACAGAAGAGATGTCAGTGTGCAGAGAGATGAGCTCACCTGGCAAGACAGCAGGCACAGGTCTGGGTGCTCTGGCTGCGTCTGCTACAGGCTTGGGACCCAGCGCTACTCGCCGTGCATTTCTGGAAACTGCAGGGAGGGCCGACGTTGCTTCAACCAGTAACCTCGCGGTGGGGCTGGGTGTTTTCTCCTAACTACAGGAATGGAGGTCTTGTGGCGGCAAGCCTGGCTCCCAGACGTTCCAGGATATTTGACTTAAGTCACCTTAAGTGGGTTCTGTTGTCTGCAGGGAGCAACCCTGCCACACCTGGTTAACTCCTTTCAGGAATCCACGGGGGCCTCATTCCCTCCAGGAAGCCTTTCCTAATCTCCACTCCCCAGGCGGGCAGCGTGCCATTCCCCCTTGCCTCTGTTTCGGCATTTATCACACAGATGGTAATTCTCAGTTACACTTCTCCTTCCAAACAAGACTGACCAGGGAAGAATTAATGTAGCTTTTAAAATTAATGTAAATATTGTTATCTCTTTGATCTTATCTCCCACAACCCTTCCTTTCATTGGTATATTCCAACTAAACATAATAACTCTTTGCTTTTCCTCAAATATCCCTGGTGGGTTCCCACCTCGGGGCCTTTGCTCAGGAAGCCTCCTCTTCAGGAGTGTCCTTCAGGCTCTCCACATCCGTGGCTGAAGGTCATTTCCGTTTCCTGGTCTGCATATCTACATCACCCACACCGAGTCACTTCCTTCCAGCGCAGCCCCTCTCCTTTGCTACTCCCTCACTCTCCACAGTGACTCACTGACAGACCGTCGCTGGTCCTCCTCATTGATGTGGCCTCCTGCTCCTTCCACTAGAATTCAGACTCCTTAAAGACAAGAGATTCTGTTTCGCTCATCTTTTTACCTTGAGCACCTGAAACAATGCTTTGCATTTAATCGGTTCTTAAATAATTGTTGAATGAATGAAAGCAAACATCCTCAAAGTTCCCACAGAGAGGGAAAAACAAACAAACAAACAAAAAACCCAGATACTCTATGTAAAGAATTAGAGATAAGTTGGCATCAAACTTCTGACATTTGAATGCTGGGGAAAAGATCTTAATAGTTTTGAAAGACCATTTTGAATTCAGGATTCAGAATTCTATTTTCAACCAAACTAGCTTTCCAGAGGGAGAGAGGAGGAACGTCATTTTCTGACGCATGAGCACACAGGAGGCTCTCTCAGATCCTCCCTCAGCTGTTGGTGTGTATTCCAGCAAAATGAAAAAGGACACCAAAGATAGAGTCACCAACCAAAATATGAGTGACAAACAACTAAATCCAAAACCACCACATAAGAATACAATGCCCAATGGGTTTAATGAACATAAAAGGAGAATTTGTATGTTAAGATTTTTTGTTATTGGGGAGATAGTATACTGCGGAGTTACAAAAAAATATGATTTTAAACTCGTAAATGAACTTTCAAGAATGGTTACTTGTTGAATGCGAGTTTGTGCGGCTTACAAACGATAAGAAGGAGAAAGGGAATAAAGACAGCGCGACGAATCCAAGCAAAGGCGGAAGAGAAACAAATAACCAGAAAACAAAAGAGAAAGCGTGGTAAACAGACAAATCTGAAAGGGAAGCAGCAAGTCCAGACATAGCTGAAATCATAATCAATATAAACTATTTACGTTTTGTTCATATGTACAAAAGAGAGAAAAGGTATACAGCTCTGTGAATATACCAAAAACCACTGAATATATGCTATAAAACAGTACATTTTATGGTATATGGATTGTATCTCAATAAAGCCATTATTTGAATAGAGGGAAAGGAAAAAGTTGTCTGAACTGAGCTTCTGATGATGAGGAAGAAGAGAGAGAACTGTTACCAATAAAAGCGAAGGATTTTTTAAGATGGAGCATCAATTGGCACCAAGCGCTGCACCCATGCTGGAGGCAGAGGGCAAAGTTCGACGCACAGCCCCTGCTCAGCCAGCTCGGTGGCCAGCGTGCCAGTCACTGGGAGCCTTGGGTGACCTAGACAGACTCAGGATAAAAGTCCTGTCTGCCTGACCCTGCTTTTCACTCCTCTTCGTTTCCCGCTCCATCCCTGTGCACACTTCATCCTGCCGCACACCCCACACGTGGGCCTGCGGGCAACTGGCACCTCCCGACCACCCCGTAGGCGCGGTCAGCCCTAGCCCAGCCACTTTCTCCATAGAACTGATCAGCCCCATCTCACGTTTCCCGTCACCCTCCATACCCACCCTTGCTCCTAGAAATGAAGGATCCACGAAAGCTGTCTGACTCACCACTGCGTCCCCAGGGCCAGAGGAGCAGCTGTGCCAGGGACCAGAAGACAGAATCACAAAATTTTAGCCTTAGAGGGAAGCCTAGAGATCGTTGGGCTCAACACAGCATTTAAAGTAGGAAGACGCTGCCCCCACCCACACACGCACAGCACCTCCAACAGCTCACACAGCCGTCGGCCCCCAAAGCCCAGTTCCCTGTTCCTGCCGTAACTGTCCCCTACCACTACGGGAGCGCTCCAGGGCCCCGGAGAGGCGAAAGCCAGCTCCTCGGCGGCAGAGCCATACTTTAAGTCCACCCCCAGGGGCCCCCCTTCAGGGACCAGTCAGGAGCCAGCGGAATGTCCAGCCAGGGCTGGGAGGGGCAGAACAGCGAGCAAAGGGGGCTGTTGGACGGATGGCTTCCCTGCCTTTGAGATGTCCTTAGAGTGACTTACGTTCTGTTATGTTTGTTGAAAACAAATAGGATCATTTACTTCAGTCACTCCGGGAAAAATGAGCAGCATGTTACCCAAAATATTTTTGGAAAAGGCCCTGGAATGACAGCTTCGCAAAGGTAGCTAAAGAAAAACAATGAAAGCAGCAGCAGCAGCGTGGAAACAACAAAACGGAAACGTCAGTCCTAAAGAAATCCATTTGGGAGAATTAGGTGCCTGACTAACATACAAAAAAGCGCCCCCTCCTGTCCCCTATTGTTTGTACTACTTGCTGACACGGGTCCAAGGAAAGTTAGACCTGCAGCCCGCTAATCAGAAAAATCGGTTGGAACCAACAAGAGCTTTCTGGTTTCGAGCTTTTCTTTCTGCAGTCATCTGGGGAGTCCCCAGCTTACAGCTTCTGGAGGAAGTGAAAGCTGAAGTTAGGGCCCCAAGAAATTGAAACTCAGAGCCTTTGTGTTCCTTCAGAGTGAGGGCCACGCCGTTCCCATAAGTCACCTCGGCACACCATTTACCACTGGCTTTCTCCAAAATTAGGAGCCGTCTGTGGGTTCTTTCCATCCCAGGGAAGAACTCTGCACAGACCGGGAGGTCTGTAGGCATCACAGTGTGCTGCCGATTTTGACCTTCACATATGTTCCCCATCTCCGCACGAGAGATCTTGCTTCAAAGAAGTGCCTTGTTACCCAAGGACTGAGCTTTCTCCTGTGGGCTGTGAGCAGGGATTCCTGCGCGCCCAGTGCTGCCCTGGTTCCCCGCCACCCTTACAGGCCGGCCTCCCAATCCTCCCAGACCCAGAAGGCAGGACACAACACGTTGGGGAGCCAGGAAGGGAGGGGGGGCTTCAGATGGACAGAACTCGGTACTCAGCGACTCCAGTAACTTTCTCGCTTCCGAACTTCCTCATAGCCCGGTGAAGGGCTGAAACGCAGTGAAGTGGAGGATATCACCCACAAAGGCAGTTTTTCATGTTTTCATTTCACGTGGTTGACACTGTGTGTTTCTCCCAGGGTGTCACAAGCAGGGTTTCTTCCCTTCTGTGCCCCTGTGACCATTTCTTGTGTTTATCCAAATGTTCATCTTTTTCATTATCATCTTTTTCATCATAATACCATGATTTTCTTTCTTTTTTCTCAGTGTTTGTTTTTTTGTTTTATTACCAAAAAAAAAAAAAAAGGGCAACTAAGTTAACAAACTAAAGAAAAATTAGAAGATAAAAAGGATTTTTTCACTTTTTTACATACTTCAGTTTCTTTTCTGGTAGTGTTTTTCTGTGCACCTATGTTAGTGAGGTAGTTATAATCACTTTGCACCTCAATTTTCAGCCCATATATTTTCACTAGTAATATATTGAAGTACTTTATCTTAAAGCTTCTCTACTTTTAAATGACTACATAACATCCCATGAAGTGGACACATTCAATGTTATTTAACTAAATTTTCAGCAATGAGGTGTTTCTAACTTACCATTGCTATAAATAACTCTATGATAAACATTTTTATGAATTAAGCACTTCACATATTTTGGATTATTTTCCAAAGATGGCGTCTTAGAAATGAGTGTTCATACGACACGACATACTGGTGTATCTAGATTTATAGAGCCAAGTTGCTTTACATTGACAAATACAAAATATTTATTGCAAGTAAAAATTCTATTCCTGCTTTCTGATTTAAGGTATTCCTATCAAGCAGCCTGTTTTTAATACTTTATCCAAATGACTCCAATTACCCAGCAATCTTTGCTCACTGTTCTTCTAGGTAGGATTCTGAAATGAGCGAAACCAGGAGCTGTGGGTAAAATGCTAACCCCAAACAGCGTCTTTCCCCTTTAAACCCAGACCACACTTTCAGCCCTCAACGAATGAAGCCGACAATGAAAGAAAGCGCTTCCATAAGTTCTATCGTGTCTCCTGTTCAAATCGTGTTTCCCTCCACATCTGCACAGAGCCATGGGAAAATCACTGGCCTCTGTCTTGGAGCCCAATATAACCTGCCAACAAGTCAAGCCGCCACGGCTAAGAGAACACTCAGAGAGGACCGGGAATAGAGAATGACTTTCGGAAAGTTACCGCGGGAAAGACAGCATTTCGTTTGAGAATTCGCTGGCATCTGCGGCTGGAAGGCACCACGCCTCCACGGTGAATGTGAGATGTAAGCTTGCTCTAAGCAGTAAGCCCTCCCTCAAGACAGAGCTGCCGAGATGCGAGCTAGGGAAACTGGCCAAGGCCCACCCGCCTTCCGCCTTCAGCCCCGGGCCTCTGGCTTTCGCTGGGTCACCAGCCCTGAGCCTGTCTCTTCTAGCCTGATTTGTAGAGGTCACAACAGTCGCCCTGCCCTGAGCGCTTCCCTGGCTTCTGGGGCTATGGCGGCAATGTCACAGACATTGCTTACGAGCCTCCCCAGAATTCTAGGATGGGGGTATTTGTATCCCAAATATCAGGTGAAGAAATGGAGGCTCAGGAAAGTTAAGCCACTTTCCCAGGGCTGCTCAGCCAGCCAGTGGCAGCACTGAAGCCAAATGTTGAGCACTGTCCCCCAGGTTCGCCACAGTGCAGAAGCCCCCTCCTCCGAAAAAGAGGGGCGCCACTCCATCCCTGCTGCGTCCCTGCTCTGCTCCGACCTGGGGGTTCTGCCACACAGCTGGTCCTTGCGCCTCCACAGCATTCAATTGCTATAACCAGTCACCAGGGTATTTAAAGGCAGTTAATGTCAATGCTAGCAGGAGACTTAGGCCATTCCAATAGGCCTGCTCTGTAATCTTTAAAGCCAATAAATATTTGAGAAGCAAGTCATCAGACTGCAATACATTTTTTAAAAAAATCAAATGCATTAAATTTGATTACCAAAATTTAATTTGTCCATGAGATAAAGTCCTGGGCCTCTTCTTAATTCCTTTTCGCTTTTTGAACGATATATACTTATCCCCCCCTTTTTGAGATTGGAAATCACACTGAGAGATTGTTACGGTGGCTCCTGACCAGTGGTAGGAACCAGGGGCTGGCCTCTGAGAGCCTGCTGCCCTGTGCCCAGGGACGCCTGGATGAGCAGTTGGGGCACAGCCGTCACCTGGGAGTGCCAGGCTTGAGTCACGCCATGCCTTTCCTCTGCGTGTCTTTCGCCTGGTCCCTGGTTTGCTTCCCAGCGCCCTCTGGGCCTTGGGGCCTCCCTGAACCCCATCATCTTCCCTTGCTCTGGCACTCCTGTCTTCGCTCCATGCCCTCACCGTAATTCAGATGTGGCTCCTTGATCAGTGCCCCTCCCGGGAACAGCCAGCCCCTGCAACGTTGGTTCCAGCCCGGCGTCAACGTTCTTCAGGGCCTATTTCCTGTTCTTTTGCCAGCCTGTTCCTCGGGACGGCTCGGGCTTCCCTTCATCCTTGCCTTACTCCCAACGCAATCCCTGGAGGGCCCAAACTGAGCCTTATGCTCTTATTCCCTCACCTCTTCCTTAAAGTTTACCTTCTGCCCTGTCCCACAGCAGCTGAAGTAGTTTCTTGCAGAAATTCTGGTCCTGTACACAGGGGGATGAAGACCGGTTTGCCCGTTTTGAACCCAGGGCGAGGTCCGCGTTAGCAGGTAAAATGGACAGAAGAGGGAACTAACCATTAACGGTGGACGTAGGAAGGGGCACCAGATATCCAAACATGAATCAGAAAACTTCTTGTCAGATTGTCCCACAGAAAACCTTAGCACTGAATCCGATGGTCAAATAAGAGGACTGATTCTAAGATTTTACAATGCAATAAAGATCTGTCTTTTGCAGTCATACCTTACTCCACTGTGTGGCTCACCTAGACTCCCCCTTAGGCTTAAACAACAGGACGACCTTGATAGAGTTTCAATGACGAAGCAGCCAAAGGTGTTTCTTTCTGGTCAACGCTGTAGCTCCTTAAAGCTACTAAATACCAGTATCAGTGGCCTCTCTTGATTCTGGCCAGAGAATTAAGCTCAGCCCTGAAGGGCCTTAAAAACAGAGTACTCAGAAAGAACTTGGACCTTGAAGTTCCAAGACTGAGCAGAGGGAAAGGTATTTACTAGAGATCTCAAACTTATGCCATTGACTTGGCTTAACTATTCCCTCTGGACAATGTTTTTTCATCTCGAATGACATGCCAATATTGCTGTTAATATTCTATATGCAGTTACTTAGAGCTACAACTGCTGTATGCAATGAGAGCAGAGTTCCTTGTCTTTCCCATATGCTTTGAGTGCAATGGTGCAGTGGGGTTGAGTGGTGGCCAACCACCCAAGAGATATGTCCAAGTCTTAATCCCAGAAACCTATGAATGTGATGTTAGTTGGAGAAAGAATCTTTGTAGGCACAATTAAATTAGGGATCTCAAGATGAGAGCATCCTGGATTTTCCAAGTCGGCCCTAATTCCAATGACAACGATCCTGTGGAAAGGCGCACTAAAGAGAGACACACAGAGAAAAGAGGACAGAGCCATGTGAAGACCGAGGCAGAGACTGGAGTCAGGCAGCCGTAAACCAAGCACTGCCTGGGGCCACCAAGAAGCTGGGAGAGACAAGGACCTTTCCCCCTTGGCGCCTTCGGAGGGAGGAGGACCCTGCTGGGACTTCGGGCTTCCGGAACTGCAAGTGAATCCGTTTCTGTTGTTTGAAGCCACCCGGTTTGTGGTCATTTGTTGTGGATACAGGTGGCTAGAATTCTGGTGCTTGTATTATCACCAGGAGGTGGCTTGGCAGAACCTCTGGGTCTGTAATGTCAGAACCAAGGAGACCTGTGTGGACATTTTCAAATTCAAATGGGTTGTGCGCCGTACCTCAGCCTTCCCAGGCTCCAGGGACAGTCGAAATGGCCGAGGAGACTCCCAATTTACAAACAGCAGAGCTGACTCTCCGTGCCTCTGCTGTGTTCCTCATGACACCAGAAAGGCAGCCACTGTCGGCCATCTTTCAGGTGTCAGCTTTGCTTTGAAGAGAAGTGGCTTTTGACTCATGAGCTGACACATTATCTGCAGGAGCAGAGGAAGGCGATGTGAGGAGTGGACAGCAGTCTAGCTTCTACAGCCCAGGCAAAGGCGGTAACAAACAGGCAACCCTGATCAGCGTGTCACCCTCTTAGCCTTTGTGTCTTTCACACTCTTTAGCGCCTGTCTGACCGACCACACACCACAGGCCCACACTTGAGCACCCCATCTCTGAGCCACCAGCAGGAACGCTGGGGTCCTCTTCCTTCACTACGTGCCCATCAGGGTGAGCCCCGAGGGTGTGGAGGTGAGTAAGTCACTGTGATTAAGGGACCAGAGTGGAAACTCAACCACTCCTCCTTCCGGGTGTCCCCAAGGCCAGCCAGTGCCTCAGTCTCTCCGTGACGCCCTGCCCCTTTCTTTGGGGCGTCTGTCTGGGATAGACTCTGTTCCCCTGGGACCAGCCCTTTGGAATTTCAGGTCTTACTGCTTAACAAGTGAGAGGCAGGGCATGAAGAACATGTATCTCAGGGGAGGCTTACAAAGCCTCTAGATCAGTGGTCCCCGAGCTTTTTGGCACCAGGGACCAGTTTCATGAAAGACGATGTTTCCAAAGACTGGCAGTGGCGGGGCCGGGGTGGGAAGTGGCGGAGGCGGCTGGGGAGATGGTTTTGGGATGATGCAAGCACATTACATTTATTGTGTCCTTTATTTCTGTTACTATTACATTGTAATATATAATGAAACAATTATACAACTCACCATAAGGCAGAATCAGTGGGAGCCCTGAGCTTGATTTCCTGCAACTAGACGGTCCCATCTGGGGGCGATGGGAAACACTGACACGCAAAGTGCGCTGCTTATGTCCCGTCTACCCCGTAATCTTGTTTTGGTCACTGTCACTACAGAAAACACTACAGGTGCGGCTTCACTCCGCCCGCCTGCCGCTTACCTCCTGCTGCATGGCCGGTTCCCAACAGGCCACATACTGACTGTGTTGGGGACCCCTGCTCTAGATACTTTCCAGTCCTACAGGTTGCTCTTGGACCAGCGCTCCCGAGTTGTTGGGTGACAAAGGCATTTCCTACCTGTGCAGGTGTCTGTCCTCTTTCACCCCACGCAGAGGTCTGGGGTTTTTAACCCTCTGACATCCTGGCTGCCTTTAATGAAACCTTGGGGCTGTTCCTCGGCTAAATCAGGATCCCCTTTTATCTGGAGGTGAAAATTTGCGTCTCTGGAACTCCTATCTGCTAGATCACTCTCTGTCAAAGAAGATCCAAACATATCCTGTAGGAAGGATTTCCGGCTGAAGAGGGGTCCAGGGAGAAGCTGTGGGATTTCAGAGGAATTACCTCCAGCTAGGGGACTGACATCAAGTTTCCTGGTGGTGTCTGAAGCAGGCATAATAAATTGAGACCAGTGGCTTACATGTATCAACAGAGGTGGGATTTTATTTTTCAGGCCTGATTTTTAAAAGGAGGAATTAACTTAAAGGAATTAATCTGCTGGGGAAATCTGAAGACACCACGTAGATTCCGGGAGACAGCCCAGCCTTCTGCCCCGATTGCACAAGGCAGGTAACCTGCCCGGGCCCCATCACATGCTCTCTCTGGCGCTGGCTCCCAGGTAGCCCCAAACGAGTTCATCTGAACTTCACCAGGGCTGTGGCCGGGGAGATGCCCACTCTGATTGCTTAACAGGAAATGTCTAGCCCAGCACCACACGAAGTCTGTCAACTCACTGACGGCACCAACATCGCCAGGGCCCCACCCAGGCCCACAGCACCGGTATCTCTGGGGGGAGGCTCAGCAGTGTTTTAACAAGTTCCCCAGGTGATGAGGGGCCACAGGACAACTCGAGAATTACTGGTTTAAATGACCTTGAGCATGTCACCTCTCTGTCCTTGCGGTATCTGTCTACAAAATGAAGAGTTCAACTTGGGGTATTCTCGACAGGCCCCTGAAGCGCCGTCATTCTGTTATGTTACCCCAGATCACTGCAGTCCCTCCCCATGCATTTTTTTTCTTCTCATTTTGATTCGTGGGTGTTGCAGTATATACAGGAAAATTTTGAGAGCCAGATCACATGGTGAGCCAAGCCCACTCTCACCATAAAGAAACCAGACACCATTAGTTATAATGAACACACTGAATATTTGATTAAGCACTTATAGACTTTGGAAACTCAGAAAGAAAAATACATGCTATTATATATGTAAGCAAATAGTCGGTTAACGTAGCATAGGCAGAACAAAACACCGTCCTGTCGCTTCCTCACTCCGTCAAGACCCTCCCGGTAACAGGAAGCATCCCTGGCACCCGCACTGTGGGGTTTACATATAATGCCCACCTGAAAGAAGCCAGAGCTGCCTACTGGAGGGAGAAAAGTCAGGGAGAGGAGAGATGAGAGATTTTAAAAGATGTAATACACAAATCAACAAGAACAATGTATGGGCTTTTCTTGGTCCCCCTACTCAAGAAACCAACTGAAAAAAAATTGTGAGGCAATCGGGAAATTTGAGCAGTAACAAGATAACAGTAGTATAGTTATGTTTTTTAAAGGCTCCTTATCTTTTAGAGATACATATCAAAATATTTATGGATAACATAATATTACATCTGGAGTTTTATTCAAAAGGATTGAATTCTGAGGGTTTGGGGGGGCAGTAAATGAAACCAGAGCAACTGTGAGTGGAGTTGCTGCAGCTGTGTGTGGCTGGGTAAGGGGGACGGGGGGCTCATTGCTCCCTACTGTGCTATATATTTCAAATTTTCCATAATGGTGCTTTTAATTAGTAATATGAAGAGAATAAGGGCGGAACATATTTCCCCCCCCAAAAAAGACAAGCAATGGTGAAAGGCATATCCCCACATATGATTAAATTCGATGCCTCCAAAGGACACATTGCCAGTGGAGTGCCCCCCCATCACCACATGTGCTTGCCCCTGCTCGGGACCCGTCTTCATCTCACCCTTTGCAGAGGGGGCTTCGGGAACAGAGAATCCACACTGCGAAGCCAGTGCTGTAAGAACGCTGAGCGCCACGTGCCAGGCACACGACCGGCATTCAAAGATTGTTCATTCAGTAAAAAATCCTCCCCGTCGAAGACAGAGGCCAGCTGACAAACGACAGACACACCTGAGTCCCTGTGACGGTACCGTAGCTCCTTGGGGATACCCAAGTCTCCCCAACCCTTGCGTACTTACGGAGCCCACTGAGAATCCTGATCTTTACCCTTGTGACAGCCTGACCTTCACCCTTGGCAGGGAACATAGAGTCCAAGACTGTCCTTCCCAGATGCTTCTTCTATCGTGCTATCAGTGAGCTGTGGTGACACGGGAAGGTGGCCTTAATATCAATGGTTTCTGAATTGGTGAAAATTAAAATAATGGTAAGATCTTTTTCATCTTTAAAATTAGGCAAGTGAAACACTGTGACAGTCTTCAATGCTGGCAAACATGAGGTGACATTGCCCAAAGCTGAAATTGGGATGACGTTTCTAGGTGTCGGCTGAGCAATGTGCAGCAAGTTCACAGAGAGGTGCTACGCTCTTTGAGGCGGTTAACTTCTCTTCTAGTCATCACTAAGAGCAACACTGCAACAGGGCCCCCCAAAAGGGGCCTTGCAAGGGTGTCCAGGATGTGGGGGGCCCAAGAAAAATATAAGATCTTCTCCCTCCCCCGCCCCAAGGTGGGCCACCAAGGGGAAGGGTGACGCCGAGCAGGGCCTTTCAGGCTTGCTTTGCATGTCAGTAACAGGCCAGCTTCAGACCTGCCATGGTCCACAGTCATTGAGAGTCATTTGGCACGTCAATAACAGCAAGATAGCTTCATACCTGATATGCAAAGACAGTTATTTTGCATATCGACAAGGTTAACCAGGAAGGCTAACTAAGCCCAGCAGTTGACTGGGAAGAAGCTCCTGGAGTTACAGAGCGCCTGTGCACGCTGCAGGGGAGCCAAGTGAAAACCATGTGGGAAGGAAAGGGGAGAAAGGACTCTTGCTGGTGGGCCATGAGCAGGTGCCACGTGGCCCAGCCGAGCTCTGGACTTCGGTTCTTTTCATCCTGAAAGACCGTACCCGTAACTGGCCTGACTGCGCAAAGGGCGGCGAAAGGCAGGACTGTGTGTTGGTGGGTGTTTTAAAGGGATTTTGAGATTTAATGGTGACATTTAGCCATTATTCAAAAACCTGTATAACTTTTGAATAAATAATTTCTTTCCTTTTCACGAAACTCTGGCATTGAGAGCCATAATTTCTAAGGGTGGAGGGCAAAGAACCTAGAACAGATGGACCCCGGGGAAGAAGGGGCGTTGCTTCCCTAATAATATCTGAGCACCCCCGCCCCAAAACGGGTCCACATTCGGTAACATCAGCTGTGGGTACAAAATACACACACACGATGCACTGAGATTTGCTAACAGTAAGTTAATTATGCTGAATCCCTATGACCTACTATGCCGCTAGAATAATGCTTAGGAGGAAATATTAAATAAAATAGGAAAACCTTGTGATAAAGAAGACAAGACTATTTATACACTACGGTCTCTACCATATAATAGGAATATATGTATTTATTGAAAGTGACTATATCAAATATCTAAGGAGAGTTGCTTTGGGCAGTTGGAGCATAAACTTTCTTTCCTTCTGTATACTTTCCCCATGTTTTCCAAATTTTCTGCAATAAGAAGAATGCTATTTTTATAGTCATAAAAATGTTCTTAAACTCTTAGTTGTTCTAATATTCTCCTCCACCGTGCAACATTGCCCTGTATTTGCTAACTGCTTGATGGTAATGACTTCGATGAGAACACGGTGGCCTTGGAAACGCTCAGAGCAGGTGCTGCAGCTCGTGCATCTACACAGAGTTTCCCTTGGCTCAGTTAAAGCTATAGTCCGAGCACCTCTGTCTCGAGATCATTTGGAAGATAAATGAGACACTACACACGAATTACTCTTTATGAGCCTTTGGGTTCACCGGCTCCTTCGCATGTGACACGTTGGATGAGACACATACCTGAACACGCACCGCCGTCTGTGACCTGCTGTGGAAGTGGGAGGCCTTGTTAATGACTACTTATGTCACCAGGTGCCGGAGGCAGGTATTTTGGCTCTGACATCTCGTCGATGCCTTAGCACCTTGAGGCCAATGGCTATGCAAGGAAAGGACCCTGTCTGTAGGGCTCAGCACCGTAAGCAAGCCTCCCTGAAGCGGCCTACCCCCCTTTTCCCAGGAGGACAGCAGCCTTGACCGCAGGCTCTGCCTCTCTCTCAGACACCGCATCATCACTCCTTTCCCCAAGTCGTTTTCGAGGTCAGCTTCGGTTTCCACTCCTCCCTGCAAGTGGCACCTCCCTTTGTTACTGTTCCGTCAGTAAGAACCCACCTTAAGCCCAGGAATGCATCTCCTTAGTACAAAAACAGCTGGGAAGAACAGCCCTCTGCTGCACTTGGACACGGGCTGTCTGGGGTCAGCTTCTTTGCCAAGTGATGTGTCAGGGGACAGTCGAAGAAATGCAGACAGAATCGGAGACTATAGACTCAGAGCTCAGTTCCAGGACTAAGGTAGTTCTTTACCTGGGTGTGGCCCTCTCTCCCCATCACCATCACACTTCCATGTGGCCATGTGTAATCTGATCTCCTTAAATCTGCTGGGCATCTGGGGTGCTCTAAATGAGCTAACTTCCTGATCCAAACACCTTAGAGGTCGTATATTATCTAAGAGGTCATACGCACTCCAATGTTCTTTTCAATTTAGGAAATTTCTTTTGTATCCAGACACTTAAAGCACCATACGTAGAATTCACACTGTTGTCCTGCAAGGCGGTCCGTGGTATTCTTAGACAAAAATCACTGCCGCAAAGTTCTTTATGGTGTCGTACAGAAATCTGCCTCCCTGTAACAACCCCACCATAGTTACCGTTCTGGTCTTGGGAGCTTAACAGCGGTAGTGTTTTTTTCCTAAGTGGCATTTCCTCATCAGCTACTCTTCCTATCTGCCCTCCTTTCTCGCCCCACCTGCGACCAGCCACCTTCTCTTGTAACTACAGCCCCCAGCAGAGTGTTAGGGGCGCTGGCTCCTGTGGGGACCTGCCTTTACTAGCCGGGCTGCCCTGGGCAAGTTGCTCAACTAATGTCTCCCTCCGTCCTTCTCCTCCTCTGTAGCTGGATGGTCATGTCACACACTGCATAACAGCGAGGCACTGAGTATCTCACTTACAGGCAGGTAGTCTACACAAAACACATCCTTGGTCTTGGTGGAGAATGCGCTTCATAGATGTTCGGCATTGGTGGGGTGATGAAGATGGTACGACTCCCAATACTTTCTCGTTGATTCCTTTTGCCCTTCATTTGTGAGGTCTTCAGCACTGCCAGATAAATTAAAGGCATCACAGGCGGGGAGAGACGATATTTTCACGTCTTCTTGGTGCTGACAGAGCTCTGGGGGACTGAGAAAGTCTCTCCCCTGGGAGAGCTGACCTCGAGCCTTTTTCTTGAGTCTGGGCGAGTGACGTCACAGCACGCTGGTGTTCAGAGACGCTGACCAGCCCGAGCCCCTCCTCTGGCCAGACTCTGGACACTCCTGCTTGCCAATGTCCTTCTTAAGCCTATTGCTGGGTCCAGAGGCATTAAACACGTCACAATTAGGAAAGCCCCGGAGGCAGCAGATGCCCGTCACGTGACCTAGATACTACCTGCTTGAAATTAAGTCAATTACTTGATCTCCCTAAGCCTATAGTTTCCTCACCTATAAAATGGGATAATAAGATTATTTGCCCTGTAAGGCTTCTGTAAAACTTCAGTACTGGCTACAGTTAGGCACTAACCATGTGCCAACCTGGGTTCTAAGCTCTACATTTTGGAGCATTTGGGGTCATCTTTGGAACAATAAACACTCAACATCATTGTGCTGGGGGAAGGTCAGGGAGGTGTGGGGTGTGGCCGTCTGTCTTGAGGGTGACAGTCCCTCCTCCCCTACCCCCCGGGCACAGAGGCTGAGGTTACCCCACCCTGAGAAAGCCCACACAGATCTGACCACATCTCAGCCTGGTTCCACTACCAAACCCTTTAACAGGAAGAAAGTAAAGAAAGAGGAAAAGAAGGTTGGGGGAAGCACAGGAGGAAAAGGGGAAGAGGAAGAGGCCATGGGAGTGACCAAGAAGTAGCAACCCCACCAGGTGGTGGCTGCTTTCAGAAAGAGGGGACAGGAGGATAGCCACCAGTCTGAGAAGCGGCTTTTCTTATTTATCTTTATCCACGTCCAGTCTCTCTGCAAGGGCTGGTGGTCAATCATGACTCATGGCGGAGGTGGCAGGGGGGACCCTACAAAATTCACACTGTCACTTGCTTATAAAGAAGCGAAGGCATGAAGAACAAAGACATGAGCTTTGGCAGGAAACACATTTTCCATTTCTGCAGGTGCACTTTCAAGGTGCCTGTCCACCCTTCAACCTCTCCTTCGGGCACCACAGTTAGCAGTGCCTGCAAAGCACAGCCTTTACTTTGTGTGACTAAGATTCTTCTCGTTGATTCCTTTTGCCCTTCATTTGTGAGGTCTTCAGCACTGCCAGATAAATTAAAGGCACCACAGGGGGAGAGACGGTATTTTCACGTCTTCTTGGTGCTGACAGAGCTCTGGGGGACTGAGAAAGTCTCTCCCCTGGGAGAGCTGACCTCAAGCCTTTGTCTTGAGTCTGGGCGAGTGACTTCACAGCACGCTGGTGTTCAGAGACACTGACCAGCCCGAGCCCCTCCGTACTCTGGATTTTGGAATTCTAGTGATTCTTAATCTTCTGACAGATTTGGACCAATTTCCCCCTCGTCTGCATCCTCTAGACGCAGAGTTTAGTGGCAGCTGTCCCCAGTAAGAAGTACCCTTGTGACCATCTGAAAATGAAACCGAATGCAGCCATCGCTTTCCCTGTGTCAACAGCATGCAGACACACTGTCCTGCAGGGGGGGAGGGGGGTGTCTCAGCCTTCCTCTGTGTCACCCGCCTTGGAGCTGAAGTGGCCAAAGTGGCTGTAGCCTTCAGGGCTAGTTTTCTGACGTTCCTGTACTTCCAGATTTAAAAAAAGAAAAAGAAAAGAGAGAATGAAGGAGGAAAGGAAAAGCGGCAGCTTCCCCCAGGGCCCCTCCAGCGGCTGCGGCCTCTCCCCCTGCCTTCAACAACCCCTTGCCCGTCTGGAGCACCTGAGCGCTTTCCCATGCCTTCCCGTTCTCAGGCTGGTGCAGCCGCACCAGCTGCGCAGTCGAATCACCTGGGAAGCTTCTGAAAAACAGCACTGAACGCACGGTTCCCGCGTCCGGGAAGGGGCCTAGGATTCCATATTTTGTACCGCTCTCCCAATGCCGCCGGCGGACACTGGAGGACGAAAACCGCTGCCTCGGTCTCAAACTGAGTTCCCGGCCTCAGGCTCTGACTTCTCTTCACTCGGACCCTCACCCCACAGTCGCCGCAGATCAGGTTTCTCAAGTCAGAGAATTCACTCTGTCCCTTCCCTCCACGTGTCCCCAGCGCATGGGCGCAAGTGATTTTCGAAATGGCCCAGGGTTTCCAGGGACCCGGCAGAGGCAAAGTGCCAATGCAACTGTAATCATCTACAGAAATAAAAGAATATATTAAAAGTAAGTGATTCGGCCCTGGCCAGTGTGGCTCCGCTGGCTGGGCGTCATCCCGCAAAGCGAAGGTTGTGGTTCAGTCCTGGTCAGGGCACGTACCCAGGTTGTGGGTATGATCCCTGGTTGGGGTGCGTGTGAGAAGGAAGCCAATCAATGTTTCTCTCTCACATTGATGTTTGTGTGCGTGCGTGCGTGTGTGTTTGTGTGTGTTTTAAAGCAGTGAAAAATGTTCTCAAGTGAGGATAAAAAAAAAAAAAGAAACTGGAAATCAGAAAAGTGACATGGAAGTTAAATTTGCTCCAGAATACATGATAGGACAAAGTAAAGAAATTTTCTGAGAGATAATGGCTGAGGATATTCCAGCATTGATGAAAAATTCCAATCATTGGATCAGGTAAGGTCCAAAAATTGTAGGTAAGATGAAGAAAAAGAAATCCCCACCTAGACACAGCACAGGGAAACTGCCAACAGCTAAAGGGAAGGGAGATGTCAATGCTGAAGCCATCTCATCAGAGAAAACACTTCACCAAAAAAGAAATGCCGTTACACAGACAGGTGGCTTCCTAAAGTAGCAGTGGAGGCCAGAATACAATAGGGTATTATCTTAAAAACAATGAGAAAAAACAAGTGAGTAAAAAACAACTATCAATCTACTAAGTGAATACAGCCAAATTATCTTTCAAGAATGTGGGCACAATAAAGACCTTTTGTACAAACAGAAATTGAAAGGAGTTACACCACTTATTCCTTCCTAAAAGAGCATTTAGAAGAAATATTTGAAGAAAAAGGAATGTTATTTAAGAAGGAATGTCTAAGTAACAAAGAAAAAAATGTTAATCACTTACACTATAAATATATGGGTAAATATAAACAGGTTTTGTGTAAAGTAATACAATACTAATATCTAATTTATTTGGCTAAACTACAGGACAATTCTGAAATACTAGGCAACAATATCGTATAACTAGGTAGGGGGTTCTCTGTTGATGTGTTCTAAGACCTGTGTATTATTTGGGAAGAAAGTAAGATATTGCTTAACTTCAGAGTTCTTAAATAAATATGAAAGTTCACGTTTCTTTGAAAGCACTAAGAGAATAAAAAAAATAACATGTATATATTCCAAAGAAGAAAAGGGGAAAAAAATGAAATGAAGGGAGAAAACAAGTCCAAACTGATTAAAAGAAAACAAGGAAGGAAGGAAGGAAAGAAGGGAGGAAGGAACTGGCATGCTTTCAACATCATCATCACAAAACAGGCCTCAAGTGAGTAAAATAAATGCCATACTAGAAATAGGTTCGCTCCGTTGTGAGGAAAAAGAGCGCGCACCTACTTCTTCCCAGAGAGGTTAGGGAAGCAGTACGAGGGCTGCAGGGAGGGAAGGAAACCAACATTCGGCCTGTGTCTGCTGAGCGCCTGCCTGTTCCAGCCCCTAAGACGGGGAATTTATTTGCATCCTCTCCCCTGGTTCTTCACGGATAATGCTCTGCAATATGCCTGGTGACCTCCAGGTTAAGCAGGCTGCCGAAGGGCTCATGTGAGGCTGAGCAGGAAACCGAATCCAATTCTGTCAAATCAGAAAAGTCGCCATGTGAAAACTGAGCCTTAAGGACTTGTGTGTATAGGTGACAGATGAGACTCAGGATACCTAGTTATATTTGCAATCCGGATAAATAAAGGAATAATTTCTTACTATACCCAAGTACCCCTTTACTATTTGGGACATACTTATACTAAAAAAGGTATTTGTTATTTATCTGAAATTCACATTTCACTGGGAGTCCTGTATTTTTGTTTTCTAAGTCTGGCAACTCTACTTGGGGGTTAAATAAAATGGTAGTGGAGTTGAGCTGAGATTACAGTGCTTATCAAAACTCTCCTCTCCACACCTCCGATGACAACCCATTCAAATGTTTTCTTATTGGTTACTTATTTATATTTACTGTACTATTATGTCACAAAGTAGTACATAATCTGAAGCTGCAGAAGAAAGGGGTTCACGGAAAAAGTTTCATCCACGCTCTCTGTTGCACTCGGAGCAGTGGGAGGACCTGTTCTCACTCTCGGAATCGCAAGTGGACATGGAGAGAGACTGCCCTTCCGTTTTCAAACGAAGCTCATAGGGGTCTGTTCACTAGAGCAGCGACCCACCACAAAGACACGGTTCCGTGCCTCAGGGGCTCCACGTTTGTTTGTAGTACACCCTGAGGGCACAGATCCTGGCTGGACTGGAAGAACGTAGCACCCAGATTGGTCTCGCCAGAGGCTTCCTGTGGTGAGAGGAAAGAACATAGGGTAGACTCTGCTGAGAGAGAATATTACCTGGCGGACTCTACTCATAGAAATATGTAGAAGCTGGGTATACAGAATAAATGGATGTTTTACTTCGCATGAAAAATACCCTGTGTGACATTTGACTTTACGTATAAAGTCATACAACACACATCAGTTACCTATACACACTTGTATTTTTCTGCACATTTGGAAAATGGGAGATTCTAATAGAAAATGCCTTTTAACCAGGAGCAGTGGTACAACACGTGGTTGGAGAGGCTGAGAGTCTAACGTCACCCGGTCTTTCCACCCTCAGGTCACCAACAGAGCCAGTCTGACATGGGGTGACAGGCAATCTCTGTTTTTCAGCTTGAAGAGGCTACATGGACAATGCCCGCCCAGGGCTGTGGAATTCAACAGTTTCCACATTCATCCCTACCCTGGTTCCTCAAAAACCCGAACTGTAACAAAATACACTTTGCAACTAAGTTGATCCTCATCACATCCTCCTTCCTGACGAGCCAGAAGGCGAGTAGACCTGGGTCCCCGTCCCACCGAATGCGGAGGGCACGCTTGCGGGACCAGTGGAAGATCTCAGCTCAGCATGAGGTCGGCTGGCGTGAGTGCTCAACGGACGTTCCATCTCCCCATTTAAATAAAGGTCACTCTCCTGTTCTCTGTTTTGTTCCAGAAGTGAGAATCAGGGAAGGGGCGCAGCTCGGGTACGGGCAGTCAGATAAAGAGGGACAAAACAAGGCCCCCGTGTCTGTCTGTCTAAGTTCAGACAAGAACAAGGCTCCCGGGTCACCTGGGAAATACGAAAGCACCCTTTTCTTGGTTCAAATGGACTGCTATTTCCTCACTGAAACATAAAATTCTATCTGCTTCTGACGGCATTCGGTACGGGCAGCGACCACCCCGCGGGCCCTCTTCTAAAGGTCCCTCCAAAGCCCGAGTGCTGTCAGGCTGTTTCACACCGTCTTACTGAGGCGGCCCACGGTTCCCCACGCCGGGGGCTCTCCCTGCCTGAAATGGGAGGTCAGCCCAAGGTGCTCGCCGACAGGTGTCCCTGTGGTCTCTGGCTGAGAGTCACTGACAGATGGGACAGCGGCATGGGAATAGTTTTGGTTTATTTGTGGGTATTACAAAAACTAAAAGTGTACAGCAGCGGGAGGAGGGAGGAAGGGTACTAATTACTGAATACTACTCTGTCCTGGGCATGCTTCATAGGTTATTTCTTTTCATCTTCGCAATCCTCAGCACTAGAAGCTGAGGCTCGCTGGAGCTGACTGAGGTCTGGGGCACGACCGATGTGTTTGTCACTTACAAGTATCCAGCAGCTGAGAGAATCGCTTTTATAGAGTACCCGGCTAATAAGGAATCAACCCCACGTCTCTGGCCGAGACAGCCTCTCTTTGGCGTCGTGCACAGCACTGGGCCCAGGAACTAGGATGCACTCATTGTCTTTCTGAGTGTCTTTGATACAATTTTTTATGCCTGTGCTTAGACTTAAGCCTGCCCAGCAGCTATTAAGTCGCGCCCCCTGCTATTAGCACTTAAAACAGCGGTTAGGAACATGGCATGAGAAAAAAACGGCCACCTAACCACAGGCCCTGAGTCACCCAGGGGGATGGGTCCAAACTGCTGATGCCCAGAGCCCCACTTCAGACCGCTGGGTCAGAGCCCGTGGGGAGACCTTGACACTGCTGCTCTCAACAAGGAGCTCCAGTGAGTCCGGCACAGGCCCAGTGAGGAGCCACTGCCTGAGTGTAACTGAGGGTCAGGTGCCCGTCGCTCCTCCAAACCCCACCCACACACGGCCTCGGCTCAGAGCCAGCCTTCTGGTCTCCCTGCGGCGCTCAGAGCCCACCTCATGCGACTCGCACCTGGGGACCACGGCTGCTGGAGAGAACTTCAGGACCGAAGGCAAAACTCACTCTCCCGATCTACAGGAGGGTGCAGGTGACCTGAGGCCTTGATTTCGTCATTGGCACATAAAGGAAAAATAGTCTCAAACTTAATCCGATTCCCATGTTCTGTGAAGTGACTGGCATTCCTGATATAATGCTTTAATTTTTTCCCTAGTAAGTCTTAATAGTGATGTTCTAGAAAAGTAGTTACCTATCCAATCACTCAGTTAATGATCTTTAACCAACTTTTTTTTCTTTTTGGGCAATCTAATAAAGATTATCTAACTGCCCTTTTTCTGCAAATGAGTCTCCCAACAGCAAATGACAACTTAAGACCTTTGCATTTGTCTCACATGAATGGCGTCTTCCCAACTGCATTACCATCTTCCAGAGAGCAGGGGTCATACACATCTTTGAATACTTTCCTCTCCCTCTCCATATATATAAAGTGAAATAGGTATAGTGATATTTATTTTACAATTTATAATTGAGAGAAACTAAAATGTCTTATACCGAATTTGCTTCATGGGAAGGGATAAAAAATAGGTCAATCAACAATTTTGCTCTTGGTACAGATGTTTGTAGGACAGATTCTGTATGAACTGCATACAGAGTGGGGAGGGAAGAAAGGGAGGGATTGAGGCAAGAGAGAGAGAATATGAATCAGTGAATACGGCAGTTGTTTTTTCAACTTTCACATACCACACTCAAAGCCCAATGAAAGCCTCTCGAAGTTGGACCCTGGCGCAGGATAAAGTCTGTGCTGGGCGCGGTCACTGCTCGGCAGGGTGGCTGTGGCTGAGGGAGAAGCTAAGGCTGCACTGAAACGCTGGTCTCGGGCGGCATGTGGCAGACGGCACAAGTGCCACGCGGCGGCTGCGAAGCAGCAGGGTTACCTGTGCGTTGTTCCTGGCCCCCTGTTCCTCCCGCAATTCTTGTAACTTCCTAAGTGACCTGAGAACTAGGAGCCTCTCTCATTCACACATTTACTCCCCGACGTGTCCCTGACACAGGGCTCCAAAAATTCTGGTAACTTCTTAAGTGATCAGAGAACTAAGAGCATTTTTTGCCCTGACAAGCGACTCTGGGTGGGCTCCTGGATGGCTCCTGGGTGGGGCTGGTCACCGGAAAGACCGAGCCATGGTTAGATGCTTGGCATTTTCAGACACCCCCCCCCCCATTCTCCAGAGAAGGGAGAGGGGTCAGCAGTGGACTTAGGAACAGAACATGCCTACATGGTGAAGCCTCCATAAAATGCCTCATGGAGGGGGTTCAAGAGCTTCTGGGGTGGTAAACACATCTACACTGGTAGGGTGCGGCGCCCTAATGACACGGGGACCATTTCCTGCACTGAGGACCCTCCCAGATCCAGTCCCAGCACCCCTTCATCTGGATGGTCATCTGTATCCTACTTCATACCTTTTAGTAAACTGGTATATGACACTAAGTGTTCCCCTGAGTTCTGTGCACCAGTCTAGCAAATTGGCCAAACTAGAGGAGAGAGTCACTTTGTAGACAAATTGGACAGGAGCTGTCGGTAACCTGAGGACCTATTATTTGCTATTTTGCAGTCTCATGGGACTGAGTCCTTAGCCTGTGGGATCTAACCAGGTAAACAGCATCAGAACTGAGTTAAATTGTAGGGGACCGGCTGATGTGGAGGCAGGGAAAACTCCACACACTGGGTGACCCGAAGCGTTCGACGTGAAGTGTTGTCTGTGAGGACGCAGAGACGCCTGCAGGAGGGAAAGACTGGGTGTTTTTGCTAATATACTAGCTGATGCAGAGTGAGGAGGAGGGTCCCATCTGTCAGTGTCAGTGAGGACCTAACACTTCACAGTTCTCGCGTTAGGTCTGATGACCAGGAGTCCCACGGAGAAACATGAGGTAGTGGCATTCTAGGCCTGGGTGACAATACTCCAGAGAAGATCACGTGTCATGTGGTTATGGAGCGAGGAGATGCCCTAATATAATTTATGCAGGGAAAACGGGTCGGCAAACAGAGGGAGGTAAGTCTTGAAAGGTGCACAGTCAAGTGTTCCTAGCCTAGACCCCAACATCTCCAGGCCACAGAAGGGTGGATACCAGCGCAGACAGGCAATTTAGTTTCTATGGCTCTGAAAACAGAAGCAAGAACCTGCCTTTACACAAAAGAGCAGACAGTCCGATTCCATATGTACGGAGGACCTAAAATAGCCAAAATTCAAAAAGACAGGACGTAGAACGGTGGTTACCAGGGGCTGAGGTAGGGAGGAATGGGGAGCTACTGTTCCAGGGGCACAGGTTCCATGTGGGGGGGACGAACAAGGGCTGAGATGGGTGGCGGCGATGGCTGTACAACAACGTGAATGGACTCAGCCATCCGTACCTTTAAAAACAGTTAAAAAGGTAAATTTTACATCAGGTATACTTTACCAAAATTAGAAGAGGAAAAAGAAACAGGGAAAGGATTTGTCTTTAGGGCACAGTCTCCCTTTAGTCAAGAGAGGAGGGCCTGGGCGAGTCTTTCAGTGGATGGTCGGTGCCTGTCTGAGGACTGAAGATGCTTCAGAACTATGGGCCACACTTCTGGCCAGTGGGTCTTGCTCTCCCACGCTGTTGTGATAAGGACTTACTGGGGGCATCCTCTACCACAGGCTCGGCACCGTGAGAGAGAGGCCTGAGTTTGTGGATGAGGAGGGACGGCCTCTGCTCAAGAGTGGCGAGTGAGCACGGCAGCACGGCCTCAAACCAGGAGGAAGCACCATGCCCCTAGCAGGGGATCTCCGAGTGTTTCATGTCCCTCCACAACACCGCAATGGTTTACGCTGTCATCAAGCCTTCAGTAGAGTTTACAGGCCAGCAAATGACAGCCCCGTGGGCCAACCACTTGTTTTTGTAAATGAAGTTTTTATCTGCTCACAGCTACTACCTATTTATATCCTGCGGCTGCTTGCATATTGCAACTGAAGACATGAGGAGTTGTGGCAGTGGCTGTGTGGTCCATAAAGCCTAAAAGTGATCGTGATCTGATCTAAAAGTTTTCCCCAACAAAGTCTGTCACAAATTCAAATTAGTTGTGTTTCAGAGGGAACTGGAGGGGCCTTGTCCACCCTCTAGAGTAAAGCTGACTGGAGACGTACGTACAGGGCTGCGGCTACATCTCAGGGCAGCCATCAGAGGGACAGGTGCCCACTGTCTTGGATTTGCCGAGCATGACAAGCATGCCCAGGGAGTGCCGGAAATCCTTTGGGAGAGGACTGAGCTTCCTCTCAGTGCTTAAAGCAAGGCCCTGGGCCCTGAACATAAGTGGATTATGTATTTGAGCTTCCATTTATGAAGGTTTCAATCTTTGGACTGTACCTGGGACTAACCTCAGTCCCTAAGGTGATCCAGGGATATGACCTCGGCACTACCTCTGAAGAGCTGAACAAATGGCGTTACTTAGTGCAGCAGGATACTGTAGTCTATAATTACGTCCCAAAGTGGACAGCATGTTGCTCTGTCCCTAACAGCTTCTGAGGTAGATAGGGGGCAGGGAGTGATGGGAAGAGGGAGGCCCTCTTTTGAATAAGGCCGTTTTAGGCGGATAGGTAGATAGATAGATACCAGATACAGATATAGATACAGAAAGGTGATATATAACAGCTTCGCAAGCTTTTGATGAGTAGTTCTTACATTTTTTAAATCCTAAAATTTAAATTCCCCTAGAGACGTGAAGAAACCACAAACTAGCTCTTGTAGACTGAATATGCCATTCAGAAAATGAAATTACCCCCGGAGGGAGAAGAGAAGTATGCCTGGACCACCAGCCTTTCCCTCCCCCAGAGGGTCGCTGCGAGGGAATGACCGGTGAACGGCGCTCAGGTATGTGTACCGTCCGTTGGCCAGGCAACGGAGGTCAGGTTGAAATTCTTTCTCAGGGAGAAGAGCACGATCCTGAATTCTGTGAGATCTGACTCTTGGAATGTCCAGGAAAACCTCCCGTTTAGACATCATGCCCCGGCTGGTGCAGCCTCCTCCCTGAACTCAGAGCGGCAAGTGCTCAGGCGTGAGGGCTCCCCTGCCTCAACCAGACTTCACTATCCAGTCACCCCACCCCAGAGACCAGGCTACTGGAAGTGCTTCTCTCTCCCATGTAACTTAAACTCAACAAATTTCACTCTTTTCCAAAAATGACTTAATCTCCAGGAACTGCAATCTTTAGTTGACCACATATTTTGAAATTACAGTTATGTCCCAAGTTGAAAAGAGAAGCAATCTTTGGACCCAACAACTACTGTTTTAGAGCATTTGGGATTCTAAGCCTTCAATATTTGATGAACACAGTCTCAAAGATGGTGTCTTCATCTTTTCATTCATTCATTCACTCATTCACTCATTCATTCATTCATTCATTCATTCATTCCAGAGATGCTGGATACTTAGCATGTAACAAATATTGTTTCAAAATAGAGATGAAAAAAAGGCATAGTGCCTGCCCTTAAGAAAATCATATTTTTAGGAAAGACTCTGCTTAAATCAAGATTGATTATAATTGTCATGAATAATACTGTTGCCATCAAAAACAACATGGAACAATAAGAGTATGTAGTAAACATTTTGATGCAGCTCATACTAGGTTTGAAGACCCTCTGCCAAGTAACATCTTAGGAATGTCTGACCTGTTACAGAATTTTTCTCATTATTACTTTGAAGGATTTCACTGATTTTCACATATTCCAATCTTCTTTAAAATATTCTGACATGTTCTTTGGTCACAATGTGCTAGCACTCCTCCTAGTGGTGGCACAGCAGCTCGCACACAGCAGACATCCAATAAGCATTGTGTGGCTCACCTAATTTTAGGCCTGGAAGGCATCGTTACAGGTCAGCTCGTCCTAGGGTCCTTAACCTTAACTGGGTTTTGGACCACTTTGAAAATCTGTTACATCTGTATACACTTTCTTCCCTTTAGAAAAACACGTATTTACATACACGCATTTTTGTACACAACTAGAGGGGATTGGTGAATTACCCTAAATATCATCCATGAGTTCCTGCAGGGTTCATGTATCTAGTCTACACCGTCCACTTTACAAGTACTGAAAGTTATTGCCTCAAAGGGGGGTGGGAAACGATGGCCCTGGGGCCAAGACTGGCGCATCTTTTGTTTTCGTTCCTCGGGTGAGCTAACAACAGCTATTACCATTTGAAATGATGACGTAAGTAGCTGCATATTTTGTTCAATTTTGCATTTTTGGCCTACAATACCTAAACTATTGGTTATCTTGTCCTTTATAGAAACAATTACCCAGCCCCTGGCCTAGAATAGTTAGAAAATACTGTCCAAATCCCTCAGTCAATTAATAGAATTCATACCGCTTCATCCCTCAGCCATTGGTCTCATTACTGCTAATTGATTACTTAAAATACTAACTGGTTGATAAAGAAGAAAATATGGAGTTGTAAATCTGAAGTACTTAATAATCAAGTTCTTGGGTAAACAATTGTACAATTGTGCAGGAACTTGAAATTCAGAGAACAAACTGAGTCACCCAAAATCATATTACAAATTTGTTACAGAAGCAAGGCTAAACTCTCAAATGCATGTTGTAGATTCTGGACTTGTTTTGCTCAACTTTGCCTTACGTTCCATTCCACCTATTTGAAATGCAATATTTCTTATAAAAAGTAAATAATGGTAGAGAAGGAACTTAATGTAAAATTATTTGAACAGGTGCTCAAATAACAGTTCTTAACTGTTAATTATGTGATTTCAAAGTTATTTTCAGGTTCCCCCTGTCATGTAGCACTAAAAATGGAATGAAAAGAATTACAATAAACACTGTTCTATGTTATTTTGAACACATTTCTTTTAGATATTTCAAAGTCCCTGATTGTATTGGTTGTTTTCTTCATTGATTAGGGCTGCCAGAATGATTCCAAACTGTTTATGACAAAACTACAGTAATAGAGTTTAAAGATTTTCGTAATGGAAAAAAAAACCACTTAAAAGATAAACATTTGAACAATATGTAAATGCAACACCAGATCGCCTAGAGGCCACTATAAATTTTCAGCCAGAGTCCTTTCTTTTTTGACAGATTCTGAAACCATTCTGTCCTATTTAATCTCTAATAAAGATTGCGAGTCACCGTCACAGTAGTGTGACTGCACAGGAAGAACGGAGCAATGGCTTCTGCACATGAGGCGCGCTCGGAGCAAGTGAGGGCATCGTTCACAGCAGACCATCTGAAGAGTCTGAGTTAGAACTTCGCTGGCCACTTCGGCTTGCTTTCTGTGCCTAACTTCCACTCATGTGGCCCAGCCCCCAGCCTTCTGCACTTACCTGGAAAAGCCAGATACCTCAGGTACAAGGGCAGCTGACAGGTCACTCGTCTGACTTCCAGAAAGGGTTCTAGGCTAGTTGCAAAGCTGCCTGGGCACATCCATGGTCAGTGTACGCTCAGGAGGGCTGCTCCGTGGGCCGGTGAAGCACGAGGAAGCTGATGTTTTAAGTTCCGCAGAGCACCAACGGTAACCACAAAACCTCAAAACCATTTCAAACACATGAGCACTGAAAAACTGAGCTCTTAAAGACGAACAGCCCAAGTTGCAAAATTACAGAAAGGCCAACCGTCAAGAAGCAGTTATTAAAGTTTTCTGCCTACTGTGAGGGTCCAGCTCTTCATATTTCATTCAAACAGAATTTTGTAGAGCAGTGGTATTACCAAATACAAAAAGGGGAGACCAACTGTTTAGGGTGTGTTGTGTTTAGGGTGAAAGAATACAAGGTGGGGCAAGAAAGTAAGTTGACAGTTGTTTATATAGAAAATAATACAATAATTAACAAAAACACAAGAACAAACTGTTTCGTGTACTCACAACCGTCAACTTACTTTTACCCCATCCTGTATATAAAGTATTTCCTTTCAGAAAATTTACAGAGTTGTTCTGTACTGTGTTAGGGACTTAGGTCTACTGCTCTGTCATTGATACACAATATTGACTACAATGTGACACTCTGCTCAGCTCATTTAATTGGAGCTAAGAGAGAGGATACCTCAACCAGAGTGTATCAGAGTATCACAGTGGGGGAGTGTATCTGTTCACTGCCTGTCTCTTTAAGCCCTTAACATTTTCTCCAAAAGAAGTTATACACACAGTTGCAGTGCAACACCAGAAGCATGGAAATAAAACTTAGTTCCTCAAACTGCTGTAATTGGCCTACCATTTTATGCAACACCATATATTAATATTTTTTAAATATCATATTACCTTATAAATCACATAACGTATAGAAATCCTAATGTATTAACTATCAACATTTTCATATGTTCCAATTTTTAAACTCTTATTTGACATTTTTTCATTTAAACACAATTATGGCCGCATCAAACCAGGACCATTCCTGAGTTCTCTCTATTTGAAAGGCCCAAATGAGAATTACAATTTTGGCAACTGCTGGTGAGTTCTGGTCTCCTTTACAATGCTTGAACACTGATATTCTCAGCAAAAGGCTTGCAGTTCTTGCTTCTCGCCCCCAACAGAGAGTGATAAGTGCACCTGACTTTGTCTGTTTAGTTTCAAGGACAGGTCTACATCTGGAAAGCCTTCGGCTGCACCAGACGGACAGTACGTGCGATAGAGGGTAAGAATGTTACATGCTCCAGAATGCCTCGCACTGGAGGAAGCTCACACTTTGGCAGTGGTCAAGAAGACTGCTACAGATAAGCCCACCTCCTGAGAACAACGACAGTTTTTGTTTTTTGTTTTAATGGGGTAGAATATAAAACCTATTCATGAGACCTCTTTAGGAAATTGGCCAAGCAGTGAGAACCTGAAGAAACGAACCCCCGGAGAAGGAACGGACAAAAGCTGAGCCTGATTTTCAGCCCCACCTTCTCCTCGAGGTGCTGCTGATTTGCAACTGCTGCTGAAAAAAATTATTATATTGCAAAATGACCACCACAATCAGTCTAGTTAATATCAACCCTCATACAATTACAAATTTTTTTTCTTTTAATGAAGACTTTTAAGATTTACTCTTTCAGCCACTTTCAAATAGGTACTACAGAATTACTCAATTTAGTCACTCCTCCTTCTTTACATTGGCTTCCCTAATAGAGTCTGATAGCTGTCACAGGGTTTCTTCACTTTTTAAAAATCTTAGTTCTCTCCTCTCTTCCTCCTGAATAATTTCTAAGTTCCTATCCTCCAGGCCACTGATTCTCTCTTCCATCTGATCTACCCTAGTACCAATACTTTCTGATGCATTCTTTACCACATCCATGAGTTCTTCAGCTCATGCTTGGCTCTTTTTATAATTTCAATCTGCTTGCTAAAGTACTCCTTTTGTTCATGAGTTTTATTCTTCATTTTACTGAATGGCCTTTTTAAGTTTTCTTGCCTCTCGTTTGAACTGCTTCTGAACAGCTCTTTTCCATTCTTTTACAAGACTGCAGTGTCTCATGTCCTTAAGTTCAGTTGCTGCAGAGCTGTCATTTTCTTTTTGCAATACTGCGTTACAGTGACTTTTCACCGTGTTTGACGAGATGTACCTTTGCCACAGCAAACACCTGAATTACGGAAGGCGCTGTTTACTTGACTCCAGCAGTGCCACAGGCTGACAGTCGGAACCCTTTCCTTTGCTTCCAGAAGGTGGTGCTATGGCACAGGACTTTGGTTTCTGTTCTCAAGCCAATGTAAGGCTCCGCATTTTCATTTTCCAGCTCTTCTGCCAGAAAGGTAGTCACTGCCACTCAGGGCTGCTACCACCCCAGTCCCAGCACACTTCAGAGTCAACTGTGGGGAGCGGGGCTGCCTCTGGACTCGTGCCTACCTCGTTCTGAGGGCCTGACCCCCACAAAGGCTCTCTCCGCCGTGGGTGCCCCCCGGTTTCATGCTCTCCAGACTACCTTGTTCCTGCTGGTAGCCAGTGGGGGCGGGGGCGGGGGGCAGGCTCCCAACTCCCTTGGATCTGCAGTCTCCTCCAAGTTCCTACCCACTTACCTCGGATGCAAAAGTGAGTGAGCCTCCTGGGTGTCGTGTATGGAGGCCCTTTGGTTGGGTTATAGGTGTTTGGTTAGTTGTACATCAAAGAAGAGAGGGAAATAAAAAACTCTGGCTACCATGAAGCGACATCATTCCCCTCAAAATCTTTCCTTTAAACAGGTATGGCCCTACAGTAACGAATTTTTCTCAGCTTGCCCAAAATGTTCCTCATTTGAGCATGGAAATCCCACATCCCAGGAAAAGGAAACTCCCCAGTATCCAGCAAGCAGGGATGTTCAGTCACCTTGGAGGGTTCTTCCAGACAAGCCCCTCAGGTCTGACAGCAGTTCCACGCAACCAAGGCTCCATGAAAACCTGTGAATCCCCAACTCCTCTCTCCTTTGAAAATCACATTTCCCTTCATTAAATACTCCAGCTTTTTGAAAACACAAATCCAACTTTTACACCTCAGGCGTGTTCGGTGTTTACCCTGATGGTGACGACGGGGAAAGGACGGTTGCTCCCCGGCTGAGATGGGGCTTGTGAGAACTCCTATGTGTCACGTCCCTTCTCCCACCAAAGGCCAGGGCACCTGTCAGGGGCACACGGAGGTCTCCCGCCACTTGGTGCTGCACCACAACCATGCAGATACGCCGAGTTGGCCCTTCCCCAGCGATGGCGCCCGTGGACTGGGACAGCTGTGGGCTCTGCCATAGCAGGGCAGAGCCTGGGGGGAGACCCAACGGTGAGCCCAGCAGGAGCCCGGCTCTCCACCGGACGGGCTCGCGACAAAGCTCCCTTTAGTCTGAGCCGGGTTTTATCCACACTGCTGCGCTCGTTCATATTTTGCACACGTTGGCATTCACAATCCTCGTACCCTAGCTCGAATGAGCATCTTCAGGAAGCATGTGCCATGTTACAGGATGCTCTGGGCAGGGGGCAGCCAACTTTCCCTGGAAACGGCCAAAGAGTACATATTTTGGCTTTGCAGGCTGTGTATGACCTCTGCCACAACTACTCAGCTGTGCCAGTATAACGCCAGGGTAGTCATGGGCAACGCACAAATGACGGGGTTCTGATAAAACTTTATTTGTAAAGCCGGGTGGCAGGCGTAATTTGGTCTTTGGGTTGTCGTTTGTGGACTTCTGTTATTAACAGGAAAAAATCAGAGTTAGATGCAAAATTGTAGAGCAACCAAGTGTTGAAGCAGACCTGGGGAGTGTAATACGAAATCCAGGCTTTTCTGTCTTCAGACTGCTCAGAGTTTCGAATCACAGGGTTCTTGATCCAGTTGTTGAACTCTTTAAGCCCCCCAGAATTTCACTAACACGCGACCGTTCCCATATCCCTCCCGGGAAAACTGTGTGAGAGCAGGTGTAGATCTTCTGAAATTCATTTGGTTAAAAAACTTCCATTTTCTCTGCACTGTCTCTGAGCATATAATGCAGGCAGAAATTTCCAGTTTAAAAATTTTACCAAGATAACCACGCCATCTGCATGCAGGTCCTAACGCTTTTCAAAGTCCTCTTTTAACTTCAAGACTCTCCTCTGTTCATCTGGTTCAGGGTGGGGGTTCCAGGTCACTCTCTTGCCAGCCACGGTGCATCGAACCTCCCAGGCCTCTCGGGAATTCGCCCGGGTTGCTGCAGGTGGCCTGCACGTGTGGGCGCCTGCAGCCAGGTATAATCTTGGGGGACACTTTGTTCTGACATGAGTTTTAAGCCACCAGCTCATCCATTTTAAATGCAAGGATCTTGTTAAACCAGTCAACAGTTCCTACCTTAACTGAATCCTTCCAAACAAAGGAGTCTCATTATTTTTTACGCTTTAAAAAACTCACACTTTTAGGGATTTTGAAACCTATTCTCAGATCAATTTCCCCTCCCTTTCCTCAAAATGTCCCAAAATAAAAGTGAGTTCCATTTCGGCTACCCACAGCGCCCTCAAAATATTGTAGTAGAACACTTTTAAAAGTGTCTGCGCCACCATCAATTCACACAACTTGGTCATAAGGAAAAATCACCTCTGTTCACACAAGCAACCTGCAAGGAGAAAGTCTGTATTTATCACATCAGGGGAAGTTCTTTCAGATAAGACTGATCTTGGGGACAGAGTCTCCAACAAGATTCTAACCCAGCTGTCTTTGGCAGGTGGCTCCCTGGGGACACACACCAACATGACTCTGCTTCAGTGATCTTACAGAGCCCTCCTGTAACATCTATGACTTGTTCACCATATAAACAGCCCAGAGCTGCTGCCATAACATTAACAGTTTCCTTGACACAACACAACCTATGCATTTTATACCCACCATGGTCACCAGCCCCCACTGAGCAGGGATTCTGAGGCGCCAGGCACAGAGAGGCTATGCTGGGTTCCCAGTCATATACAGATCAGGGCAAAAGTAGGCATGGCCACACACTAATTATTAAATAGTAATGCCAGATTAAACTCTGCGTTTCACGTACTCCCATAGTAGGCCTGTTTTTCCCCCACCTTGCAGATTATACGGCCACGCTCCAGAAGACATCTAGAAATGGCCAACCCCAGGAGGCCTTTCAAAGCCATCTCACGAACTGCCTGGCTGAACTGGGAAAAACTGCGAGCGGCGGAGGGTAGAGGCTGATGGACCATTCACACTGGCACAGGCCGTCGTGCCTTTGTTCATAAAGGCACAGGTGTGTCAGCCGTGGAAGTTTAACACAGAGAAGGAAACAATATGAAATGAAATGAATTCCTACAAAATTCAAAGCCAACCCTATTGATACTAAAACCCACTTCAACTGGTGTCTCAACCCCTCCTTGGCCTACAGCTTCCCAAAGACAAAGTAAACCCCAGTTTCGCTGATGATAGTGATGTCGCACTTAATGATTTTTTTTTTTTTGCACAGGGCCAGAGCCAACTGCTACAAACCGCGCTAGCTGATGTGTCCCTGGGCAGTGCACTCCGGGTGACACTTCTATCTCTCAGACCATTTGTTATTCATGTCAACATCACAATTTAAGTAATCTACTGTTTAAAAAATTTTCTAAGACCTCTATCTTGATTTATAACAGCTGTGAATCTTATTTTGTTAATGTTTTTTTGTTGTTTCCCCCATTAACTCTGCTTCCTAGCATATTTCATGTGTTTTTATGGTATCAGTGCATCTGCCTCATGCCATTAGCTTTCTTGAAATTTTGAAGGTTTGGAACTCTCTGTTCCTATTTCGAGTCGCGGGCTTAAACTTAAAGCACGGTTGGTCACAAGTCTCCTTTCACTCCCCGCAAAAGATTCTCGTTCCCCTGCTGAGACTGGAAGGCCTGACCAAGGACAAGTGAGTTGAGAGCAGGGACCGGGGATGGGTGAGGCCGGGCGGAGTGTGCGGGGGTCCGAGTGAGTCGAGTTGGGCTCTCTGCTTGCTCTGTCGATCCAGTGCTTTTCTGCAAGTCTCTGTAGCAGAACCTTCTCTGCAGAAACTCACGCCGTGGCCTTGCTTTAGGGGCCAAGGCTGGTGTCTGCTGCTCCTTTTCCACTTTTTGTCTCTAGCTGTCACCCGAAGATGCGGTCTTATCTCTGCATTTGCTCGGTGCCGTGGTCCAACCGGCAGCCCCTCCAGGGCTCACCCTGGTGGGCAGCGAGCGTGGGGAAGCTGCAGGCTCCACCTGGCTGTTCTGAGGGAAGCCCTGTAATGATGCCCCTGGCAATGGTGGCCTTGTCCACATTTGTTGGCTGAACATTTCTCTGGGGCTCTTTGGGGAGAGCAGGACCTGCTCCGACATATTCTTCTCCAAGTTGCATTTTGGGCTGGATTTTTTTTTAAGCTCTGATTCCTTCATAATTGCAATGCTTCAAGACTTCACTGATAGTAGGTTTTCATGTTTTTCATTACTACTGAGAATTATTTTTTTTAACTTTTATTTTTATAAGATTTTATTTATTTATTATTGGAGAGGGGGTAGGGAGGGAGAAAGAGAGGGACAGAAACATCCATGTGTGAGAGAAGCATCAACTGGCTGCTTCTTGCACGTCCTCAACTGAGGACCTGGCCTGCAACCCGGGGCATGTGTCCTGACCGGAAATCAAACCGGTGACCTTCCGGTTCACAGGCAGACACTCAATCTACTGAGCCACACCAGCCAGGGCAAGAATTACTCCTTTTAAAATACATTTTTCAGATCTGTCGATAAAATTTGAGACAGAAGAGAGATAGATGCAAGCATGGCATCCTTCAAATTCAAGCAGAAGTTTCAAGAGGTTATTTATTCATCCTTATTAACCAAAGGCAAACCGTGGTAAAACTGTCTGGGTTTGCTTTATTGTCCGTGCACATGCTCGGTCTCTGTCTCTTTCCCTGTATCTGTCTGTCTGTCTGTCTTTCTGTGTGCAAGTACGTGTCTGTGTGTGTGTGTATAGATATACAGTTTTCCCAAACCTTAAAATAAACTTTAAAAGTATTATGATAATAAGTTTTATAGATAAATAAATTCAATCAAGACTTAAGAACTTCCAACTAACTTGATACAATGTCAAATAAGTAGGAGACTTTGTACTACCCCTGACCTAGTATATCCCCTCCTTTTTTAAATCTATTTTTAAATGACTTGCCCGAACTAGTCTTTGAACTCTGTTATTTCAAGATAATAGCTTATTCACCTGTGGTCACCAGTGCACAGCAGTGGCTGACATATATAGCGGACAATTATGTTTGTGAACTCAGCTGATGTGAAAGAACCAGGATTCCAAGCCAAGTGCGTCTGACTTCAGAGCTTACAGTGTTTTCGTTACAGTCCACCATCAGAACTAACAATTGCTCTAATCCTTCAGCCGGAGACCCCACCCTCTCCCCATGCAAAGTAAGGAAGCTGCCATGCAATCCGGTCCGCTAGTCCCAGGCATTTTCCTGTGTGTTCACTCACATAGTCAGCAGCTGTTCGAAGTCGGAGTCTCCAGCAGTGAGTTTCAGAGACCAGAGCCCTAGAGAGGACAAACAGCATGTCTCTGTTTTGCTTTTTCTCGTTGCTTCCCTGGTGGCCTGCAATCTTAAGATGACATGCAAGTTGGAATGATCACGGAGGCGTAAAAACAAAATGTAACTTCAAGAGTAGCAGCTCTGATGACAAGAGGCGGTGGCCCCAGGGCCGGCAGGCCTGTGCTACTCACCGTGAGCACAGAGGACGTTGGTCTGCATAGACCCACCTATGCTAGTGTTTCTGCTTCTGTTTAAGAAAAGAAAGGAGGCTGTCCGTGCAGGTTTATATGAGCATGAAAGGCTTAGAGTGAGCTGGTGGAATGTAACTCCAGGTATTGTCCTAAGACTGAGGCCGTAAGCCCACTTCTAAATGCCCTAGCAGGGGTGTCCAACCCGCGGCCTGCGGGCCATACGCATCCCGGGACGGTTAGGAATGCAGCCCCACACAAAATCATAAATTTACTTAAAACTTTTTTTCTTTTTTTTTTGCTGATCCGTTTTCGTGAGTGTTTGTGTATTTAACGTGTGGCCCAAGACAACTCTTCTACTTTCGGTGTAGCCTAGAGGTGCCCAAAGGTTGGACACCCCTGTTAGGGGGTAAAAGCTTTCTTTTAACAAGGAATACTCTCGGTCCTGGGCAGGAAGAGGGTTACTGTCTCCCAGACAAAGTGCAACACAGTGTGAGTGCTGTGAGCATGGTCCTCGTTTCTGCTCAGAGCTCATTAGCCACTGCCATTCCAGCCCTGCAAAGGAGTGCGTCCGTGACGGTGGCCACAGAGCAGCGAGAGGACCCGGGGAGACCAGGACATCCAGCAGGAAGGAGCGTGTGCTCAGCGAACTTGTGCAGAAAAGCAGCAGTCTCTAGGCTGCATTTATAATTATTGAGATAAACGAGATACCTCCTGGGGATCCCTCAGAATTTTTGTGAGGGGCTGAAGGAAGTGAACTTGATGGGGACTGAGGTCATGCTCCAAAAATAAGGTAATGAGACAAAATAATTCGAGAATTAATATTAACATGACCTTGCTTTTACCCACAGCCGTTGATAATGAAAATTCTGATTTTATATCTTGTGTTTTTGACCATTTCCCCCATTCCTAGTATTATGAGCGTTTAAACACAGCACCATATCTAACATAATAAAATAGGCTCTGAGGTATAACTGCCCAGTTTGCATTTACCAGTTGTGCTGTTGCACTGTATTTACTCCTTAGCCTTTCTGTGCTCACTGCACACATCTGCCAAACAGTACCTCCCGCACGGCATCACTGGGGTATGAAATGAAACACCAGATGCAAACAGAGTGCAGGGCTCCACCCACTACAAGCTCGAAGTCCCTCAGAGCCGTGCTGTCTGTGTCATCCGTGTCACCGTCGTCATCAGCACTGTTGGTGAGTTCACCTTCAGCTGGGGCATCAGGCTCCCTCACCCCACTCTCCTTTTAATTTTCTCAACGCTGTTATTTTATCATGAACGTCAAACGTGTTCTGAACGGTCACCTGGATGCTGAGTCCAAACTCTCGCCGTGAAATTTCCCTTTTCCTTTTGATCGACAGTGGGGTTCTTTGACTTACATATTCTTTCACTAGTCACTAAATCCCTTATTCGGTCGTTATTTATTATGCCTGCTGTATGGTAAGCACTCTTCTAGCACGGCATGTAGCATTAAACTGCCCTCCGAGAGCTCCCACTGCAGTGGTGGAGACAGGCAATGAAAGGACAAATATTGAATGTAATGTCAGGTCCATGTAAGGGCTTTGGAGAAAAATGCAACTGGGTGAATTAAGAGAGAGCGACAGGAGACAGGAGTTTAAACAGAGACATCAGGAAAGGCCCGCTGTGTCTGTAACAGACCACAGGAAAGCCCACGCCCGAGGGCAGTGATGAAACAATACAGTTCTAGCGGCCGAGCAGTTAGGAGCAGTCTCCAAAGCAACGGGAAAAAATGACCGAGTGGTCAAAAGCATGCAGAACAGAGGACGAGGCAGCAAAGAAGAGCCCTCGCAGGGTAAATCAAGCCGCAAACGCTACCCCTGCAAAGGGCCCAACTTTAGCTGTATCAGACTGTGCAGCAATTTATGACTGAAGGTCTTTGTCCAAAACAATAGAGAAATCAGCCAGCAATTAGTGGAGGCTAGCAGCTAGGTGCGATACCCACCCTGAATCTTAGCAGGCAATTCAGGGAAAGAGGCAGAGAACTGAAGAAAACCATCCTCTCTCCTGGGGAAGGGGGTCAAGGACGCTGTGCTCATGCCCGGGGCTGTGCCCTCTGGGAGCGACATCTGAGCATGCACACTGCAGGGGAGACGGGTTTCACTGAACTGGTCCAGCTATGTCCCTAAATAAATAAACAAGGAGGTAAACAAACAAACAACGGCTACAATACATTATTAAGAATGTTTTCAACAAAAAGGTGTTGAGACACGAAAATGAAAAAGAAAGTGTTGCCCATAAACAACAACATAAACAAAGAGTAGGCAACAAAAAATTGCCTTTGAGGGCTTGAAAGCAGTTGTGGTAAGTATCGAGGAGCTAGAGGAAAGCCCGCTTAAGCCAGTAAAGGAAGGTATGGACGGTGACGATGTCTCATCAAGCAGAGAATGTCAGTAGATACATATTGTATAAAAGGAGCCAAATGAAAATTCTAGAGCCAAAAAGGGCAATAACTGAAATCAAAATTCACTAAAGTGGATTTAAGCTGAGAGAAGGCTAATTAGCAAATGTGAAGACAGATCGATAGAGATGATGATATAACCTGAAGAGTGGAGAGGAAAAAGGACAAAAATACAGGATCATCTCAACAGAGAAAAGCTATTTGGCAATTTTCAACACCCTTTTATTAAAACAATACATTCAACAAACTAGAAACAGAAGGAAATCCCCTCTCTTTGATAAGGGTATTGAAGAGCACCTGCCAGAATCTCACAGGTAATATCACCCTTTAAGGTGAAAACCTGAAAGCTCTCCCCCTAAGATTAGAAAGAAGACAAGGATGACTGTTCTCACCACCTCTATTCAACGTGGCACTGGAGGGTCTAGGCATAGCTATTGGACAAGAAAAATAAATAAAAGGCATCAAGATTATAGAGAAAAGAGTAATGCTATCTGTGCTTTCACATGGAATTTTAGATATAATAAATAGAGGTTCACTAATAATCAAGTTGCAGGACACGAGATCAACCTACAAAAATCACTTGTCTTTCTACATAGCACCATTAAAAACCTGAGAACAAAATGAAGAAAAACCATTCCACTTACAATAGCATTAGAAACAATAAAGTACTCAGGAGTAAAATTAAAAAAAGACTTGTACTGTTAAAACTACCAAACATTAGAGACTATAAAAGGACTGTGATTTTCATGGTGTATTCAAAGTCTAGCAGATATGTCACAGAAAACAGGCTCAATAAATATTTGCTGAAATTAAAAAAAAAAAAACCCTACTAAACATCGTTGAAAGAGATTAGAAAAGACCAAAATCGATGCAAAGACCTGCATTTTCATAAATCAGAGACTTAATATCGTTAAGATGACAATATTCCCCAAATTGATCTACAGAACCAGTGTAATCTTTATCAAAATCCCAGCTGGCTGCTTTGCTGAAATGATGTCATAGGGACTGAGGAGCAGAGGGCTGACAGAGGAGGCAAGAGTGGAGGAGGGAAGCCCGGTCCACAGGCAGCTCCGCGCGTCCAAGTGCAAGGCGGCCAGGACACTGGGTGGGCCTACGGCGGTGGAGCGCGACAGATGTGCCGAGATGCAGGGTGACACATTTAGTGCGTGCAATGGGCAAAATTATGAAAATAAATACAGGATAAATGCCATGAGTCTGTAAATGAACATGATATTGGAATAATTTACTCTAATGAGCTCTTCAGAGTATAACTGCCAGACAAATCTAAATAAATAATGAGAAGCTGATCATTGACTAGGAGGCAAAACTATTCTTCAGTGAGTGTTCCGCATAAAAAGCAACATCTTTCTTGATTGTTCCTGGCAACTTCTCAGAAATTCTGATTTAAGGGTTATATTGTCAAGCAGGAAGTCTTACTGTGATTTCTAAAAACTCCTCCCCCAAACTGAAGACTCTGGCAGGGAATTGGGTGGGAGGGAGGAGCAGCACAAATGTCCAGGAGTCCTAATAAAAAATGGAAGTTTGTTTATTTTAGAATAGGTGTTTACAGCTATGACATTATAACTTAAAGGATTCAATAAATGGAGGTCCAAACTTTTTTTAAATTTCAGTTTTACTGGGATATAACTGACATATTGAATTGTAAGATATTTAAAGTATACATCACGGTGATTTGATATACATGTATCTTATGAAAGGATTCTCCCCATCTAGTTAATTAACACACCCATCACCTCACATAACTATGTTTGTGTGAGAAAACATTTAAGTCCTACTCTTAGCAAATTTCAATTATATAATACAGTGTTATCAACTATAGTCTGAAATTTTAAGCATTTTTTTTCTACTCTCATCTTCAAGATACTACAACAGATAGCAAGAAAGAGACAAATTGGGCATGCTGTGGTTTTCTTGTAAACATGAGTTCATTCTCAGGTTGCTAAATAAAAGGAATTAAACCTACCAATGTCTGCTTAATCATTTCAGTAAGAAATGGTGCACTTTATTTTTAGACTCATATTTTATACTTCAGGTGTCAGCTTTAGTTCCTTGGCAAAATTCATTCTTTTCATTTTTGACTTTCATTCTCGTTACTGGCTTCTCTACACAATGTATTTAACCCCATTTCTGTACTGGCATCTCATTTGAAACTAATTTTATCAAATATTGTCTTACCACCTGATATTGTGTGTGCTTTCAAAAGCAGACAGCCTGGAGGACAAATGCTTTGCTGAACCAAGAATAAAAATACTATTTTAAAAAATTCTACACAAGCAGATGCAGTTGACATGGATTATTAGAATTTTTAGTTGACTATGACAACTCTAAGATTTTATATTCACTGAAGTCAAAGCCCATGTTTCATTTATCTTGTTAGTAGGTAGTGCAATGCTCTGTTTTGTTTTGTATTCATTGGTCTGCTAAACAGATGCTGAATTCAGTACTAATATCAAAACCCATATATTTTTATGTTGAATGTTTATGCTGTAACTGTACTAAAATGTAAGAGCTTTTACATGGAATAAGCTCCACAGAGCATTGATAGAAATTTCACGATCTGAAAATCATATATCTTCAGGACAGGTAACTTTTTTATTCTAATAAGAGTAAATACGATTTCATTCTAGGTATGTAAAAATTAGGGAAAGGGTTGCTCATAAAGTTAAGGAAAGAAAAGGGCCTTACAGGAAACCCTCTGTGAAAATATTTTTAAATCAAGTACATTATATATGATAGCAATATACGGGGCCCCCCAAAATGAAATTATCTGCTGGAGGGCGGGCCCCTTGCAGGACAGGTTTCCCCCATGAGGTGAGTGTTCTAGGAACCCATGTGCATCAGTGCCCTAGCTGGTGTTGTTGTGAGAGGCTGCATTCAGCTTCAATGAGTATTTTTCGAAGACTCTATCAACACATTTGTGTATTCCATCAAATGGAGAACACTTTGAAGGTGACTGAAGTTTAAACATGTAAGAATAAATACACGATTTTTTGTAAATAAATTCTGGGTTTGGCGGGGATCTTCCCTTGTATATGCATTTTCACAGACTCCAGCTAAAACCAAACAAGTGTGGCAGATGTTACACTGGCTGCAGGCAGACTCTACATACCTGTATAATCATCTCTGGTTTGAATTGCACCACATATCTTTCCTTGACAACCAGGTCAGGTTAGAGGGGAGAGAGAACATTAACACTTACTCTGTGCTGATCACAGCTCTTGGCCCTGGCTTCAGAAATCGATTTCAGGCCCCCAAAGTGGTTTTTCTCAGTGATAGTGCCTGCAATAAATAATAGCAAGTCAGTTAACTCCAAAGATGCCAGGCCAAATTATTACCACAAATAATAAATAAAACATCCACATTTATAGCCAAAAAAAAGGCGGGGGGTGGCGAAGCAGCAGAGGTGATAAATGTTAATAATTACCCACAAACATTGCAACTGTTTGCATTTGTGTTTGTGCCCATTGCAGCCCAACACACACACAGAGCCCTTAACCTTCCAACCTGGTAGGATTTCAAGAAGGAGAGGAGGTGTCTTTGCTGAATGTTCTTATCTTAACGTTGCTTTTGGGAAAAGGGTTAGACCTTGGACGCAGCTCTGCGAACTCAGTGGGTCAGCATTTTCAGTGAGATTTGGTGTTGCAGACCATGAAAGCTACCCTGAAAGATAGAGATGCATGAAAGATGGGTGCATGGATGTTTAGGGAAAGAGAAGCCACTATTTCTTGAGTGCTTTCTTACACATCAGACACTGCACTTTGCATAATTACTCCTCCCAATGAAACCATTTCCCCATTTAAAAAGTGTTCAAACAGCAAGGTTTATCAGTGTCCCAAGGTCAATGGGGGCAGAATAGGACTTTAACCCAGGCTTGTCTGTTTCCAAATCATGTGATTCAAGAAATTATTCCATCATGTTCTGCCTCATAATATTAACAATTACATGGGGCATGCCAATAACTTTACTCTTGGATTACACATTATGTGTTTCAAATACATGATCTCATCTGAGCTGGGTATCATTTTACACACGAGACTCAGGCCAAACATTAAACAGTTTTATGACTGTTAAATCCTTGGGGTCCTTTGTTGACCATCCGCATTCAAACACATGGAAAGTATGCTGCCTTTACTCTTTAAGAATTTAATAATCAATGCATAGGGAGGAAGAAACAATACCTTTTTCTTAATTAACTTTTCGATGAGGCAACCACTTCACAAAGAATTCAGTGACTTGCAAGGTCTCTGTAGCCCATCATGGTCAACTCAAAATGATAGCTCCCAGGTCTGTGTCACATTGTTTCTCTGGAAGTTTCATCACCTGCAGAGGTTGCAGTCAGGCTTTGTTTTGCCTGTACCCATCAAGCTTCGGTGACTTGCCTGTTGTTTTTCTCCTCTGGGTGGTCTCTACAGAGACCAGGATTCTACTGCTGGATAGAAATTGTGCCTCCCTGCTAACTACAACAAGGCCATGACGGGTCTGTCAGCAGTGTGGGTTTTCCTCAGTGGTGTGTTTGCGTGTGTGCGTGTGGTTATTGGATAACCATCTGTCTTCTCCACAGCACCATAAAGTACAAAACAGTGAAGACTGTGTCTGTGTTCCTCTCCACCCTGCCGTCGCTCTGAGTACAGTCTAAACCCAGACCCGGAACACGTAACTTCCCCGCCGCGCATGGACAGAAGGCAGGCTGGGGAGAACCACTGCTTTTTCCGAAGTGTCACAAGCCTTCTTAAAGTTGTTTTAAAATACTACTGTTTTCCCTCCTGAGCTTAACAGTCCTCTGAGCAAGACCAGACCCCAGAGAGGCTGGTGTCCTGCCATCCATCAGGCCCTCTAGAGCTAGAATGAGGACCCTAGAAAGTCACCTGAGGTCAGACTTCTCAGGTCTCCTGCCCCAGCATCCTCAGCAGGTGGGTTTGCCTTTGTGGTGGGAAGACAGTTACCTGAACAGCAGGATCCACGTCACATTCCAGGAACAAGGTAGGACAAAGGTGAAAGAACACTTATCAGAGAGGCCACCACCTCAGAACATAAGAGCTGCCCCAGAAGTGGTTCTGCTTTCTGCCTCACACTACAAGGAAATCGCTCCTAAAGATTGGGTTCCCTTATTAAAAAAAAAAAAGATGAAAGGCCATATTCTTCAACACAAAGAGTTGAGATACCTGCCTAAGCACTGGGTAGGGGGGAACCGAATTTGAGCTTTACCTCACAGATTACAGAAATATAAATTGCATGTGGATAGAAACTATAATTACCAAGATAAATCATGGATAATATCCATGTATTCAAGCAGCTGAGATGCCTATCTAAGCCCAAGGCCATGAGCAGAACTCATAGAGGAAAAGATTGATAGGTTCATTTCACAAAACATTGAAAGCTTTTTTCCCTACAGCTTCTTCCAACAAGATGTTCATGAATATAATTCAACCACAAACTATTTACTAACAAAAATATTTTCAATATTTACCACGAAGGGTAAATATCCTTAATATAAGATTTGATAAGAAAAGAATTAATACAATAAATGACCAAGGTTCATTAACACACAATTTGGAAGAGATAATTAGCCAATTGCTACATTAAAATGTGTTTAACTTCATTAAGCAAAGGAATGCAAATTGACAACAAGTTACCAAGTTTTACCTGTAAAACTGTCAATTCTTAAGAAGCCTGATAATACTACGTGGTTGAGGGGACAGAGGGCACCGACAATATTCGGTTGGCCAAAAAGAACTTTTTTGGTTTTGAAGTAAAAATAAAAGACATAGTTTTTCATTTCTACCAATAAGTTTATTGAAAACATAATCACCATTTTGTTCCACTACCTTCTGTCACCTTTCAGGCAACTTCCCAAAACTTTTTATCTTTTTGAGCAAAGAACTGTTCCAAGTCACTACTAGGACAAAAATTGGAATTGTACTTCAGTGAGCAATATAACTGATATCTCAACACCTTTAAAAAACCTTGAATGCCACTGCTAATGTCTTATTCTATGGAAATTTTAGAGATCTGTGAAAAGTTTACCTATGAAATTTTTATCACAATATTGGTATTTAGAGTAAAATCTGGAGAAACACATGTGTTCACAACTGGAAGCTGGTGAAATAAATTTTGTTATACAAAAATACTTTATTCTGTCATTATGAATAATGCTGTACATGAAATCTTGTGGTATGAAAACACTCTCCTGATATATTAAAAGGAATGCACAAGTTAAGCTACATTTAAAAAAAGATTAATAAGCAGGGACTAAGAACAAGATAGAGACACATAGAGAAGAAGATTCAGAGGAATACACTCTAATTAAGTGCAGCTATGTGAAAGGATTTTGGGTGTGTTTTATTTTGTGTTTTTAATTATGTCTTTTTTTTTTTTTTTACAATTTACATGCAGTGTTTGTAAGAACAAAAAAAAATGAAAAGTATTATCTCAATCATGAATAATATTACACCAAAATATTCACAACAATTATCTCTGGATGAGAAGACTGTGGGGCTATTCATTAACATTATCATCTAAAAGCTTTTCTGTACTACCCTTTCATGAACAGGTATAACTTCTTCATTCTGAGACAAAAAAACCAACCAACCAAACAAAAAAAAGGCTATTTTTTTCTTTTTGAAAAGAGAACAATTCTGCAAGGCTCCGTGTTGTCCTCAGAACAGAGCCCTATGCTCGCCTGCAGTGCCTCAGTTCCTTCCCAGCGTGGCCCCTTTCCTCAAGGCCACGCTCTCACTCGCGCCTCTTCTGCAGTCCAAGGCTGGGGGGACCCGCTTCCACTTCTCTGAAAACAGCAAAGCCCACTCCCCCTGCTGGGCTCCTCCCCGCCACGGGCCCCTGCCTGACTTCCCCCAATTCCGACTACTGGAAACCACCCCCGTCCCACGCAGCTTGGTGAGTCAGATGCACGGTGCATAACTCCACCATTGCATTAATCTCACACTATTCTGTTTTCTTGCTTCCTCACTCAGTTGCTGCGAGGAAGCACCTCCTGGGTGATCAGCCATTATCATTGTCAAAAGAGGAACGAATGGGCCCAGCCTCCAGGTATCGGATGCGGTGGTGGACGTATCATTTCGTTTGTCTCGCTGAATCCTAACCAGGATCTTATGAGGTAAGTAGCATTGCAGCCCTTTTCCAGGGGAACCCAAGAGCCCAGGAAGGAAGGGTTATGGGGTGTCCTCAGCAGCTCCCCGCACACGGGACATGCTAACCGTCACAGAGGAAACACGCACACAGACTGTGGCCACGTGGCTAAAGGCAAAACTAGAGGAAGGGCTGACTTAATTATCTGGATGATTAAAACAAAGGGCATGTTGCTAGGAGGCGGAGAGTGGAAATAGGGGCGGGTTGTTTATTTTTTCCTTTCTGTCCTGAATTATTTTAGATGTCTACATAGAGGACCTGGAGTCATCAGCACTGAAACCCCTTGAGAATTTTTATAGGTTGAACCAGAACAGGATAATGAAATAAACCCTCCTAGGCAGAAGCAGATAAAAGGTGACTTCTCTACATTATTTGGCCTTTATGGAAAAAAACCATGATGAGCATCTAGAAAATGCATTATTGATGTGATGTAATATGATGAGCTTTCTTTTTTCTTTTCAAATGACTTATTTTACATTAACCATGGTATGAAACATTGCCGCTTGAGGTTGTTTCTCAGCACAAGTGAATTGTATCTGATTTCATGCCCTGCCTTTTCCATCTAGTATTTCAATAGTTCTCATGTTTTATCAATGAGGCTTTATTTATGTCATCATTCGACTTCTGGTTCAGTCAGCGCAGAGTCAGTGGATTCAGTTTTTTCCTTCCCGAGTCACACCCTTTGTTCCCTACGTTGAGTTTTCTTTGATTTCCCAGTGATTTCTGGTCTATTTCTGGTCAATTCATATTTCATTTATGTCATTTCCTTCTACAAAAATAATGCTCTTTAACTGTGTTATGGTTGGGGAAAAGAAAGATGTTTGCAAATAATTAAACGTTTTGTTTTAAAAAGGGTCAGTCTCTACTTAATGTCTTGAAAAATATTAAAATCCACAGCCCCATTCTCTTATTGTATATGCAAATCCCAATTGCATGCGAGGTCGTTTTCATAGCAGCAGGGCAAACAAAACTCAAAATCCAAATACAGGAATTTTATTTAGAACACCAACTTAGAGGATAAAGGCTAATTAGGGCTTAATGTAAAATATATAAATTCCAGTTACACAAATATTAATGCTCTTCGCCAGCTACACTTGATAATAATGTATTTGTTGCCCGTTTAGCCTTCAGTTGGCACTGACTTACAAGTGCACACTGAGTGATGTCCCCTTTCTTCCTCTCGGCGGTGGGAAGTCTCTGGTGTACCAGGCACTGTGCCGGACACAGTCTCTGTCCTCTGGGCTCTTGCAGCCTCAGAGGAAGACAGATGAAGTCACACAAATGAACGTACAGCTGCAAACCCAGATGAACGCCCTAAGGAATGGAAGCACGGCCACGGGAGATTCTCTGGGCTGAAACCGTCCGCGGTCACCCTTCCCAAACCTGTGAACCATAGTCTCTGGCAAGTCTGTGGGATTCCTGTTCTGCCTGAGATCTTCACACTGAAACATTTCCCTGCCAAACACTTAAGGCAAAAAACTTGCTTGACCTCCCCTGGCCTGAACTTTAAAATTCCATTAGAAACTCTCTGCTTCCAACGTTGGCACCGCCGCACATTGTGTTTTCAGATATGACAGAGGAAGTTTCATCTTGGATGCGGCTCCCCACCCTCCGAGGCTTCATCTCGAGTGTGAGTCTAAAGGGTTTGTGTGTCCACAGCACAGGGGGCACGGGAAGCTCCGAGGTTAAGCCCCAGGGCAGGTGGCAATGGCCAGGCCACGTGACAATGCGCAGGGGCTTTGACCCTAGTGCACGGAGTTCCCTGGACAAGCCTGTCCAGTGTCATCATTGCTCACAAATAAACTCCCTCTGCACCTCCATACACAAACATACAACTTTCACTTTAATTAGAAACATTAGGAAAAGACTGATAAAGCAAGGTGCTTGAGTCCATCCAGGAAAACTTAAGAGACGGAATGAACTGAATGAGTGGAATAAAAACACTGGCCTCTTGGCAAACATAAGCGGTCAGTGTGGACATCAAACTTGGGAATGATCGATTGGGTTCGACGATTAGTGAGTTCATTCATGTTAGGTGCTTGATGGTCTCGCTTGGGGTAACTATCATCTTACAGAATTGCAGGAAAACAGGTCAGCAAGTTAAGTCACTTGTGCAAGGTCACCTGGCATCTCAGTGGCAAACTCAATTCAAACTCACCCATTCAGAGCTCTTTCCCACCATCATTTTAGGAGGAAATGCTGAAATTAAAAATGTGATGAGAAATCCAGAATTCATTTGTGATTGCAGAAAAGGCTCAGAGGGCAGAGCCTATGTGGGAATAAAAGGTCCTATGTCCTGGTCTTGGCTGGGCTACCAATGTAATAGGAACCAGGGTAAGTGACCATTCTTTACAGAATTATTTTCAATGTCAAAAACAAGGCCCTTACAACATGAAAGGCAGGATCTGTGAAAGAAATAATCGACAAACTGGACTTGTCAAAATTTAAAACTTCTGTTTTGCGGAAGATAACTGTCAGGAGAATGAGAAGATAAACCACAAACAGGGGAAAAGATATTTGCAAAAGGACATGTGATAAAGGACTGTTATCCAAAGTACACACAGAATTCTTAAAACTCAACAATATGAAAATGAACAACTGAGTTAAAAAAAATGGGGGGTGTCAAACACCTTAACAGACACTGCACCAAAAAAAGATACACAGGTGACAATTAAGGGTATGAAAAGGTGCTCCACATAATATTGCAACAGGGAAATGCAAATTCAAATAAAAACGAGACACCACCACACACCTGTTTGAATGGCCAAAATCCAGTGGACGGACACCACCAAATGCTGGCAAGGACGTGGAGCCGCAGAAACTCTCACTCACTGCTGGTGGGAGTGCAAAGTGGTGCAGCCACTTCGGAAGGCAGTTTGGCAGCCTCTTACAAAACTAAACATACTATCGCCATACAATCCAGCAGTTGGGCTCCTCAGTATTTACCCAAAGGAGCCGAAAACACATGCACACAAAAATCTGCACATGGATGTTTATAGAAGCTTTATTTATAATCGACAAAACTTGGAAGGAACCAAGACACCCTTCAGTAGGCGATGGATAGATAAACAGTGGTCCATCCAAGCAATGGAACAGCATTTAGAGCTAAAAAGAAATGAGTTATCAAGTCATGAAATGACAGGGAGGAAACTTAAGATCACATTACTAAGTGAAAAAAGCTAACCTGAATGTTATATATTGTATGATCCTAGCAATAAAACATTCTGGAAAAGGTAAAACTATGAGGGTAGTAAAAAGGTCAGTGGTTGCTTGGGGTTGGGGCGGGGGCAAGAGGGAGGGATGAACGGGGTAGCACAGAGGATTTTTGGAGCAGGGAAACTTACCAAGTGATAACACAATAACGAATATGTGTCATTATACAGCTGTCCCAACCCACAGAACGTACAGCATGAAAATGGACCCCTAATTTAAACTGTGGATTTTAGGTGGTAACGACCTATCATTGTGGGTTCATCAGTTGTAACAGATGTACCTCTCTAATACGGAATGCTGTCAGTGGGGTGAGGCGGTGCAGGTGTGGGGGTAGGGGGTATATGCGAAATCTCTGTACCTTTTCCTCAATTTTTCTGTGAACCTGAAACTACTCTAAAAAAGTCTTAAAAAATTAAGTCTTTTAAAAATATAATTTAAAATAAAGTAAAAACAATGCCTGCATAATATTTTATTCCATCCAGTTCTCCAGTTGATAATCTCTGGTTTAGAATCCAGTTGGATGGGTAATTTCATTTTTTTCCTCACAGGAATTCTTATGGTCTGCTCCGTTGCTCTTTCCTAGTTTTTATCTTGATTTCTGCAGTAATGTGAGCTACATGATTGACAAGTATTAGTTTTTTAATCTCGATTCTTCCATTTCCTAGATGCACATTGTGATCAATAGTAATAACTTTGTATTTGTAGGAAAGGGAAATTTGTAGGAAATTATAGGAAAGAAACATGTTAATTACTTCTAGTTTCCAAGCAATTTATATAGCATAGAGACAGCATTTAATCCTCAGCAAAACTCTATGCACCTACATTATCATCACCCTTTTACATATGGATAAACAAAGACTCAACATCAAGGTCATACAACGCATACCCCCGTCACATCAAAATCTGCTCTAATGGGAGGAAGGTGGTATCTAATGATGTCACTCACCAGTGCCGTGAAATGACACAATCAGGGGATCAGTTTTAGGTCTGAAGTTAACCTTCCCACTCCCGTCACCCCGATTCCACAGGAGGATGCGGCGCCAGACCCACCACAAACAGCAGGAGCAGGGGCGGCTGCAGTGTGACAAGCCGGTCCCAGGTCACGAGCAACGGCTAAGGGCTGTGGGAAAGCAAGGAGGGGATGTTCATCCACAGTGAGGCAAGAAAGGGGCGGGCCAGAGTCCCCCAGAACTGGACCATTAGAGAAGTTGTTAAATGTCCCACCAGTCTGACCAGTCAGCAGGGTCTGGCCATTTATATCAAAACCGTCTGCATAGCTTTTAAGGTGTAAGCGCTGTCTTTACATCACACTGACCATGGCTGTCACCCATGGGAGTAGGGGACACTGCCTTCTATCTACTCATCTGACTGCCATCTTCCTAAGGCCCTAGATTAAGGTGCCCCATGCGAGGGACGTTCGATACCTTTCGAAAGGCACGTGAATAACAAAAGACGCCGCTAGATCAACAATTTTCAACCAAAGTGCCGCAAGAATACTTAAAACATGACTATTCAGTCCGGGGCACTGACCTCTTTTTCCTTAGACAGTCGAATAAAAAAATGACAACAGCCAACACAACAATTGCTGTCTGGTATGAATAAATCAAAATTATACCTTTCTTTTTTTTGTCAGATTGGCAAATATATGTATTTTCTGGCGTGCTGCTGAATTTTAGCAATGAGTTTCTGCATGCCATGAGCTGAATAAGCTTGACCATCACTGCTCTAGACAGTCCCTGGGGCGGGGCGGGTCCAGGTTTGCTCACACCAGTGACTGGGTACGAAGTGCAGCTAGTTACTGGGGCAAGGAGGAGTTGCTCTGCCTCACAGCGGAGGGAATTACGTTAATGAAAAGAGAAGAGGGGCCCAGCCGATGAGCTGTCAGGCAGGGAGGAAACAGGCTGGTGCCCAGGAACCCTTCTGGGGGGTGGGGGCGATTTCCATGAATGGCTTCTTGGCAGGGAATCAGCCAAGTGCTAAGCACGTGGATTGGCACTGAAGGCATGCGCCAGGATCCTGAGGGAGCCAGCCCGGCTGACACGGGTGAGACACTTTAATCGGACATGTCCTCCATCACTCAGAATCCCAGAAGAGGGACGAGGAGAAGAGAGAGAGCGAGAGAAGGAGGGGAGAGAGGGACAGAGGAAGAAAGAGAGAGAGGGTAGCAGCCCCATCCTCAGGGCTGTTTCATTTACTTCTCATTGGTTATGCAGAATTTGGGATTTGAACCTGAGCTTCCGACCTCAAGACCCTGCATGATCCACTAAACTCTAAGTGCGCACCACACCCTCCGTTTCTAAAGGGCAACCTGCTGCGGAAGCTCAGTCTGTGCTGATTTCACAAAGCAGTGGGCTTTCTGGGCTTTCATGGCTCCCTGTGACACAGGAAAACACCCGGAGTCCCCGAAGGGCTTTCGCAGCTTCCCACCTCACAGCTCCACCTACTGGCCTAATGTGACCTCCTCTTCCCGGAACAGCTCTTGCAACAGCATTTCTTGGTGGGTCGGTGGTCTCTCTCTGGACTTCCCCTTTGCCCCCCTGTGTACTTCCACCCACAGGGCCCTTCGTGTTCCTCATGCTCCTGCTAGTATCTTCCCACCTGCTTCAGGAAGGCGTCCCAGTTCCCTTCGCAATTCTTGCCTGCGCTTCTCTCTGCACCTCTGCGGCTGTCTCGTGCGTGAGGTCGTCTGCCGCCCCCTGTGCATCGCCCTGGAGACCCACACAGTGCAGGGCCACCGCTGGTTCCCAACGAATACCGATCACACTGAATTTTAAATTGATGGGTCAGTGACTTTGTTTTCAGCTAACATGAATAATTTGGCTTAACAAAGTGTTTCCTACCTTCCAGGAGAAAACTCTAGGGAACCACCACCATTCCAGGTCCTAACACGGAGTCCAAAGGTGGCAACGCCAGCATGGCCATCCCATAGGGGGCTCCCGGGGTTCCTGGCGCCTGATTGGGAAGTTTTCCGCCCAGCCGGATGACGTGTTCATGCTGGGCCTGATGGGGCGGGTGAAATGAGGCTGGAGGGAAAAAATCCTGCTGGTTTTGGTTCGGGCACCTCAGCTCATCAGCCGTGCGCCTGGGCCCCATTCCCGGCGCCACAATAACCGGTGGCCTGAGATGGTTGAGCTGAGCCAGCGGCTGGAGTGAGCATGTTTCACCGGGCTCAGTGGTGGCCGGGGCGATGCAGCTGCTTCACCCCATTGGCGTTTCCAATGTCCTGGCAGAAAGGCCCTCACACCCTCTAGAACCATGGCTCCAGCAGACCGCGCGGCGGGGCTCTAAAACGGCAGCACCTGAGTCCCCCTTCACCTGTTAACAGACACAGGGGAGCTGCCATCCCCCTGAGAGGGCCCCACGGAGACAGAGGGCGGTGTGCCCAGGAAAGCGTCTGCCCATTCACCCCAGGAGCGCTCACACGCGAGTGGAAGCAGACATCGATCCATGCAGTGCCTTTAGCTCTTTCCTTCGCTCATTACTGTCAACGTGCTTCTTCACAGGTACATACTGCCTTCGCTCCAAAGGCCCCACGGCGCTTGTCAGATGTTGTCTGGACACAAACATCCCTAACAGAAGAGCTGATGCTGCCCAGTGGTATGTCCAGGCCCGGCTTCAACGGGCTTTGGCGAGTTCAGCCCCATCTGAACATGAGAAATGGGAAAACGGTGGAGAGAGAAGGCAGGTTGGACAGAGACAGCCAGACGGAAAGACAGAGAAAGAAACAGACACAGGGAGGGAAAGAAACAGTTAGAGGCATAAACAGAGACAGGCCGACATACGGACGGATCCACAGAACCTGCCGGTGCAGGCTGACAGACAGGCCGCCAAGGCTGACAGACAGACCGCCAAGGCTGACAGACAGACCGCCAAGGCCGGCGTAGACGCCTGTGCCTGGGCTGCTCTGGGCTGCACGGCGCCCAAGAACCCTTTTCCTCGCAAGCACCGCTTCCTCTGCCCCCCTGCGGTGGCCCCCCTCCCTTCCCCCAAAACACATCAGCTCAATTCTCTGGGACTCTGCTGTCCCCAAGTGAGACTCGGTCTGGGATGGCAGTGACAAGGACATGTTTCACAGAGTAAGAAACAGGCTTAACAGAACACAGAAAGAGTTGTGGGGAGAAGAAAAGGGGGGGAGGGGAGAATGTGTGTGTGTGTGAGAGAGAGAGAGAGAGAGAGAGAGAGAGAGAGAGAGAGAGAGAGAGAGGAAGAAGCTGGGGTGCGACTGTGACCAGGCTGGGTCCGTGAGGGAAGCCACACTCACACGACAAAGTGAAGCTGTTGTGAGCGGGCACAGGGAGGGCTGCAGGGGCGTCTTCTGAACTGCTTCCCCTACATGAGGGGCCAAACGTCCTGAGAGGGGGTGGGAGCCTTCCCTTGCTTCCTGCTTTGAACCTCATGTGCCAGCCTCCCCACAACCCCGGTGATCTCTGGGTTCCCAGCTTTTATGGCCAACCCTGCCTTTGAATATTTAACTGACAGCAACTTATATTTAGAAAATATATGCTTAAGCCTACAGAGCTCAAGTACCATGATGTCTTGCAACTTCCAGGCCGATGATTCCACAAAAAACAAAGCCAGTCATGGAAATTAAAAACATACACAGACAGAGAAACGAAGCGAATGTGGCCAAATGTTTATGATTGTTGACTCTCTGTGGGTACGTGCAGAAGTCAGGGTGCTATTCTTTCTGCATTTCAGGGTGTTTAAAGTTTTCATTGATAAAAGGTTGGAATTTTTTTTTAACCAAAAGAAAAAAAGCAAGGAAAGAAGTGCGTCATCAGGCCTTTGCTCAAGGGGCAGGACTTGGCCACCCTCCCTGCATTTCTGCCAGGTTTGCTGGGGCTGCCTCTCCCCACCCCACATGGACCCAGGCAGGGGACACGGCCCCCTTCTTAGACTCCCACAATACCTGCCCCCTCAAAGCAGGGATGTGGCATCTCTGTGACCAAAGATCCTGGGGCAGTGGTTGGGGGTGGGCTTACGTTACAGAAAATCAAAGAACATGAGTGAAAACTGAATATTTTTAAACCAAAATTTATAAACACTCTTTGCCTTTATGGCTTCACAGTGAGTACTACACATTCGTGTCTTATCATTGTAGTAATACTGTCAATAAGCCAACACGGCTGGAGGGTGGCCGTGGCCGTCCCTACAAGCTCCGGGGCCAGCCCTTCCACCAGGGAGGTCCGTGGAAGGTCCTTCACTGGTCGCCTCTCATCCTCAAGGTCCGGCCTCCCGTCACTCCGCTCAGCTGATTCTCTTTCTTCCCCCGCCCCCTGCATCCACACGAACTCTGAATTCAACTCAGCCTCTACGGAGAGCCGACTGGTTCTCTCTACATTCTGCCCCGGCTTCCCGGTGCCATCTGTGGCGTCGGAGGGGGAGCCACGCTCTGCACGGCCACAGATCTAGTAATTCACTTGGTAAGTCAACCGTCATTTGTCCCAAGAGCAGTTATGCTAACAGAGTGCAAAAGCATGGGTACGGTGTTGAAGTTAAAGAGTGATTTTTAAAATCCTTGTTACTTTAAACTGCAGCTTCACCAAAGAACTCTATTTAAAATGCGGCAAACAGTGCCTATCTGTATGGGAACCTTGTCTGTGAAGTCTGTCCCAAAAAATAAGAATAAAAACAGTCCTTTTGACTGCTTTTAAATGGCGACGCTTTAAGAATGCCACTGTCATTGTATTCTCCTGGGTCACTGGTCTGGGAGAGGAGAACTGAGACAATCTAGAGAGGTCTACACACACACAGCCCGGGGACCGGCCCGGCCACGGCTGGTACTCTGGACTCAGCCCTCCCCCAACAGCCCTGGCCAGTCCCTTCTGACCCAGGTCTCCGCTCTTCTCGGGGACCGTGCTTGGTTTTCCCTCCGCCAGGGCCCCGAGCCTGCTCTGGATCTATCGTGCTCCTGGAAGGCCTGCCCTCCATGAGTTGTCCCATACCATCTACTCTGTCTGGCTCCATATGAGCAGGCTTCGGTGACCTCTGTCCTTCATCTCACTCTTGCCGGCCCCAGCTTTCGCAGCCAAGTGGAAACCTTCAGGGACATCATCCGGTCCCTGTCATTTCTTCCGCCGCCATCCCAACTCCCGCAAGATGTGTCTTGCCACAGAGGCTTATCCCACTTCGCGGAGGGCAAGTGCTCTCTCCGCCTTGCTTCTGCAGCTCTGGGCCATCGGGAAAAACACCTTGAAAACATGACTGATGGAGGCCTCTTTGCTCTGAGCAAGACCACCTTGGGGTCTTTTGCGTACGATACCGTGGAATCTTTAGGCCGGTGAGAAACAGAAGCTTGTTTGAGGGTCTCATTCTCCCAACCCCTATGGAATGAAGTACCAGCTAATATTTAAATAGCACCTGTGCTTATAGACAGAGGAGGGCTTTGTCGGCCCCAGGGCCTTCAAGCCCCACACTGGCAAGGGGCCCCAGGCCGTGGGCAGTGGCCCTCGCAGCAGCCAGAACTCGGTAGGTAACCAGCAGGACACTTTCCAGGGCAGGGAAGGCACCCCTACTCTTGTTTTTTCATTCAGGACAAAAGTCATGATCATCAGTTTCTCTTCTCAGACTTGGGACACTAGAGGACAAATGTCATCCTAATTTTGATAGAAACATAAAAGTGAGCATGATTTCTAAACAAATGGATTTTTGGCCCAGGGTTTGCAAAAGTTAAACATTCCCCTAACTGTAATTGCCCTGCAGGGGGCACAGACCTTCTTCAACCTTCCTGAAACGTCTACCGCAAGCCGCCACAGCCTGTTAACCCGGCCCACTTACTGCAGCTGGGAAGCACTGGCAGGTGGAGGCAGGGGCCTTCTGCAACGACACGCCAGCACATTGTGCTGTCCTGAGAAGATCACCTGCCTTCCTTGGGGAACGTGCCTTCCCTGGTCTTATTACAGGTGCACCCCCGCCCTCTGCCACAGAGGCTGGTCCAGGGCTGGCGCCCTCTCCATCCTTCCCAGCCACCGTCCTTCCCACCAGATTTTGTAACGTAAAAGGCAGCCCTCTGCTCTCTGGAGGTGAGACTGGGAGAAGAGGGGTTGAGAGCCATCGGCTGCCCCCAGGCCCGCTGCGTGCCCCAAGCCCACCTGCAGGAGCAGGGAAGAAGCCCCGCATAAATGCAGGAAGCAGACTCTAGCGCAGCCGAGGGGGTCCGGGGTCCCAGGGTCAGGACTATCCTGATCCCTCCAGGAAATCTTTTTGTGCTTAGAGGGATCTAAGTTGGTTTTCTAATACCTGGAAGTCAAAGGGTCCTAACCAACAGACGGCCTACAATTTGCTGATCCTGGTAACTGACACAGTGCCTAGTACCAGGAATTGCGCCAGGCCTTGAGCAAGGAAACGCAGATTAAGTAGGATAACCTTCCTCACCCGGCTCACGGTGCCTGGAGGAAGAGGCCACCGCCAGACCTTCTCGGGGTTCCCGGGTTCCCTGCCCTGCCCGCCGCGGCCCTTCCCCAGACCACGTGGGCATGCACCCCGCACTGAGGCGCCGACGGCGTCTTTCCCATGACGTCCCTATTGTCTCTGCAATCTGTTTCGGGAATGCAATGAAGTTATAACAACAATGTTGCTTTATGGTTTTCAAAGCCCTTTCGGATAAATTATCTCAAATGCCAAGAACATGCAGTCCATGGGATCGTTAGAGCAGAAAGTTGACGTGTCTCAGGCGTCACAGCCAAATGAAAACTTCCTGCAAAACCTTCAGCCTCCTGCCATTTCTTATCTCATCTCATCTCAACGTGGCTTCCTAAAAAGGGTTTCTCACTGGGAAGTGAGCGCAAGGCTGGGAGTAGGAGAGGAGGGGTGATTGAAGTACCTCGTTTACTTGGTCACATTTCCAAAAAATGGAATTCATTGATTTCTGTTTAGGAGAATTCTCAGGGCCTCAGGTACCTAAGAGCTGGGCCCTCCAATAGTAACCTGAGGACCAAAGTTCAGGGTCCACAAAGCTGAGGCACAGCACCTCATTCACTCATTCGTTCCCATGCCAGTTACGTCCCAAGCGTGACGGTCACTGCTCTGACTGAACCTGCTCTCAGGAGTTCGTAGCCTAGTACCATGGTTCTCAAACTGACCTGTACCCTGGAATCACCAGGAGATGGTTTTGGTTTTTTTTAATCAAAAACAAAAATAGAAAAATTATATTTTTAGATATGTATGTGTACATATATAGTTATACTGATTAGAATCCTCCAGCATTTTAAAATCGCTTCAGAGATGAACTCTGGGATGCTACTGCTCACAACTCCAAAGTCCCCAGTGATTTAAGGACATACTTTCTCCTGTTTCCTTCCTGGTTACCCACTCCACTCCGAAGCAGTTCAGTGTACGCATGGCTCAAGCTGAATGTGGGGAGAGAGAGGTTTTGAATAGTTTTTTTTGGTTTGTGTGTTTGTCTGTACTTTGGTGATCTGGGTGGCACATACGGCTCTTTGCCATTCCGTTGAGTCACTCCCCGAGGTATAGCCTCATGGCCAAATGGGCGTCTCTGTCCCCTGATTGTTCCCGCTGTTCCCCTGGGAGTGGTGTTGCCTTGGAAGCCAGGATAATCCTTACTAGGCCTTGCTTCCGGCTTCTCACGTAGTCTCCTGATGGGCTTCTCAGGAGCCCCATTCTCTTCATTTCTGGTGGGCGACACTACGTTGGAATGAAGTTCTCGTAGTGGCTGCCCAGGACCTGGAGGTGGCTCTTTAGAGGGTGTCTGGCACACTTCAGCATACCTTAGCTTTGGGGGTTCCTATAGGGACATGGTTCCAGCTACATTTATGTTACTATTGCATGGGAAAGCGGTATCTGTCCTTGACGGCTCTGCAGTGCTTGGGGAAGAGACTGACACAGCTGTCTGGTGGAGAACAGCCTTCTGAAGAGAGGGAGCTGCTGTTCTCTCCTTTCCTTGCCGAGCTGTGTTTCATGCAGGGGCTCAGCGGTGCTGTACACCATACTGAGTTGCTGGGGCAGAGGTGCTGTCTGTTTGTTCGTCCCCTGCAGGAACTGGGCAGCCAACTTGCCTCACCTCTTCATTATCTGGGATTCTGTCGCCTTCTCGTTGTCTTCAGTCTCTGAAAGGAGTTCTCCTGCCCCTACCACACTCCCCATTCTGTTCAACCCGCAAAGTGGGAGTCTCTTTTGGAAGGCAGTTTTGCTCCCAACGGCCTACTGTTATAGGGTTATGCCGTTCAGTTGGAAAATTCCTTGAACCAGATCTGCTCAATGTGTAGTGGTCCATCCCCAATGACACAGAGCCCTCTGCTGAGTGTTCTGAACCACCTGATGACCTAAAATGAGGTTTCACACGATTATTTTGGAATGGTCGACCCATATTCACAGCAGCAGTATTTGTTTTATAAGATCCCGGTGAATTAAAGCCATTCATAAAACTGCCACTGGGAAAGGGAGCGGTGTTCCAAAGTAAGGTGCAGGGTCTGGAGATCAAGACTGCAGCACAATGCCACAGATGGAGTGCTGCGGGGGAGACTACAGGCAGGCCGCATACAGACCAGGGAGGCACACAGTGCTCGAGTCTGAACGGGCTGACTACGGACACTAGAGTCCATTAATCGATAGCGGCTCTTAGCAAAAACGTATTGATGGCTTTTAGGCTTGACGTGACTGGTTTGCCCTGAAATGCTGTAACTGCTCTCGAGCATTTAAAAGCCTGCTGTGCATCCCTGTCTGGCTGAAAAGTGATCCACCAGTTGCTGGTGCAAACCCACGGCTTACTGCCTTGGGGCCGTTTTCATTTCTGAACAAAGCTTTCTCTTCCTCTGCCGGTGCTGTTTCAGGAACCTCCATAAGAATCACAATGCGGCCCATGACCTGGCCTCACTTTCTCAGCCTCCTCATCAACTTGTCCCCTGGGGGAAGGTCTCTACACTTCAGGGATAGATCAGGATCTGTGGTTAGCTTTTTGACGGCTTCCTTGTTGGCAACTGTCCAAATTGGGATGACTTGATCACTGTCCACGTGAGATATCAGGTAAAGATCCTTTGACAAATTTTCCTGTGAAAAACAGAATTCTAATTGTTTCTTCAGACGCTCTTTTAGATCTTCTGTAGAAATTACTGAATTGCTATCTCCAGAATCATCAAATATTTGGTAATCCAGGTCTTCAGGCCCTAAAATCATTCCATCGGGTGACACTTCAATGCCTGCAAAATTTCTTGTAGTGTCACAAGACGAACACACGACTTCCTGTCCCTTGCACATGTCATCTGAAAGCTCTGTGTCACTCTCGGGATGAGCCCCTGGTGTGGCTGCTGCTTCAAGCCAAGGGCTTTCAGTTCCATGAGTTACTGGCGTGGCATCGGTCTTTCCAGGAGGCGTTTCTTGCCGCATAAGGTTTTAAACCAGCTCCTTTAGATGTTACCTGCTAAATAATCAAAGGGCCTCCGTGAAGAGTGACATATCTTCCCCCAGCTGGCCTGATCATTTTCGCCACTGCTACTCCAACTGTCTTACAGGTCCGAGCCCCAAACGCTAGGATAAGGACACTCTTCTGTCCCCTCCACCTGGCAGTCACCAGGAGACTTTTTAAAAATGACTGACACCTGAATCCCACCTCCAGAGACTATGATTCCATCAGTCTGGGTGTGATCTGGATATGCAGGGTTTTTAAATGTCCCCAGGTGATGCTAAACATGCACCACCGAACAGCAGGGAGTGATTAGAAAGGGCTGAAACACAGGATGCAGTGGGGCCATGGGAGGCCCTCAGGGCCCAGGCTCAGAGGGCTCGCAGAGGCTCCCCCGAGCGGGCAGCTGAGACCCAGGGGTCAAGAGGCCTGGCCAGGCAATGTGATGGCGGGAAGATGAGAGAAAAAGGGTATTCTGAGCAAGAAAGAACAGAAAATGTCATTTTTTTAGTTAAAAAAAAAAAAGTGCCCTGGAGAGAGAGAAAGAGAGAGAAAGCCTGGTGTGCTGGAGAACAGAAAATGATCTTACAGCAAAGGCAAGGCAGGAAGTGATAAAAACTGAGCTTAAAGAAGTGAGCAAAGATCAAAACACAGAAATGGGAGTTTAGAGATGTAATTCTGAAGGCAGTGGGGACGCATTCCAAGGTGTGCCGCCGGAGACAGCAAAGGTCAGCTGTGTGACAGCGAGGCCCCCAAAGCCCACACTGCTCAGAAGGACTCTGGTGGCCACAGCTATAAACAGGCCAAGCCTGGCAGCAGCAAGGGTCATGTGGGTCGGTGATGGCGTCAATGGCGCATCCTGTCTTAAAATCTCACCCATACCTAGTCTTTGCGTCTGATATATTCACAGGCTACTTTCCCCCCAGGAGTCAAAGCATCTGCATCATCTCATTAACCTGCACTGGGCAGTCCGGTGGAGAGGGCAAGGTAAATAATAATATATCAGGAAACATTTTGGACACATAAAGTTTGGAAGACTTGCCAAAAACTCAGTGTGATAAGCTGAGAAAATGCCCAGTTCCCCTGGGGTTGCTTTTTCCTCTGATTCTCGGGCTGCAATTTATCTGTAAGATGACATTGTCAGGAGGGACAGGCCAGCTTGGAGCATTTCTGCAGAGCAGGGCAGCACTGAGCTTCAAGCTGCCCTGCACTTAGAAAAGAAATCAGAGGGGAATGAAATTGCTTTTGCTCGGGGAAACGTTTCCAATTTCAGTTTCAGGGGAAATAGTTAATTCATGAAGTAAGCTGAGAGAGAAATGAGCGCACTGGTTCCCAGTGGAAAAGGGATCGGTCTCACTTTCCCACTGCTACTAGCCTGTTGGCTAGTTTGCCTTTGCCCTCATGGATGGGAACTAGATGTTGCTTAGGTAAAGCTAAAACACTCTGCGTTGAATTTGACCTGGTAGATTTTTGCGAACTCAGCCACCACTCATTGAGGATGGTCCATTTATTTGGCTTCTAATCAGTCGATTGCATTTCCCAACAAAATGCCTGCTCTCCTAAGCCCAGATCTGATTGTCTGCGGCTTCTGCCCCAAGTTCCTTCTTATCTGATCACCAGGAAATGGAGGTTTGAGCCCATACTTCATGGCATCTCTGAGCCCAGTCCACTGCCCAAGTTTAGATAAAGAAATCCGGTATGGCTTAGACCAGTGCTTCTTGAACTGTAACGGAACCCCTCATCTGGGGGTCTTACGGCAGCGCACACCCCACATTCTGTGTTTCCGATGAGCCGCCAGGTGTTGCTGATGCTGCCGGTTCATGAACCACACTTTTTCTCTACCTGTTCTGAAGCTCCGAGGTCTCTCCTCTTGAAACCATCTTCTTCCTCAGCTTGCATCAGTCCCTGTTACTAGAGAATGAGCTGGGTCTTGAAGTCTTCTCGCCCTTCGCTAGTCTCCTTTCAAACCACTGGATAAGCATTTGATGCTTTCTCAGCTAACAGAATCAGGTTTCAATTGGTTGAAATCCAAACCAAAATGGAGTGAGTCAGGACTGTGGTTACTAAAGAGACAGAGGCAGCAGGGAACCAGGAAACAGGCCTATTGATGATGTAATCTTCCCCAAGGAAAGGGAAGCTGAGGAACAGAAGTGAGGCCACTCTCCCTGCCCTCAGAGGAGTTCCAAAGCAGAGGCTGTCACGCAAAACGCCCTAGGGACTGACAGCCTTGTGGCCAGGTCCCACTCTGCCCTAGGGCTGGGGGCGAGGCAAACCAGTAAGCCCCTGCCGGGTCCCTAATCTGTAGAATGGGAATGGTGATACCTGCCCCACCCACCACGCATTGTTGTGAGGGTCAAATAAGATGCTTCAGCTGAGATACAGCCAAGCACCTAGCGCAGTAGCTCTAATGGATACTCAAAATGTAATCGAAACCTACCTAACAACCCGGGTAAAGTTTGCAAGATTCGGACGCGCGGAAGGACTCACGCACGAGGTGTTCTCTGAGCTCCAGTGGGGGGTGAAGGGAACAGGGTCCATCACACACCTGGTCCTCGCAGCTAGCCCTCCACCTGAGCTCTCAGCCTCGAACGTCTTCCTCTGCTTCTTTCTTCAAGGTTGGCTCCTGGCTAATTTCCTTGTAGAGTGTCCCCTAGGAGAATGTTGTATTCACGAAGAAAAACAGCCCCAGCAAATATGAGGGACCCTCTAGGGGTTCCTCGGTCCATTGGGAGGCGACACTGGACATCGATGACTCCACCTGGTGGTTTTATGGGCTGACCTTGGGCAAGCCACAGACTTTCTCAGCCTGGATCCCTGTTCTGAAAAGTGGCAATGACAGATACCTCAGAGGCTTGTCTCGTGGGTTTAGTGGGGTGCTGTGCATGGTCCCTTGGTAACTGAAAATTGCAGTCCCCTTTTTCCTCCAACCCCCTATCAGTGTCTCTTCACCCCATTGTGTCAAATAAGACAAGTCCCTCAGGAGCAAAGAGACTAAGCTGAAGATTGATTCTAGACTTCTTTATTTTCTCCCAAACTTAAAGTGTTCACTCTTGTCTTCTAAACCTTTGCCCAAGTGTATGCTGTCAACTTTTCCTCAAATGATAACAACCCAAAGAATGACGGGAAATGCAGCATTGAACGTGATGTTTCGGGATCATTATTTTCTAATAGGTCTAACCAGGGCAAACTCAAATTTCTGAGGAGGTCAACATCCCAGCCACTCGGCCCCCAGACATGACCTGCCACGGGGAACGGTGGCAGGCCCACACTGAGGCCCGGAGAGGGCCCCCCTTCTCTCCTAGAACTCAAAAGGCCCCACGCCAAGAATCAGAAACACAATTTCCAACATATGCTTTGTTTCCCAACAAACGATGTTCAATTTAGGCTGTGATGATTTTTCTAAAATCCCATTCAATATAAATTTTGTTTTATATGGGCTAGCAGATGGCGCCTGAAGGCTGCTGCCCAGAATGGCTATACAGTGTAAGTCACGTTGCTAGGGTGACAGGCTCCGTATGTCCATGTGGGGAAGGGAGCTGTTAAAAAGTAAAAAGAAAATCAGGGCAACACCTAGGTGTTTTGAAGGTGAAACAAAAGTCCTCATTTGGAAAGCAAGGGGTGGTTAATCTGATTTGTTTCTGAGACTCAAAGTGCCTTGAGTGCCACTAGGGGGGCACACGAACTCGATTAACCCTCTCATCCTCCCTGGACCTGCACGTCCTCACTCAGAAAATGCAGCCTCTGTGGGGTCAGAGGGAGCAGAGAGGTTTCCCGTCACAGGCTAAGTCTCACCCCCGCAGCGGGAGCACGGAGGGCCGGCCTGAGAAGTCGGAGGCTCTAGCTGGACTGGAGTCACACAGATAATTCGTTTCTGTCACATGCCTAGGGCAGCATCCGTTATAGTTGTGCTAAACACTTACAAACCATGTGAATGAGATGGTCCCTGCCTTCCCTTGGGTTTCTGACGGTTGCTGAGTCTAACGTACTCACCACAGGGGGCAGGTCACAGGCAGGGAGGCTGCTGCCCAAGATAAGAGTGGCGAGCCCGGTGGGGGCGGAGTCACTGAGAGAGCACCCACCCGAGGGCACAGCCTTGGCTAAGAGATGCCCTGAAGCTTGGCTCCCCTTGCTACTGAAAAGCACCCACAAATTCAAGTCCAGGCAATACAGGTGACACAGAGACTGCCCCCCCGAAAAAATATTTTTTAAACAACAAAGATATAGGTCCTCACACTTCCCTCTGTTGGCACCTGTAATGGACTGAATGGTGGTCCCTCTCAAAATGTGTCCATTTCCTAACACCAGAGCCTGTGAATGCTACTTGACTTCAGAAAAGGGTCCTTGTTGAAGTCATGAACAATACTGAGATAAGATCATCCTGGATTGCTCAGGTGGGCCCTAAATCCAGTAACAAGTGTCCTTACTCGGGGGACAGGAGACAGAGGGAAAGGAGGCGGAGACGGCAGTGACACAGTCACGCACACCAGGAGCTCTGGCTGCCGGCAGCTGCGAGAGGCCACCAAGAGCCCGTGCCGGCTGCAGGACGCCCAGAGAATTTCTGCTGTTCTAAGCCACCGAGTGTGAGGCTACTCTGACAGTAGCGGGGGAAAACTGATAACGGGGCCTGCAGGGTTAGCGGTGGCCGAGTGATTCGTGCCAGGAGGGGTCAGGGCCGATCCTCTCCATTCTGTCCCCCTCCCCTGGCCTGCAGCCTCCCCCCAAGAAGGGTCCCCTCTGTAGTCCCAAGCAAGAGGCCCCTGCCTGGGTTCCTCCAGGTCTCACCACACATCTGCACCCCCTCGACTCCCCCAGGCCACCCCTCGGGTTTGCCTTGCCCGTGGCCAGGTTCTTTGGTCTCTCCAACGCAGCCACCGGCCTACACATTCACCACCAGTCCATCTGCACCGAAGACCCGTGGCCGCACGGGAGACAAACTCGCCGGGCAGACCCCGCCCCTTTATTACCCAAATGGCCGCTGACAGCTTCACTCGCAAATACTGCCAACCTCCACGAGCTTTTTGGTCCCTGAGGAACGGAGCAAAGGAAGAGCTCAGAAGCCAGTGACCTCCTTATAATGGTGTCTGGTAAAAAAACCCTTCCTCTCCAGTTTGCAATAACTAACGAGCAAGGGGTCATTTCTGAAATTTCCTCTTTATGGCCTCGCATTTCGAGCTACAGGGACAGCAATGCACAGTACGAACGAGTGAACCCGACCGAGAACTTGCCCTCCCCTCCCTTTCCCTCATGACGTGTGTTCCCTGCGCCTACCTGGGAACCTGAGATGCACTGTGAAGCGGCCCCTGCTGTGACTCTGAAACTTGCCCTTCTCAGCCTCCACTTCGCATTTCCTTCCACGGCCACTTGTCCACCCGGAGGCCTCACCAGGAGAAGCAGAGCAAGTCCTTTCAGCTCTGCCCCCATCCGGTCACAGCTGGCTCAAACCTCACATTTCGTCAAGACAGTTCTGATAAGGGACACCCGGGTCCACATCTTCTGTTTACTCTGTATTGCTGTATAGCACCGTATATTACTGCAGTCTGTTTACCATCTGTGCGACACAAAGCATGTATTTAAAATCTGCGAGACGCCATCTACGTGAAGGAACGATAACCACTTCCTCGAGTGGCTGCAGTGACCACCAGCATAGCTGGAGCGGGGCCTGGCACATCGCAGGTCCTCAGGAAGCATCGGCGACTGCGATCCCCTTGGCTGTCACTGCAGCTGCGGTCATTACTCCCTCCCCCCACAAAGATGCACACCATCCCTACCACCCGCCGCCTTCTCTGCTGCCTGGCTGTGGGTTCACATACTGGCCGAGGGGCAAGGGCCAGAGAGGAAATGGAAGCCAAAACCCGGTGCCTGCTGGGTCACAGGGGCTCCAAGCCACGCAAGGACCGAGAGACGTGTTTGCATCTCAACCTCCTTGATTAGCCCCGTTTCATGGTCTGGCCGCAGAGTCCTCATTAGACACTTTCACTTCAGAAATCACAGCAGCATGACCGCCACTTGGTTTTGTCTCCAAAACCACCTACCTGCCTATGAAATATGCATCACCCAAGGACCCATCTTGCTTACACGTGACTCCAAGCTTGCCCGGTGCAGACAGTTCCTGGTGCCTCGGTCCCTCCCTTCTACTGGGAGGCACTGCCAGTTTCCTTGGGCCAAGCACACAGCGTGTCCTCTGCTGCTGCCCCCACCAGCCTGGTGTTCATCCGCCACAAGCCCCCACCTTGCCCTCCCTGGCGTGCTGGCTCTGTGTGGCACTTTGAACTATGGCTCCTCTCACTGCACCCATTCACTGCCTCAGCTCAACTCCTGCCCTTACCGTGCTCAGCTCTGCCCTCCCCTCTGCGCTTGGCCATGCTCATCTGTACCTGGGCACACCTGGGTCCTGATGACAATGCAGGTTATTAGTGTTCCCTCTGACCTCCTTAGGCAAACTGCAGGTTCCCACCTGGGTACTCCAGTTCTGTGATAAGGGAAGCCAGACCCTGGAGACTGTGGCTGGTCACCCTGGTGATGCTCCAAACCCCACCCCCCACCACCGCCACACCCCATCGAAGGCCTCATTTCCCACTGTAAGTCATCCAGTCTCTTAGAAGTGCGTCTGATGAGCTAACAGTCACCCTGTGGCTAAGTGACAGAGAACAAAGGCTCTTCCCATAGGGTCCGCAACCTCGCAGGGCAGGTATCCCCTCCCCTCAGGGCATCCCTCAGGGTCTTCTGTGGCCAAAACACTGGAAACCTTGTACCCCTCCTTGAAAACGATTCACTTTAACAAAGGCTGCCATCACAAAGCACCACCACCGGGGAGCTTAAACCACTCAAAATTATCATCTCACAGCTCTGGAGGCTACAAGTCCGAAATCCAGGTGTTGGCGAGGCTGCTTGCTGCCCTCCGGGGACTGCGAGGGGCCATCTGTCCCAGACCCCTCTCCAGCTCCTGGCGGCCTCGGTCTTCCCTTGGCTTGTGCCCGCCGCTCTCCCTGTCTTCTCCTCACAGACCCTCTGTGCCTGCCTATTTGTGCGTCCAAAGTTCCGTTTTACAAGGACACCGGTCACACTGGGTTGGGGATTGTCCTAATGACCTCGTCTTATTTTGAGGTCATCTGCAAAAACTCTACTTTCAAATAAGGTATATTCACAGGTCCTGAGGACAAGGACTCCAACCTCTTTCGGGGGGACAAAATTCAACCTACAATGCCCACATCCTCATTATTTTTGCAAGGATGCATTCGTGAAGCCTCATAATTTAAAGCTTTCATGATTAAGTTTTCTGAAGGAAAAACAGTTGAAGATGAGGTGGAGAGACTATTATCTCGAAATGTGTTTATCCACAAACATGTCAAATGTTTGTTCTTTAACATTTATTCTTTTCTTTTCTCAGTATTTTCTCTAGCATCTCCCTTTGGGAATTAACTGAATTTACTGCTCAACCTATCTCAGCAGTTGTTTGGCTTATGTAATGGCGCTTTATGTAAATTCCACTGCAAAATTACTGATTTTCACCCCTGATTTTCAGCGCATGCACAAGCAATGTGACTTAATGACATCTTGGATGATATTGTTATCTGATGCAAAAAAGTTTTCCATGTTTAACAAGCAATGAGTATCAAAATAGCACAACAGAGTACGGAGTCATTTGCGGAAATTCTGGTACCTGTGAACCTGGGAGTGGCCCACAGCCCCCTGACAAGGGGGGCAGGTGTCTGTACGAAGTGGCTAAAGTGATGTTGTCCTCTGGCCAGGTATGCACACAGTCAACCACTCACAGGGGCCCCTGCTTTAAAATTGTGTGATTTTTTTTTTAAATTTGAGGGGTTTACAGTTTTTTCAAATTTGGATAACCAGTTGAGACTTGTTAATATTTTGGGGCCACACTATTTCAAATTCACATAGTTCAAATTTGCATTAAGCACCACTGGACTGTGTGATAAGCACTTTTCCTTCATTAGGAAGAATTGGAGAGGGAACCTCCACAAAGGAGACAAGGCAGGTGGGATCTACCTGGCTAGCAACCAAGGCCAGCCTTGCGCTGGTTGGGAATAAATGGGTTTTAAACGTCTCTCTGTTTCTTGGTCTTTAGATGATCTATTTCCTGGTCCTTTCTGCCTAGCTCTGAAGTCCACTAACTAAAGAAATATTACCTTCATTTCATGTTCTTCTGGCCTCCCTTGTCACCAGCTACCACAGCAGGCCTTAAGCGAAACGGCAACGTGAGAGCAAGGACAGCAGTGTCACGCTGTGGGTGGCCACACGGCAGAAGCCCACAGGCCAGTCTTGGCTTGGCCACCAAAAAGCGATACTTCATGGAACAGTATTTTACTTCTCTGGGTTTCCATTTCCCCGTAAGTCAATGGTTTTGCACATTTTCTTGAGAAGGATGGAATGCCAAAAATAGCACGGGAGATACATAACCATCCTCCTAGAGAGGCGCACGTGTTATGTCGGGTGGGTCTCCAATCATGAGCCCTCCCCTCTCCCCACTGACCCCATGCTTCTCCTGAGCCATGCAGGTGGTGCTGAGGTCTCGCGTGCTATGGAGGGAGCCCGTCGGGCTGCTCCCACTACTTCTGCCAACTCTCTCATCACGAAGGGCCACACCTGTGCCACCCGACCCTCACTTCGGTCTGCACCTTCACCTAGGCCCAGCAGGGATGAAAAGGTCATCTTAGAGGCATTGCGCTGACCCTGACCTTGATGGCCTGGCTGGTCCTGGGCAGGCCCACCCTTGGGGTCCTGAATGGAAGGGACCTAGATGGACAGTGTTCCTATTTTCTAAATTAAAAACACATGGTTTGTTTCACGCAAGAGATTTGGATATCTTCAAAGTAAAATAATCAGAAAAATATGAAAATCAAATCACGTTTAGTTAAGCTCCTAACTGATTTCCTTAATCACAAAGGATCAGGTTCACCCACCTAAGGAAATCCAGAATGACGCCCACAGTCACCCACATGCCTCGTATTAGTGAGGAGCAGGGATCCCCACCCCACCCCCGACCGCTCTCTATCGCTGATTCCACAGCCAAGCCCCACCTCTCCTCCGCAAAATCCTTTCGGTTCTCCATGAAGGAAGAAATTAATTTTCAGTCTCATGGAAAAATAAGCAAAGCGAAGACGCATCCGCTCCCGGCATTTAGGAATTTCAATGTAAAGCGGCGTTTTACTTGTCCAGCGAAGGCTTGCTGTTTCATCCCAGCTTCAGGGATGGTGATTTCCAGAAAGCTCCGGCATTTCACGTTTTGGTTCCATGCTGGAAGTCTGCATGGGTTTGCTTATGTTTGGTTGTTCCTCCTTTTGTGACGGAGGGAGTACAAAAAGGTGTTAAATGCTCAGTTCCTGCCTGCTCAGCAACTGGTGTCAGGAAAAGTAAGAAGTGGAAAATGAGCCGGGACCCCAACATCTGTGCACCAGGTCTCCTGTGGAGCCGACGTGAACGTCGGAGACACGCGGCTGCAGCCAGCAAGACAGCGGCTTGCCTTTACAAGGTGCAGTGGGGGCAGGCAGGTCACTTTTTGGGGAAACAAAGGCCTCAAGGGTATGAGTCTCATTCTACTCATTTTCTTCTGGAAACGGTGCTCAGAGGAGGGTTGATGAAGAGGTCAGAATACACAGTTATTTTAGAGCCATTTGGCAGTTTTTTTTCTGTGCTCAACTAAAAAGGTCATTAGAATTGCCAGCAGCGGACGTGGCCTGCCAACTTGTTGCGGGAGAACCCAATTATCACAAACAAAGCCCTCTTGTCTCAGATCAGCTTTCCGCCTGCCAGCTTTTAGAAAAGAGCAAGAAACAGATGTTCCTCGTGCTCTGGCTCCAATAGGCCCCCTACCAACCCCCCTGGCAGCAGAGGCCTGATCTGAGCCCAACAGCGTCTTCGAACCAAAGTGCCGCCCGCCCTTTGGCATCGGGTCCCGGCATCTCTGGCCCGGTCAGCGCTAAGAGGCACCAGGTCTCTTCTAAGTTGTAAGAAACAAAACAAAACAAAAAACCCAAAAAAAACAAAACCCAGAAAAATGACACTTTCCTGGTTATAAAAATAACGGAGAGCTGCAGCAGTGAGTCTCCAGGTGAACTTGGCCCACTGAGCGCAGCTGCAGGCGCTGCGACCCACCAGCTCGAAGGAAGGCCGTTTACACTCACTGGGGACTCTGAGAACTGAAGGCGTATGTGGAGTTCTTGATTCTTTTGAATACTAAAAAATAGAGTGTGTTTTATGTATTTATGTTTTAACTTTTTCAAATCCTCACCCAAGGACATTTTTTTTTACTGCTTTTAGAGAGAGAAGAAGAAAGAGAGCGAAACATTGATGTAAGAGAGAAACACTGACTGGCTGCCTCCTGTAGACACTATGACCAGGGGTTGTGTGCGCCCTGATCAGGGACTGAACCTGCAATGCAGGCATGTGCCCGGACTGGGAATCAAACCCACAAACCTTTGGTTACAGGACAATGCTCCAACCAACCGAGCCACACCAGCCAGGACAATAGAGCATATTTTAAAAGGGCACCATGTTGGAAACCTCTAACTATCTTCTGCTTTTTAATTTGTGTATCTATGCTTCTGTGTAATTTATCAATATGTTCGACACATCAGTGGATAATAATTAACAGTGAGGCGCTATACGGGTCGAGAATGTGTAGCCATTGAGAGAGGCAGCACAACACAGCAGTTAAGGCACAGACGCTGGGGCCAGCCTGCATTTGAACCCTGGCTCTGTGACCTTAGACAAGTGACTTAACCTCTCAGAGCTCAGTTTCCAATCTGTAAAAGGGCATGAGAAAAGTAGCTTTTCACATGATTGTTGTGAGGACAAGAAAGGTACTACACAGGGTAGAACTGGCAGTATTCGCTCTTTCTCTGAAGAGCAAATTTCAGTCTCATGTGCGATGAGTTGACACAATATAACCTGTCACCTGACTCATGAGATGGGCTATTGCTAACAAGTTCATAATGACTCTGGAACAGTCAGCGGCCCCCCTGGGAAAAAAAACAAAAACAGGTCTCTACCTCCCAACCTTCATATACCAAAATCAATGACAGACAGAAATAAATTAAGAATTTAAACATAAAAGGTCAAACTTTAACTTTTTTTAGGAAAAAAGCATACAAATTTTATTATGGCCTCAGAGTAGGGAAGAATCTTTTAAAGATAATAATAGATCAAACTATTTTTTAAAAGCTATGAATAAATGCAACTCCATTAAAACAAAGAACTCTTGCTCATCGAGACACCGTATGATATGGAAAATGTAGGCACAGCCTAGGAAAAGATACTCCTAACACAGTTGACTGACGAAGGATTAATGTGCAAAATAAAAGAATGCCTATAAATCAGTAAGGAAGTGGCAAACAACCTAATAAAACATGAGCAAAAGATCTGGACGGGTATTTCACAGAAGACAAGTAAGGCCAAGGAGCATCTGAAAATATGCTCAATGTCATCAGTAGACAAGACAATCCAAGTTAAAATCACCACAAGATACCATTTCACTCCCCCCAAGTTGATGAACTAAAAAGCATGGCTGGGAGCAGCGACCAGGGACTACTAGTGGGAGGTCCGTGGGTATAACCACTTTGTCACACAACTGGGCACTGCCAAGCAGAGTCGAAAATGCATAGCCATAAAGCCCAGAAATTTTCAGAGTGGACCCCAAACTCTGCATGTCACAGTCACCTGGCATGCTTCCAGAAGTCCTGACGCCCAGGCCGCACCCAGACTAATGAAATAAGAATCTCTGGGGGTGAGACCGAGGCTTCGGTGTGTTCTGAAACAACCACGCACGGCTGAGCTTCCCAGGCAGTGGCAGCCCCCAACCTGTGGCCTTTGGCTGCTTCTCAGAGGGCGCTGAAGGGGAGAAAGCCCGGTTCTGAGGGGACACCTTGCAGGCTGATGGCATGATGAGTGACATCACGCACACATTTCCCTTCCATAGGCCCTTAGTGCAGGAAAGGGGTCCTCTCCTATCTCCTGTGCCACATCAAAAGCCCAAGTCCTTCAGCGCCCGATTGGCACGGCCGTGACCTCCTTCCCTGTCACTAGCTCGGCAGCTCTGCTCGAAGGGACGCACCGAGGAGGGGCATCTGCACTGTGGGGCCGGGGCTGGGAGGTGTGGTGGGACTCTAGGCCCACCTGGACAGGTCTCAAAATCAGGTGCTTCCCTCAGGGTGTCGCTGATCGTCCCTTTTGAGACATCCCTATAGCTGCCGAATGACAGTTCTCACCACTTAGGCCTCCCAGCAAATGAGAGTGTCCTCGTTATTTCACAGTAGTTGACATAAAAACTGTGACTGAATTTAAAATCCAGTTGCATTATCAAGGTATTTTCAACCTAACATTTGTCAGTGAAAGAGAAGAAGAGCTCTGTGATTTCTGAACTACTACCTGGTTTTGAAATTTTTGTTTCCAACCCTGGGGGTCACGGACATTGTCAGTGGTGACTACCAAGAGTTTTAAGAAATCACTGTTGAAAATCTTGACCAAAAATGGCAGGTAACCATTTCATGCCTAAAACCTGGCATTTTTTTAAAGAAAAGAATATTCAAGGAGGAAATATCAAGTTTCTCTTTTTTAAAAACTATGAAAGATTCTGTGGAAATTTTATACCAATTCACTGTCTTAATATAATTGTATAATATAAAACCTATAGTTCTTCCTTCACCAATACCCATGGAGACGCCCCCGAATCCCCTCTAGCTTACCCCAATGTGCGGAACAAACACCAGTTTTCTGTGTGAGCCAGGACGGGTGGGGAAGCAGGGCCTTATGGAGAAACTTAGGCCTGGCAAACCCTCCAGGCTAAAGCCACAGAACAAGCTCTTTCATCGTCCTAACTCCGTCCCCATTCCCTAAAAGCTCAAACAACTTTTTCTCTCTCGAAAATCTTGGCTCTGGTTCTGTTACCAGACGTTCACAAAATAGTTGCCTCTGTTCGGAAACTCTACTGATTCGGAACCCACATGTGCCCCGAGTGGCGGATGACTCCACGGGAGCAGGGCCGTAGGCATCAACCGAAGCAGGAAAGAGGAGCGTGTGTTTTTTGGGAATCTGATCTCCCCACAGCAGAACGCATGACACCAGAGGAGCTTGGCAAAGGGTTCTACGAGCTCAGATGATGCTTTATTTACCCAGCCCTCTGGGAGCTCGGCAGAGGGTCGTCTTCTCTCTCTAACCCGTTTGCTACCTGCAGCTCTCATGTTTTGTTTTTAATTTAACAATTCTTGACGGGAATATTTTCACCACATATTCTACACCTTTCGAATCCACTCACTGTACAATCCAGAAGATAACACCCCGATTTCCAAAAGAAGGTTCTTTCATCAGGAAGCTCAGTTATTATGCTATTTGGTAACAGCTCTGCGCACTGTCATGTGTCAAGGAAAGTGCAGGGCGGCTTGAGTCTTGCCACACCCTGCTCATCTGGTCTCCGTTCCTCCACCTCCACTCCCACGTCAGCTTCCCTCAGGGCTGCCGGCCTGCTGGGCAGACACAGTGCCTGCATCCTCTCTGTGTATAACAAGTGGTCCTTGCTTCCCTAGGTGTGGTTCTGGTAGAAATGCAGAACCCTGGACCCCTCGCAAGACCAACTGAATCAGAGGCCGCATTTTATCAAGAACCCCAGGCGACGTGTGGGCCTGCTCAGATTGGAGAAGCAGCACTGCACAGGTTGGGCCTCCGAGAGCCGACGGAGCCCCCACCTCACGCCCTAGACACGTCCACATGGTCCAGCCTGACACGTGCGCCCCTCCCCTCGTCCAGCACATTACTGTGGTTAGGTGACCTGTGGACCGGCACTGGGTTCACATTCCTAGCTAGAGAACAGTTCCCAGTATAAAGTGAGCTGGGGCAATTGTCCCTCACCCAGAGTCTGGACTGACCCTGTGGCAGTCACTCAGAGAGGCAGCATGCAGTCTGAGACTTTTACACACATAAACCCATCAGAAGTATTGCGATGGCAAATCATGGAGGTTGTGGCTACAAGCACACACACAGTATCCAGCATCTCGCCCAGCTTGCTTATAATATGTATATAATGTTATGTATATAATATATAGTGCATGTAACATATATTTTAAGTGTATATATATTATGCATATTATATGTATTGTGCATATATATTATATATAATACATACGTATATTACATGTGTAATATATATTCCACACACAATGTTGATTTGTCTCCGTATATAAAGTACCAATTTTAAATTTATAATCTGTGTTTCCCTGGGCCAGAGTCAAGGCTGGAGTTCAAAGTGGGGTCAAATTAACAGGAATGACTGCTTTCACTGGCTCTTTACCTCACTTGCTGTTACTAGAACCTGCTGCCCAGCCTCCCTGGAATCTGTTTGTTTCAGCGAATCTCTTGGAATGTTGCTGACGTTAAGGCCATGTTGGTTACTAACAGATGGTACAGGCCTGTCTTCACCTATGTCCTGGACACCTTGGATGAGGCTTGCTAACGCCCCCTCTACTGACGCTAGTAGGACCACACTGCACTTTCCCTAATTCACCCAAACCATCCTAGAGCCTGAGTAGAAAGCAAAAGAATACCTTTTATATTTCCCTTAGGATCTAAACTCCAAAGGAGTTTAAAATTATCCCAGTGTCCCCAAGATTTTAGTCAAACTGGCTCTCTTGGTTTTTAACCAGACACCCAACCGTGGGGCCACAGGCCAGTCCCCACTGTGGACCCCCCACCCCGGTCCCCTTTCTCCAGCACCCACTGCCCTTGCTGTGCGTCAGGGGCTGCACTCGGGGTCTGGTTTTGACTTGGAAGCCCTTCTGGGCTGTGCTGTTTCCTGTTACGTTCTTAAGGTAGTAACACCACCTTGTACTTTCATCTTTCTTTCCTAAATAAACAGTGCCTCCTGAACTTATTAATCTTTGTCACCGACCCTGGTGATAAGCAAGACGGATGTCACTGACTACCCCAAGCTGTGGGTGAGGAAATGCAGACAGGCATTAGGGGGATACAGGATAGACCCTCCGACCCCTGCAGACCACGGTCCGACCTCGGTTAGCACTGGTGAAGAGGCCTGAGTGGCCACTCAATCATGGTTTCCAACTTCAGTTGCACAAAAGGCTCTTCTTTGGTATCTGGATGGGGATCAGATGCTCCTTTTCTAAGTTTAGGGCAAAATGAAAAGATACATAATGGAAAAATACAATAAAAAATTTAAAAATAAAAAGAAACACGCTTTGACACTCTGTATTCTTGAGGACTCACAGTCATGGCATGGCAATGTCATGATAAAGACCATGGGATGGGGTTTCAAAGGGAAGTTGTGCGCCACGGTTAAAATGAGGGTAGATTTTCATCTCTTTGGGGTTGCTCAAGGGCTCTCTTAGGAGAAATAAGTTATGTGACCACAGAATCTTGTGATTTTGGTTTCTTTATGTCATCCACTTCCCGACATGACCAGTAGAAATCTGGAGTAATATTTTCCAAAGGAGGCTCTGCACTTTAGAAAGGAGTGGCTTATTTGTTCACTCAACTTTAGCAAATTTTGAGTTAAGAAAAATTAAACAGGTTTTATTTTCTGTCTGAGGTATTTTTTTTGTTTTTTGGTTTTTGGGTTTTGTTTTGTGTGTGTGTGTGTGTGTGTGTGTGTGCACTATTCCTCAAGTTTTTGCCCTGGAGCGATGTAAATCTGTATGAAAAGGAAATAATACTCTCTCCTCAATTATTTGTCTACATACCTCTTCCCTCCCAGAGCATTCCTCTGGTAGATTCCAATTTCACAAACTGCACATTGGGAACCATTGCCTTTGACCCAATGTGTGGGTATTTCTGTAGAAGCGTGTTTGCTTTCCTAAATAAATAAATAAACAGGCCTTTTAAACAAGGGACCAGAATTATCTATTGTTTGCAGAGTACTTCAACGTTTTTCCTTGAAAATTTCTTTGTGTAACAAAATACAAAGTCTCTCTACCCGTGAGGCAAGGGAAGATTGGGGACGAGAATGAGGAAGCTCCAGGTTACCTGAAGGCCACTGAGAGAGTTCACTGAGAATGGCAGAGACCTAGGACAGGAAAGAAAGGGGTGCCGAAGGCGGGTTGCGTGGAGCTGTAAGAGAGCTGGATTTTATCCAGGCTAGTGCCTGTTTCCACAATCCCTAACTTCTCTAGTCTGGTCTTTCTACCCAGGTATTCTGAGACACACCTCTCTCCTAAGCAACCGTGGCCATGCCAAGGACCAGCAGGAAATCCTCTCGTAGGCAAAACCTTCTAAAGAGGTGGCAGAGCCTGTCCTTGGGCTTTCCGCAGCAGAGTGCCCAGGCATCCAGTCAGTCCCAAGGTCCAAGCTCGAGTTCCCCGTCCCTGACCTTCGTGGCCTCCAGCCTTGGTGTTTACTTTTCTCATCAGGCCATATCGTGGCCTGAATTGTGCCCTCCCACCAAAGAAATCATATGTTAAAGCCTTAGCCCCTGATGTGACTGCATGTAGAAACGGGGCCTGTAAGTGGGTAAATGTTAAATGAGCAAGCTGGGAAGAGAGGCCTCACCACAAACCAACCCTGACGGTGCCTTGATCTTGGATATGTAGCCTCTAGAACCTGGGAAAAATAGATTTCTGTTGTTTAAGCCACTCATTCTGTGGTAGCCTGGTCATGGTAACTCTAGCAAACTAACAGTTGCCATAAGGATCCAAGCGGGTCTACCTGACAAATGAGAGAACCCTCAGTACAGTAAAACGCCGCACGGGCTTCTTTAGAGAAATACATTTCTGGGACACCGTCTGCCCAGCCGATTATTCCCCAGACACCGGTTTCTGCATTTCAAAGAGAAGCCTGCCTTCTCGCTGCCTTTGCGCGCCCTGTAGAATAAGAATAGGCTAGAAGAGGCGTTGCCTGATGGCAACCACAGAAAGATCCCCGAGGGACCAACGAACTGCAGGCAGAGAATTTCATTCTCTTGGCGTCTTCACTCTTGGGCAAAGAGGGGCTGATGGAGAAAGCACTTACCCACCTACCAGAGCTGTCGCGAGGTAATTGCTAATGACTTTCTGACAGCTACTACTCAAGGCGGGTCACCTGCAGCCCCTGACACAGCATTGATCCTGACATCTGGGCAGCACTTCTTTGTCTTACACAAATCATCTTATTTTTTACAAGCAACCAGAGCCATCCATGGCCCCAGGGAACACACACAGCCTGGACCAAGAACGCGAGGTCCTGGGAAGGGGACAAGCAGGCTTGCACAGGTCCTCAGGTCCCGGGAGGCACAGAAGACGACAGATGCAAGCTGACCTGCATGTTAATGCCTCCCAAGAGCAGGGACCAGAGCATGGGAGACGCGGAAGGAGGAAGTGGCATGTAAGTGTTTTAAAGTCAAATAAAAATGGTTCTTACCACTTTACGCATTCAGCTTTTCAGATTATTCGGAGGCAAAGGCAGCCTAGGAACAGGTTCAATCACATAAAATATGTTGTAAACTGGAAAAAGAAATCCAGGGCTATTTTAAATGGTTCATATAATTAAAATAGTTATGTTTAAATAGAGAGAAGAAAAATGGTTAATTGAATTTTTTTTTTTTTTGAGTGAAGGATCAACAAAGAGTATTTTCATGATAACTGATGGCATCTTGCCCAGGGACACCTGAGTCTCCAGGAGTCCTTCTGGGAGCAGGTGAGCCACCCCATGTCCAGGGCCAGTCTCTTGGATACAGCCTCTTCACTCCCTCCATGGGCTCCCTCCAAATGCAGAACTCCTCATATCCTCCCCTTACTTAAAACCCAACAGTTGCACTTCGGTTTTTGGCCTCAAAGAGCAATCTAAAATCATCCAGTGGCCCTCAGGTCCCTTCGGGATGACCACCTGCCTATCCTTTGCTGTCACCTCTTGCCTGTGGACCTCGCCCCACACTATCGTTGTCCCCCAAAACTCACTCTCAGGCCTCCTTCATCCCCGCAGCTTTGCACATAATGTTTCTACCTCTACTCTACGGGGTAAATCATGACCCTTTCTTCAAAATGTGGGCCAAATTCACCCTGCTTTTCAAGGCTTTCCTGATGCCTCTGGGCAGCATTCCTCATGCCGTCCCCCACGCCCCCGGAATCCGCCACGTATGTCTCAGATCAGAGGTTAGTATTTGGTATTTGACTGTTCGTTAGGATGTCTTGATATATGTTGAGATGATGGGCTCAGAAGGCAGGCAACTTCCTTACTTCCTTTTGAATCTTTTTGATACCCTCCCATAGAAAGATGTCATTGTTGGCCCAGACAGATCTTTTCCTATTAAAATACGAGGAAACAAACAAACAAATGAAAAACATGAGATGATTTGTAAAATACCTGGGAACCTATGAAAAAGGTAATGCTTCCTGAAATTTAAAAGATCATATATCTAAAACATGGCTTTCAACAACCAAAAAGAAAGGAAGAAAAGTGAGAAGAAAGCAAGGGAGGGAGGGGAAAGAGGGTGAGGGAGGGAGGAAAGAGGGAATGGAGGAAGGAAGGAAGGGCCTGAAATTTTAGAGGACGCTGGATTAACCTGGTGTCCTGGAAAAGGACACGTAGGGAGTAACCTTGGGGAAACGGGGTCAGGGGACCACCAGGACGAAAGAGGCTGAGCTGAAAGAAGAGATGTATTAGGACCTTGTGGGACTGAATAGAAAAATTCCAAAGGCAAGAAACTGCAAAATGCGAAAGTTCAACCAAGACTGAATCAGGGCCACAGGACTCTACTTTTCCTAGTTCAGCTGTTTCCCCGCAGGGCACATCAGGTCCTGGCTTCTTCCTGCCCACTCTCTCGTACAGCAGCCCGGACAGACCTGTTGACACAATCTCCACCCCACCCCGGCTACAAATCTCTCCTCTCTAGAAAGCACTCAGCTCAGGGGGAGGGTAACCAAAGGGCACCTCACCTGAAATCCAAACGAGAAACATCTAGCTAATCGGCTCGGATTCTGACTCATGAAAACTACGTGAGACAGTAAGCGTTGATTGTTTTAGGTCACCAAGGCCTGGGGTAATTTGTTGCATAGTGGGAAATAATGCGGCACAGATCGACACACACAGAATTAGACTAAAAGTATCACGTTATCACCAAGTGAGACTCCGGAACCTTAAACAGAGGCTCGGTGACTCTCTTGCTGAAGCTTGGCAGCTACGGGACTTCAGGGCCAAGCTGACACTTCCTTTGGGCCCAGACTCATGTTCTAGCCCTCCAGTTATTGCCATTCAAATGACTGGGGAAGGTCATTCCAAGGCAAAACATGCCAAAGGGAGGCAAGGGAGGGGGAGGTGGAATTGGAATCTGACCCACAGGCCCTGGAGGCCGAAGGCGGCAGCTCTCCCCTCCTTTTTCAGAAGTACAGGAGGAAAAAGGAGAAAGGGGAGCAAATTTGTACAGGAAAGAAAGGAAAACGGGCAACTTTCCATTTTGACCTGGGATCCCAAACTCTTTCCTTATTTCTCAAAACCCTGTGCCTGCAAGTGCTTGGACTCATTAAGTGTCCTTGTCCCCAGAACCATTCCCATTCGAAGGGATTCCAGTTGGGATGGGGCAGGTTCATACAGGAGGGTTTCACGCCTTCCCTGGAGGCTAAAGAGTGTTATTTCCTGCCCTCCGAGGGCTATCTATCTCTGCTTTGGGATAGAGGCTCAAATATAGCTTAATTCTAAGACAGAATAACAATTTCTAATAATAGCCTATCTTCTCAAGTTCATTTTCACTTAATAACATCATCTTCAGTACAGAGAGTTACTCAAATGAATAATCAACAGGGTTTCCAAATTGAGACTCTGCGAAACTGGTTTTAATGGACAGAGTATTTAGGGCATTAATTGTTTACACACAGCAACAAACACCGACTGCCTGAGCTCGTTAATGTCTAACTGTCCCCTTTCATTGAATTCTCACTATTGTTTCCATCTTGACAGAGAGCTCATATTATGCACTGGGCAAATGATCCACAAATTCTGAACTGATGTAGCTCAAATGAAAAAAAATGTTCTACCAGGAGTCCAGCTGATGCCTTGTTTAAAGGACTAAGTTGCATGGTGGGCACTTTCCTACATGGAGAGAAGGATAGATGAGTGGGTCGGTAGGTGGGGATGGATAGACAGATGCGGGGGAGGAAAACAGAGAGGGCAGGAGAGAAAGGGAGGGGGAGAGCGAGGGGGAGAGAGAAGTGAGGAGAGGGAAAGAGGAAAAGAAAGAGAAAGAGAGCGGGGGTGTATCTGGGTGCAGACAAAGGGAAGGCTAGGATGGAGTCACTGCTACCGGGCAGAAAGCGCGAGGCACGGGGTCCTGAGAGCAGGTTCCATGCCCTGCTCTGGCACTGACAACTTTTTCACCCAAAGCGAGTAACTGGAGCCCTGCTCAGGTGCAGTTGCTGGTCTGTGGTAGAGAACACCATCCCCCACCCCACCCCTCATCCTGCCTGCAGTGTTGCAATTCTTGGGTGTAGGTGACAGTGAGGACTGGCAATCAAGACTGTGAGAGGTCACGATGGAGAGAACAGGCCTCCTGTGGCTGCCACTGCCAATCTCTGCCCTTCCATGTCCAAAATTACTCCCACTCCTCTGATGGGAGTGGAGGCAGCTTCTGGTAAGGATTCCTCTGAACCCAACCTCTCAGGGACCACGGCCAAGTGCGTAGGGGACGAGCCAGACTGCGCGCATCAATGCCCTTTCCTATCAGACTCCGAACTCTTTGTTCTTGCCACCCAGACCTTCCCTCCGGGATAGGTCCTGCTCAAATGAAATGAACATACCCATGACTCCCCTATCTCCGAGCACCCAAGAGCCAAGCCCCGAACTGGAATCAGATACTCTCCTGTGCTGGGCCCTAAATGAACAAAAGAACAAAATTGTTCTCTTTCTCCTCCATCCTCATTTCTAGAGTGTTCGAATGACCTTTGATGACCTTTTTCTCCCTTTAGGACTAAGGCTTTAATCATGGCCTCGCCAGGCCTTACCCAAAGCCACCAAATTCTCATTTACAAGGCACACCCTGAGCTGCTGAGCCTGGCGCAGAGATCTACCCCACCGGGGTCTCCCCGCCACCAGTTTCCCAAGCACGGGACTGTGCCGAAGAGCGTGCTCCCTGCCCGTCACGCCCCCTGCTAACCAGTGACACAGCATTTCGGTCTGAGCGTCACTGCATGAATCACAAACGGTGAGAGCGCTTTTCCACTTCACAGACAGTTTTCAGTGTGGGTGGCGCTGTACCTCAGTGGATGCGTCAGCTGCTTTTTCAGGCTCGGGAATCATGGCAACCCTTTGCAGCAGAGCACAGAGCTCACGGAAAATCAGCCGGGAAACCGTTTGCTGTAATTGGACACGGCGCACGGGCCCGGGGCTGACGGAGAAGGCAGAGGTGGGATGCTGATGAAATGATCCACGGGCACCTCAGGGTCCTCTGAGGATGCCCAGGACCTAGAAGCACTTGCACAGTCACTGTAGCTATTTATATGGGCAAAATAAGTCTTTCATTGACCACTCTCTCTGACTCCCCCCAAAATGCTCCGAGATGATCACCAACTTCTATTAATTCAGTCTGAGTTTGGGGGGAATCCAGGGAGGAATTCCAGGTAAATGTGGGCTTTATCACCTCTAAGCAACGGAATGTGCACACTCGTCCCCTTAGGGTCCTTTTCTGGAACGAGTCCTCCAAGTGCCACCCTCTCTGGCTCGGTGTCTTCTGTCCCACCTGTCCACTTGAGATCACTCCTGTGTCTCCCTCAATGGCCACCAAAAGCATATTTCTTGGAAGCCAGCTCAAAACTAGCCAGGTGGGATCCCTGGCCGGGTGGCAAGAGGCCCCTGAAACATGTAGGCATCCAGGCGAGCAAACTCTGAGCCACTTGGGGTCTATGCTGTAAAGAGGAAAAGTGACACTGTCACTGTGTATCACAAGGACAGGCTGAGAACAGGCACGAAAAGGGTTAGTAGGGTCCCCAAAGTTCTCACAGCAAAACTATGCGGAGGGGGCTACAGAGTAAGAGAAAAGGTAGAACAGCGACAGCACTTTCCCGGCCGGCAGGTGGCCCTTGAGAAGGGCGTCCGGTGCCAGTCCAGGCAGGCTGAGCGCGGGCTGTCCTGAGGGGGCGCTGTGGTTTCAATACTGCGCCCCCAGGGGTCCGTCACCTTTCAACCAATGTTTCCTCAGTGCCCTTGAGCGGGAGACTGGGAAGCAAACAGAAAAGACCAGGGTCCTGCCCCGAGGGGACACTGACAATAAACAAATAAATTGACTGGTTTGAGAGTGGTAAGAGCCATGGAAAATTAAATGGGGTGCAAGGCTCGTTGACAGTGATGAGTACACTCTTAGAGCGGCTGCAGGGGAGGCTTCTCCAGGAAGGCCACATTTAGGGAGACAGGCGCACGAGGGGCGGCGCACGCTGGGGAAGGGGGAGCAGGTACCAAGCCCCTGTGCCGTGCTCAGGGGCAGCCAGCGGGCCTGTGTCGGGGCGCGGGGTGGGCAAGGGCCGGCGCAGTGAGAGACAGGGTCCGATCCTGCCCCTTGGATGCAGACCATTTCCTGAGAGCAGCAGCCTCCAAGCCCGGGACAGTTTGAAGCTCTCCCTCACACACTGCAAGTTCCTACGGACCTAACCTTCCTCACACCCTGCTGCTCCAGCCACTTCGCCCTCCTCTGCTGTGTAGGTTTCACCTGGTGACAGCCGAGAAGTATTAACCTATCACAGCTACCTACAAGGAACTAACCGCAACGAGCAGTGTGCGGCTGTCACAGGCACTAAGGTCCGGAGGCACCTTAGTGGGAGGGAAGGGTCACCGAGCCCACACTGCCCGTGCTGCCCTCGCCTGCCCCGCCTCTTCCTCGCCTTCTCCCCTCGCCTTCGCCCTTCCTGTCTCCAGCCCTGGAAACTGCTTCTACGCCGCGTGGAAGTCATTTCGGCATTTCTCCACAAAGGCAGATACTGTCCCTAAGACAAATTCCAGAACACCGCTAAGATAATAAAAAGTGCTCTATCCTGTTACTCCGGCTGGGCAGGTATGTGGGATGTGGCCTCAGGGACAGGAGGAGCGTGAGTTTCCAGCCACTGGGGTCAGCTTGCACAGCTACAGAGTGCGTCTCTTGTCTAAAGAAATTGGGTCGGCTATACACGGAGAGGACAGGGTTGCCACGAAGCCCACAGACTTCTGCGGGGTTTCCGAGAGCGTGATCTTTGTGACTGAGTTGTGGAGGTGGGCACTTAACAGGGCGGGTTCAGCTTCCTTTCCAATAAACACACCTGCCACTTTAACGCTGGGCGGGGAAAGGTGTGTGTTTAGTCGGATGCTTTGTTTTTCTTTAGTAACCGAGATTAGGTTGTAAGATAGAAGATGGTTTTCAGGAAGCAGATATAGGCCCTAAATAACAGACAGGTTCCAGCCTGTATCTTTGCAACAAAATTCTTTTTCCTTCCTTCTCCACTGCCCCCGCCCCACGCCATCCTTCCACCTTGGAAGTACAACTATAACTGTAAGAGCTGCCATTTATTTTATCCCTAATAGATGCCAAGACATTATTGTTAGTCCTTATAAGACAAGACAGTTCATACTACGTCCATTTTACAGAGGAGGAAACCAAGACACAGGGAGGTTGCTTTGGGCCACGTAGCTAAAGTCGAGGGGTGCCTGAGTCCTTCTGAACTGATTTCCTGTAGCTTCCCAAAGAGAAAGCCTTTGCCGTTTCTTGGTTCCCAGAGAGCAACACATTTCTCTGGTCTCAAAGTGTGGCTTTTGCAAGAGCCACCTCGTGACGCCCCCTCGATCTAGTGGTTCCTTGGCCAAGTCCAGGTGGTTCAGATCCCCAGCGTGCACTGAGCACCTGCCTTGGGGTGCATCAGGTACATAAATACTTAGAAGGAGCATCAGGTGTACGGCAAGTAGGCAGATAGGCATGTCAAAAATGGGAGACTGGGCCCCACCTTCCCAAATTTTCAAGTCTCTATATATTCCCCTTTACACCTTACCCATCCTGCCCATTCTACTTCACAGTGGGCTGGTATTAGGATTAGGGTCTCAAAGTCTGGGGAGTTCTAAATACTATTCTTGCTAAATGATACAATGTAGCACAGTAACCATGAGCCTGGCGGGAACCACAACCCAACCAGAGAAGTTTAGCTAACTAAGTTGCAAAGAAGAAATCGACATTTAATTAACCAAATGTGGTATGTAGGCTGGGCTGTACGACAGAGCTTTGGATCCTCTGTCTCCTCTGCTTGTGGCAAGTATATCAAACTACCGTAAGACAACCACAGCCATCTCTCATTCTTGAAAAGCATACGACAATTGTTGAATCTCTGGAGTTGGTAACACTGGGAACCTACTGGAGTTTCAATCTGTCTCAAATCATCCTTTTGCTGATTTGACAAGTCTCCAGTTTAGAAGCCCCTGAGGCACCTTTAAAGAATCTCACCGAAACTGGGACACCCAAGTGACCACGACTGTCAAGATCCCGGGGCCTCAAGTGGGTCCAAGCTCTAGGTAAACAGCTACCCTTAAGTTCTAGTGTTTTAGACAAAGGGTAGGATAATGGGAGATACTTGGGGTTCAAGGTCTCAGGGGTCAAACATATTACAATGAACTGATAGCTGACCACTGCATGCATGAGAGAACAGCAAGAAAGGCAATAAAGTATCCCCAGGCAACAGCTTCATGTTGTAAAAGATGGGTAACAGCACTAAAGGAAATTAATTAATGATTTAAAAAAAAAAGAAAGAAAGAAAAGCGTAGTTTGGAGCGGGCGCTCCCACACAGTAGCTGTGTTTCCTTAGGAAGCCCTTGCCTGGAGTTGCTGCGCTGCTTCTATATCTGTTTGCCACTCTGTCTGTTCACTCCCCGTCTCCTTCCTATATTTGCCAAGTGCTATTACTGTTTGTACTCTTTGAATTTCATCTCCCCTCATCGTTACCCATGATGTTGTTACCTTTTAATATTTCATTAGGAGTTTTAAAAATAAACAGCGATGACAAAAAAGACAAACACTACATGAGGTACCTAGTCTCGTCAAGTTCGTAGAGACAGAAGGTGGTGTGGTGGTCGCCAGGTGCTGGAGGAAGGGAGGATGGGGGAGTCAGTGTTTAATGGGTGCAAAATCCCAGTTTTGCAAGGTGAAAAGGGTTCTGGAGATGGATAGTGGTGATGGCTGCAAAGCAATGTGAACGTACTTAATGCCACTGACCAGGTCACTTAAGGCAGATAAAACGGTAAATTTTGTTATGCATATTTTTCATAATTTTAAAAACTGAAAATAAAAAGAAATAAACAGGTGACTCACTCTGATAAGCTTCACCACAACAGAAATATCTGTCACATTGAGACCCAACTGCAACACTATCTTCTAAGAAGCAATGAGGTAGAGAAATACAGCCCCCCACCCCCAGCCCCAAACACACACTCAAAGGGGATACAAACAACACCCAGCAGAGGGCAGAAGAGAGTCAAGGTGACATTTCCCGCGGATTTTGGTTTTATGATTCTTCTTCCTCTGTTTTCCTGCCTTAATTAAATGTTGTTGTCCCTAAAAGCGAAAGTCTAAGAGAGAACAGAGGATAAACAAGTCTCCCACTGAGTATGTTGGCTAAATGATCATATCATTTAAATCATCACATGAAAGTAATTGCTCAGTGTTGGGTTTTCTGGTGACAACAGAGCTCCAATTTAACTAGCCTTTTTCGTTTGTTTTATTTTGGTTTTATTTACTGAGATCATTTTGCAATGTAATCGATGAATCATTTTACTGATGTGCCCACGAAAGGACACTGAGAACTGCACTAAGTCTCAGTGGTAAAACTGATGGGATTCAGGACATACTTCCAGTGCTTCCCTCCTCCCAGGTGAGCTACGCTGCCATCACCAAGTCCCATAAATGTGCTGCCGGAACTTTGATGAAATCTCTTTTCCTCCCCTTGATTTCTCCTTTCCTCGACTTCCCAAAGCATACCCTCCGGTAGTCCTCCATGTTCTCTAATTACTCCCAGGAGATGGCTTCGGGGCTTACCAGCCTGTTGCCGGTTCATTATTTTAAAATACCAAGGGGAGGTGCTTTTTCCAGAAAGAGAGCGGCATTTTCCTGGACCAGGGTTTCCTATTTTCTCTTAAAGGAAGCAAAACCATTTGCTGTCGCAGTTAAGGTTACAGATTTTTAAAAAATCTTTATTGTATTTTTTCCATTACCATTTGGTTCCCTTATATGCCCCTCCCCCAGCAATCACCACACTGTTGTCCATGAGTCCTTTCTCCTTTCTGCTCAATCCCCCTAACCCCCCTTGCCACCCCCGCTCCCGCTAGCTGTCATCCTGCTCTCCATTTATGAGTCTGTCCCCATGGTTTTTTGAGTTCTGGTTCAGGCAGGCTGGGAGGGACAATGGCTGGTGCAGGGATTCGTGGGGAAGGTCTTGCGAACGGCCACGCACATCAACTCGCTCTACCTCTCCCTCAGCTACCCCGCAGCATCATGTGAAGACGCCGTGGCGGCAGCATCTGCCCGGGAGATTCTAGCTCTTCCATTTATTCAAACCATTTCAATGCAGAAAGCCTTTCTCTTTCATGCCTTGAATATGATTCAAGTCCCAAATACCCGTTATTATTGAAATGGGAATTGTAAGCACTCTGATAAATGATTTGAGAGACTGTCTAATTTCCGTAAGTACCGCTGCTGGCTGTTAACTTGCCATTTTCTAACATTATAAAACATTCTGAAGTCCCTTTGTGAGAATGCCCGAGAGACCTGACGGCACCTGCCCCTGCATCCATTCTGACCCCTCCCCCCAAAAAAAAAAACAGAAACAGAAGTGTTTTTCTCCTTCTTGGGCAGGGGATGTGCACTGCTCTCAAATCCCAGCGTGTGGGAACAAGGAGCCTTTTCCTACGGCACAGAGATGACGGGGGCCCATCACAATGAGCACTAGATGGGCTTCCTTCATTTCGTTTCTGTCTCCGGGACTCTCCCTTTCCCTTTCTCCGAGCCCAGGGGAGGGGGATAGGGAGGGAACAGAGGCAAGAGACTAGGAGACCAGAAAAGAGCCACTGAACAGAAGAGCCCTGTGTTGTTTCAGGGGTGGCAAACCACTGCGCTGGTGGAAGGGGTGCGCTGTGACCACTTGTGTCCACGTAAAGATGGGTCCGTGTCACCTCTAGGCTCAGTAGCCCGTCTGCATGGCAATCCATTGATGCTGGGTTCCAGGACAGCCAACTTGCCTGTGGCACGCACCCCACCCAAGAGCTCTCTAGGAGTCACTGTCAAAATCTGACACCCAGGATTTCCATGAGGATCCAAGCAAATGGGACAGACAAAATGCACATCATTGTTGGGGACAGGAGGGCTCCGGTATGCAAATCTGGGCGCCACCCATACTGGGACTAGTTGCAGACACTACAGTCAATGAAAATGTAATCAGCTTTCCTTGACGGAAAATCCCAAATGGGAAATGGGATCTGGCTGTAGCGTGCAGATCACAGAAAACAGCACTGTCTACTCGGAGTGGGAGAGCCCGACCTCAGCGCAGGGCCCCTTGTGTTTATTCCAGCCCCCTGGGGGAGGGTGAACTTGTGGTGTTGAACTCGTGAAGCGTGTGGGTGTGCACGCAGCCGCCCAGGGCACATTCCACTGCGGCTCTGGCTTAAGGCTTTGTTTCCCTGGGTCCCACCTAACTTCATCCTAATAGAGACTTCAACTTCTGACAATGGAAAAGGATCTAAGTCCATATTGAGTGTTTCCTATGTGCTAGATGCTAAAAGAATTTAATTAAAAATTTTAAACTGAAAAAGTACAGAAAATAATCAGTTTCCAGATTAACGAATGTCAATATTTTGTTCTGGTTGCTTCAGATCTCTGTGCATTTGTATGAATGTTTCAAAACATCCCGGTTACTGTGGGAGCCCTCCTTGCTCCCTTCCTGAGTCCTATTCTTCCGTCCCCGTGGGTGCAGAGAAGCTTCTACCCTAAACTCACAGTGTCCTCTTGCCGTGAGTACGTTGCCGTGCTATCTCCTGCAGTCCTCCCAACAACTCTTTGAGAAGGATATCATGCCCCATTACAGCTGAGAAAACCGGCCCAAGGAGATCGGTATTGGCCCCCTGTTGCACAGCAAGTAGACAGGAGAGTTGAGGTGCAAAGACAGGTTGCTCTCATTGAAAACGCGTGGTCTTCGCCCCGCATCCTAGCCTACAGCCAGCAGGGCTGGCTCTCCTCCCTCTGTCCGGGGAAGACCACATGCATTCTCCCTAGCCGAACCATTTCCCCTTTCTGGGTTTTGGTTCATGAACTTTCCTTTCTGATGCCTTAATTGAACCATTTTCAAATGTTTGCCCTTTTGGTTTATAAAGCCCAAACAAACCTAGCTGGGGGTGGGGGGGGTGGATAACATCCCAAATAAACACTTTTTGTTCAATTACTTCCTCCTCGATTTTTAACAATGTATATTCTTCCAGGGCATGCCAAGCTGACGTTCACCCTCAGGCGCTCTGGTGGCCACAGCACAAGTCAAGGCCGCTGTTTTAGAGACAGACCGGTTTGGTAAAGGCCAGAGGCCTCCCTGAGATAAAACAATTGCTACTTCAGGGTGTCCTTGAGCACCGAGATCTTGCAAATGCCGCTGTTATTACAGCACATCGTGTCCTTGTGACTTAGCCTTGTTACTCTCATAGCTCAAACCAGAAATGCTGACCTTTCCATCAGTCCTGGAGTCCCTGGCATGTTTACAGACAGAAACTGGCTGATGAGTGCATTTTTGCTCAGGCAATCTTAAGTTTGGCATGAAATTCACCTGCTCATTTCCCCTGAGCACAGACTACCTTTTAGAAAGATTTTCCCCCAAATTTACAACCTTACCTGGAAAAAAATGTTGAGCAATTTGTCAATGTAGCTATTAATACTAACTTCAAATTTGCTATATAACAAGGTCCAAGTAAATAGAAACATCGAAATAAAGTATTCTAAACACAATGATTCTTTTATAATAAGCCTCTAAAAATAAAGCTTTTCATGTGGAAGTTGTCAAATATTAAATAGCTGTGTTCCTTTCTTAAGAAGACAAATGGCTCTAGGATTTCATTATCTGTGGTAAATTTGCAAAAGAATGGGTTAAAAATCATACCTGGACTCAGCCCTTGACACAGGCTCCACACTTTCCACTAAAATACACCCAACATTGTTGTTGTTTTAGTGACAGCCATAATACAATTAAAAAAAAAAAAAAAAAAGAACCACAGTGTCCAAACTCCTTCCAGGACCTGATCCCTACCTATCTGCCCTTTCATCTTTCCCTTTTCCTTTGGAATAAAACAAAACTTCCAAGCTATCCCACAACACTCCTCTATGCCTCAGGTGGCCCTCGGCCTGGGACCGTCGCCAGCTAACTCCAGTTCTGCCAATTCCTGACCCCTATTTATTCAATACTCAGCTGCAGCACCTTCCCCAAGACCCACTGTCCGTGAAATGGGGCATAGCCCACCAATGAAACTCTTCACTCCTCGGACCGAGGGGGTCAGTTCCTATTGGTCCCGTGTCCCGGAGGCGTCTGCAGCAGGGGTTTGGAAACGTCCTCTCCCCAGAGCACTGGATCTGGTTCTTCCCAGTCTGGTCCTGCTCCCACCAGCTGAGTTCTTTAGGACAGAGCCCACGTGCCAGGGAGCAATTCCTAAGTCGAGACTTCGCCACGAAAGGGTAACTTCCATTTACAATGGATGGTTAAGAATATTTTTAAAAAACACCGTTCTCAAATGAGCAGTACACTATACAGTAAATCACAAACCACAGGGAGCATTGGTTCCGTTGTTCCGAATTCATGCATCACATGTGTGTATGTGCATAAAATACTTCTGAGTGAAAACAACCCGTGAAGCCAACATTTCCTAAAGCAAGTTTCAAGAAACGCTGGTTTCATGAGGTACCCAATTAAAAAAAAAAAAGAAAAGAAAATGAAATATGTGGAGATTTCCTACACTAAGAACGTGGCAGACCTTGCTGAACACAATGGTGTCAAGAGCTGTCTGCCCGTAACACCATTTTGTCAGGCGCACTAGGAGAGCTCAGAGCCCGCAGAGCTCTGAGAACACACGTTCTGAGAAGTGGCACTTGATGACTCAGTCTAACCAGGCCTTTTGCCAAAGCAGAGGGCACGTCAGACCAAGAGGTCATGGCACAGAGGGACAATTTTTGTTGGAGCAAACTACTCTTAGGGTAGCACACCCACAGGCAACAGACACACTCCCAGTGGGACTCTGCTGGGGGCCGACCCGTCTTGTCGTCCCATGACTAAGAATTCCGCCCTGCCACCGCAGGCAGACCTTTTAACTCTGTGAGCAGGGTGTTCTCCTTGTGTGCCTGGGTTGCTGGTTTGAAGGACACCCACCCGTGACAACCATCATGCTGCTGGGCAGTGGTTAATTTGAGACAGCTAGAAGATGATGATACCTTGCAAACTAGGAGGGAAAAAGTGGGGGAGCCAACCTTCATTTGTAATATCATTGTTACTTTCAATATCATATTGATGATATATACTTGCTTATAGTATCATATTTATACTTTTCCATTTAGGTGTTGTTTTTCTTTTTAAATTAAGGGGAGTATGTACCAAAATGCACTCTTAATTTAAAATTTTGGGTGGAAGGAGAACAGAATTTAGTTCTTCTATTTTATTCATGAAATGTTAACACAGAAAATGCTATGCTATGCATTTATGTTTGTGGCTTTATATTCAGCACAAAGTTAACTTTTCTGCTTGATGTCATTTGTCAAGCAAGCTTTTAAAGCAGTAATTCCCCTGCATCTCTTGCAAAAGGAGGTTGTCTTTTAGTCCTCTCCTGAGGATGCTTTTATTGATTTTAGAGGGAAAAGAAGGGTGGGAGATGAGAGAGAGAAACACCAATGTGAGAGAGAAACATCAATCGGCTGCCTTCCAAACTAGTGACTGAATCCGAAACTGTTTTGGTGTATGGGAGGGTTTTACAACCAACTGAGCAGCCCGGTCAGGGCGGGAGCTTGTCTCTTAAACCAAAGTTGCCGCTAAGGAGAAGGAACACAAGCACTGGGAGTTACAACCCTGGCCAAGCACAGGGTAAACCATCTCTCCGACCCAGATGTTACACAAATGCACAGGCTCAACTGTGAACTTTGGTAATAACTCAGGAGAGTAACACTCTGCCCTAAGTCCCACTACGTTAGACACAAAGCTGTACATGTATCGAACATACTAACTAAACAGAGGTGCCCAACATACTTAAAATATACATGTATCACATATCAAATGATGAAATGCCAGTCTAAATATGCAGTTGAGAAGTTTCAGCGAAGCAAAATATTTGTTTCAGCAACAATAAATAATTTTTAATACTTAAATATATTTTTGCTAAATGCTTAGGATGTAAAGATGCCACATGGTTTTATAAATAGTCCATATCTCCTTGAAATGGACAGAAAAATCTGGTTACCAAATGTCTGCGCAGAGTTGTAGAAGCATTCAAATTATTGTGCATTTTTAAAACAACTTGCTATTACCTCTCTTCATGCTAGGTGGTGTGCTGAAGACCAAAAATGCCATCCAACAGATGAATACATTTGATTTCACAACGTCAAAAGAAAAGGAAGAGAACTTTATACTTTAAAAAATGGTATCTATTTTATGTTAGAGTTTCCATGTGTGGGGTAAAGAAAACAGACTGAGAAAGAGAGGGAAGGGAGAAAACCTTTTCAAATAGTCCAGGGGATACTTCTAACAGGTAGGCAGTCACTACCTACCAAGAGTGTCTACTATCAAGAGTGTCCATTAACATACACATTCCGGGGACACACTGCCATACCCCAGAACGGTGAAGATAAAGCAGAGACCTAAATCTGTTCTCCTAACATATACTGAAGTTAATTTTTATGCAAAACTCTGAGAACTAGATTTAGATTGCTCTAAATTTGTCAAGTTATAAGAAACCTCAGTTGGCTGACAAGTCCTTGATGTTGAGAAACGTTTTTTCCCCCAACTTCCTATAGCTTGTATCTTGAAGATCAGGGATTATAGGTTTCATTGTAAAATCTCCTGATGAATTACTGGTAAGTTACTATCACTCCAAGAAAATGCAGAGTGACAGATTTGACCCTGTATGTAACAGAACATTTGGAAAGTAGCTCGAGCTTTGCAGAATAGGAAAATTGTGTTTACAGAATGTAATGGAGATGAATCTCTTCTGGGAGGAATGGGTAGTATTTCTATTTGATATTCAAACAAACCACATTGATCTGCCTTTTGAAGTAATTACATTGATCTCTGGAGTTTAAAGAAAGATATTGCTTACTCCCTGTGGATATTTTCAAGACTCTTATTCAAAAAGCCCAAGCAGCTTTTTTCTCTAGTTTGAGTCACAAAGGAAAGCATCTTCCTGGCATGCAGCTAATTATTGGATAGGAACATGTGTGTGTCTGCACATATGTGAGCTTTCTCAAACTGAATTCTGTTTATTTTTTAAAGGATTTTATTTATTTATTTTTAGAGGGGACAGGAGAGAGAGAGAGGGAGAGAACCACTGACGTGTGAGAGAAACATTGATCAGTTGCCTCTCCTACCCGCCCCAACCAAGGACCGGCTGCACCCGGGGCATCCGCCCTGATCCCAAGACAAGCCAGCGACCTTACGCCGGCCGGGCACCTCTCAACCAACTGAGCCACACCATGAGAATTTTTTACAGAGTCAAAAAGTTGCTCCTCCAAACATCCTTGTTTTAAAATTTTTTCTATATGGACAATAACCTAAGATGTATTTCCCACCAGCCTCCCTTCAACAGAGTATACCCAATAAAATTGAACCATCTCGTTCAGGACTTACCCCAACGGGCGGAAAGTGCGCTCTGCACGGCGATGGAAAGTAGTCGTTTTTCCAGGGCCCAATGAGGCCTGCAGTGGCCCTGCCTTACCCACGGTTTTACTTTCCGACGTTTTAGTTACCCCAGTTCAACCTCATGGGGAAATATTAAATGGAAAATTCCAGAAATAAACAATTACCGCCCGTCTTAAACCGGGCATCGTTCTGAGTAGCGTGATGAAATCCCGCGACATCTGCGTGCTCATGCGTGGAAGACCTGGCTCATCCCGTTGGCCAGCGTCTTCACGCAGGACGGACGTGCTCCCCGCCCCTTAGTCATGCGGTGTCTGTTTTGGCGATTAGGCGCAGTGTTGCGGCATCGATCGCTTGTGTTCAGGTAATCTTTATTTTCCTTAATAGTGGCCCCAAAGCACAAGAGTACTGACGCTGGCAACTTGGTTACGCCAAAAAGAAGCCTGAAGTTACTTCTTTTAAGGGGAAAGGCACCTAGGTGGAGGAGAAAACACAGTATGTCCAGGACTCGATACTCTGGAAGGTTTCAGGCGTCCGCTGGGGATCCAGACCATGTCCCCGACAGATACGGGGAAACGACTGTGTTCGCCCTTATAGTGCGTGAACCCTGGCCACTTGGCTCTTTGAGTTTTTGCACCTACATTTTGTGGAGGGTTTTCTTTTCCCTTTCTTTCATTGTTGTTTCCTGTTGCCCCCCATATGCCAAAGCAGTATGAAGGACTCCCACTGCCAATCTGCAGAGGCCTTGGAAAGCTGACGGCCACGTTTAGTCTGTGTGCAGGGTAGGAAGGTGAGGGGGACCCCGTGCACTGCGACTCCAGCTCTACTTTTCAATTATTTCCTCATTCTTGATTGTTTTCCCAGAAGGTGAGACAGCAGGTGGTTGAATTGTGGTAGTCGAACTATTATTTCAAGCAAATCTTTGTAATCTATTTTTACTTGGGGCTAAAATCGTAACAGTTGTAGAAAAACTCTGTGGCCCCCTCAAGTTATATAGCTCTTCTTAATTATTTTAGTTTTCATGGACTCGCATCATAGTGTATTTTCTTAACGAAAATGTCTAAATGTGCTTAAGTTTTCATTTATGAAAATGAGTATCTGTGTTATGCATGCGTTTACGTGTATGTGTATAAAAATATAAATGTATATATAATATAGATCATATACATGTATATATAATTAAATATATATAATATAAATGCATATATACATATATCTGTATTAAGTACAGGGCAGAGTAAGAGGCACATTCATCCACTCTGGGAAACAACTTCATATAAATGCGCTTTCTTTGAGGTATTTTCATTGCTTAATTATCTTTATCAAGGTCCCCTGTAGGGTAGAAATACTAACAAAAGAAGGAATAAGAATGCTTGACAAAGGAACGGTATGCCAGGGCTGTAACAGTTTGTCTCCTCTCTCTAGGGCAGGGTGGGAGTTGGTGAACAAAAGCCACAATTTCTGAGAACTAACAATGGTACCCTCTGTGCCCCTGAGCACTGCTGCGTCCTCAAACATCGCCTCCCTCCCTCAGACCTGGCAGACCCTTCCTGCAGCCGAGCCTACGAGGCCAGCGTCTCATACACTTTGATGTCTCGCTCTTTCTTTGGGGTTTCAAAACACATTCCTTTTAATGAAACAAAAAATATAGCATTTTGTATATGTTTTGAAAGAACAACTCCAGAAAACTTACAAATCTCTAGCTACACAAGGGCCTGAGGTTTTTATCTGGAATGAGCAAATACCAGACGGTGCGATGCGTGAGGGTGGAGACAGGGCGTGGTTTGCTCGTCCTGGCCTGCCGAGCGTGGCTCACAGCCCACGAGAAGCATTGCTAATTGACTCACCGTCGCTACAAACGGAAACTCGTCTGTGGGTGGAGATTCCATTCAGCCGTTAGGGATCAGTCAGATGAAAACATACATTTTTGTTTGTGTCTTTCACAGATTTATTTCCTCTTGTTTTCTGTCATATCGCTTGGAGAACACATTTTGAATTTTCTGAGGAGCAAATGATGTGTTCTACTATGCTACCTCATGTTTTCTGTTGTCAGGTTTCATCTTTTTAAAAATATATTTTATTGATTATGCTATTACAGTCCCAATTTTTCCCCTTTTGTCCCCCCTCCACCCAGCAACCTCCTCCCCTCCAACAATGCCCCCACCTAAATTCATATCCATGGGTCCTGAATATAAGCTCTTTGGCTACACCATTTCCTATACTGTTCTTAACATCCCCCTGCCTATGTCATACCTACTAATTTGTGCTTATTTATCCCTGCACCTTTCCCCCCGTTCTCCCCCTTCTCCCCCCCAACTGATAACCCTCCAGATGATCTCTGTATCTATGATTCTGATTCTATTCTGCTTGTTTGCTCAGTTTGTATTTTAGATTCAATTGTTGATAGTTGTGAATTTATTGCCATTTTAATGTTCATAGTTTTCATCTTCTTTTTCTTAAATAAGTGCCTTTAACATTTCATATAATAACGGCTTGGTGATGAAGAACTCCTTTAGCTTTACCTTGTCTGGGAAGCACTTTATCTGTCCTTCCATTCTAAATGAGAGCTTTGCTGGGTAGAATAATCTAGGTTGTAGGTCCTTGCATTTCATCCCTTTGAATACTTCTTGCCAGTCCCTTCTAGGCTGCAAGTTTTCTTTTGAGAAATCATCTGAAAGTCTTAGGGCAACTCCTTTGTAGGTAGCTATCTGCTTTTCTCTTGCTGCTTTTAAGAGTATCTTTTTATCTTTAAGCTTTGGCATTTTAATTGTGATGTGTCTTGGTGTGGCCCTCTCTGGGTTCATCTTGTTTGGGACTCTGTGCTTCCTGGACTCATAGGTCTATTTCCTTCACCAAATTAGGGACATTTTTTTTCATTATTTTTTCAAATAAGTTTTCAATTTCTTGCTCTTTCTCTTCTCAGGTTTCATCTTAATTGTAGAAAAAATGATACAGGAACACCATAGAAAAAGTAAACACAGAAACATACATTTAAAAAATATCCATAATTTCACTGACCAGAAGTAACAGCCACCATAATGTTTATTGTTTCCTTGATATTTTTCTGTACTTACATTTTTAATTTATATCTATATTTATCACATAATTGAGATGTTGTAAATATAATCTCATACCCTGCTTTTTAAATTTAATGTTATTTTTAAGCATATACCATGTCATTAAAACCTCTCTGAAAAATATAATTTTAAGAACCATGTTGTGTTCCATCACAGAGACATGCCCCATGATCAAGTTAAATCCATTTCCCTGTTGTTGACTATTTAGGTCTTTTGGAATATTTCATCTTTATCACCGTCGTTATGCATAATGTTTGTGTACATCAGATTGCTTTCTTGGAACAGTTTTCTAAAAATAGACTTGATGATTTTTAAGGGTTTCGGTTAAGTATTGCCACATTGCCTTCTGGTTTTATTACAATCTGTAGATTAAACTGCTACCCTCCCCTTTTGTATCTCTTAGTGCCAGACACCATTCTAAATGCTATATGTTATTTCATTTAAATTTATTCATAACAATATGAAGTAGGTATTATCTTATACCTATTTACAGATGAGAAACTGAGGCATAAAGAGGCTGCTTAGCTTGCCCAGATCACTTAACCAGATTTTGGATCCAGGCAACCTAACTGCAGAGTGCAGACCCGCAGCAACCCTTGCCATTGAAAGGTAGGAGGCGTGTCCAATATTTTCAGTCTTTGCTAATTTCATAGAAGAAAAACAGTACTTGTTATTTGCTCTAAGGTTTATTATTTTCATATTAGCAACTTTATGCCCTTTCCTGATACAGTTAATAGCCAAGTGTATTCTATGAATTCTGTGTTTCCATTATTTGATACTTAGTGACTCTTTTTTAAAATATGCATTTGTTACATATGTAAAACTATTCTCCTTTTTCTGTGCCTCTCCATGGCAAAATATTGCTCCTATTTGGCATTTAATTATATTTATATTTTGAACATATGAAAGTTCTTTGTTTTTAAGCAAATATATTGATATCTCTCTTTGTGAGTCCTTCCATTGATCCTATGCTCAGAAAGTAGTTCCTTATCCAAATATCAGATCAATAGTAACTTAAAATTTCTTTCAAAACTGCGTCCTTTCCCTGGGTTGATGCGTCAATCTGCTAACCCAGAAGGGTAAGCGTTCCTTGGGTTTCTTCTCTTTGCTTGAGACTGCATTGTTAGAATGACGGTGAGAACAAATATTTCTGGTACTCTAAAAGTGCAGTTTATAGCAATTTCCAGGCAACAACTTTGCCTGCCTCCCACCTACAAGAAGAGGAAAACAAAGAAAGCCCAGATACACATTGCTGTCGGCAATTTGATACGGAGGACCGGGTGTCGGTCCTGGGCGTTCTGCTTTGGCACCCCAACACAGGTGTCTTCTTTCTGGCACTGAGACTAATTTGGGCTGATTCTCAGTGTAAGAAGTCAAAAGACTTGAGTAACCCATGAACTGCTGCTTTGGACAGTTAAGCCCTAAAAGAAATTACTTCTGGTCAGAGCTCCCCAGCCTTCTGTGCTAGATCACCTCAGCGTAGTCTTTGTTCACAATGCAGCACGTTCTCCTGCAACAAAACCTCTTAGTGCCTCAATTAGGGCTCCTTTCATTTTGCTATTGGCCAGTAATTCTTCACGTAAAAGCTTTGAGATAAACCATTTTTTCTTTCATTCTACTAATTTGTGGCAACGTAATTGGGAATATAATATTCTGTTTAAAAACAAGCATAAACATATTTTGGGGAGACAGTGCAAAGTGCCTCCATCCACTGTAAAATCTAAGCCTAAATTATTTATATGCAATTTTCAGTGATTTATTAAGTACCAACTAAAGTAGAGTTGCTGTTGAAAAGGGTTGATTTGCTGTTGGTTACTAAACTAGCCTTTAACTGCCAGGAAAAGGAAATCTACAATTATAAATAAGACACAGGTAACCATGGTAACAGATCTGCATTTCACAACAAATAAAATTCTTTCAAAAACAATTACTGTCCCTTAACATTGGACTAATTTTTACAAGCAATTCCAATGGCCTCTGTTATATTTCTGAAGAAATTAATGCCCAGGTAACTGTGGGCCTAGATATATTAACTTTAGACTAGTTATACAGACTTAGGTTATATTAACATCAGACTTTAAAATTCTTCAAGTGTTTTGATTCAATTTCAGATTGTTTTGTGATGTAGCTAACTTATCAACAAACAGTTAATAATCTGCAAGTTGCACGATGGTTTATAATACGTTATGGGACATTGAGCAGTTACTACTTTAAACTAATAACCGCAATGGAAATCAAAATGGTTTTCTGCATATAACTAGCAGCCACTCTCAGCCAGCTACTTTTCACACCAGAAAACTGGAAGACATTTCACAAATTATCTAGACCTGCTTTGAAAATTAAGTCCAAGAAATTGAATGGAATAAAAATTGTTTCCCAGAAGACCTTAAGCAGAGATAATTATTCATAAGAGCTAAAATTTATTGAGTACCTACTATATGCCTGAGAGTTTCCAATCAATTGCACTGATTTATCAGCTGCTACGTCATCTTTCTTCTATGAACAAGAAAATTGAAGTTTAGAACAGTCAAGTAATTTATTCAAAGTCAACCTTCTGGTAACGGGCAAGGCTGGAACTTAAACGTGACCTTAAGCCTCCGTTGAGAAGCCAATCACTTAACTTCTATGTAATAAATACAGGTCAACCACATTTTGCCAGCCCATCCTAGGGACATGACTAAGACTGGCCCTTCCATTCTTCCTAAGCTTCATTCAGCCCATATGGTGTTCAAGATACTGGGTCTGGGGAGTTGCATGACACAAAAAGACCCTAGGAATAACCCCATTAGCCAAGAATGCCCATTTTTAAGGGTAACGAAGATTATTTGAAGGTCCCTTATTTTCGAAAACCTCTCTTGCCGAATATTGTTCCATCTTTTGCACACAGTCTCTTATGTGCAAGGATAGAGTTCGAGGTATTCTGCAATGGCTTTCAATGGGATTCTTTTTTTTTCTTTTTTTCTTTTTTGTCAACACATGGAGCATCACTGTGTAACTAGTTTACAGCTGTTCTTTAAGCAAATAGCAGACCGGCACTGCAAATACTAAGTGTGCAGTTGAGGCTTTTCGATGTCTGTTCTTCCTTGCCATAAAAAATGGTGCCAATTTCCCTGACTGTGCTAATGGCCATTATCTTACAAGATGGGACCATCGAGGAAAGGCGAGTGACGGGAGGGACCGTGGGACCCCTCAGATGTGTGCACCTTCTCATGAGTTTATAATTATTTCGAAACAAACAAACAAAAAAGTGTTTTAATCTATTGCCAAATTTTCATCTTGCCAGGGAAATGAACTGCTGATTTTTGCAGCTGGTAGCTTTCACCCAATCAAGGTTCCTCTTGGGAACCTGACCTTCCCTTTGAGGAAGCGCTGATGCTTGAGACAGGCGCAATCTGATGCCCTGTGGGGAACTACAGAGCACGTCCCGAACCCTGCACCCAGGGCTCCATCCCATGCCCTTCTCCAGGAATCTGGCTGACTCTGAAAAGCCTCAGGAGTAATGGACGTCAGGTTGTGGAGGAAGAACCCCAGCTGCCGCGGGTGGCATTAAGCCCCCTAAGCAAGGCAGATGCACCAGGTGACAGGAAAAGCCAGGGACACGGCTCTTCAGTGGACAGAATTAACACTGCTCTTCACCTGGCTGCCACCTCTAGGTATTTACTTACGTGTCAGCGCCAAGTTTGGTCATAGACAGACCGTAGGGATGGTGAGTTCCAGGAAGGGCACGGGCACTAGACAGAAAGTAAAGTGAACTTGTGCGGGCGAGCAGGGCCCGTCCAGAGCACACGTCCAAGAGCTGGCGGGTCCCTTGTCGTCAGGGGGACTGTTCACATGCTTTCCCAGAAAGCTGACTCTTTGTAAACCACCTTGAGCAATTAAGACCAGGTCTAAAAATAAGATACTGATTTCAAGGACTGCTGGAGGATAAAGAAAAAAATATTTAAAGATTTATTCTGAAGGTACCTGCCTGAAATGCAATCTTTTCTTTTTTCTTTTTTCTTTTTTCTTCTTTTTCTCTTCTTCTTTATTCTTGAGAGGAGAAAAACAAGCTAGGATAGCTTCACCTAGTTAATGAGGCTGATTCTGGAAGTTCCTGGAACTCACTTCAGTGTAACCTTGCCCAGAAATGCTGTGCCGGATAAAGGCGGCTTGTCCCCAGGTGGCGCTCAGAGGAGCCTGTTCAAGTTGGCATGAGGAAAAAGGTGCCCCTTTGAAAAGACAGCACATAGCACAGACCCAGAGGTGGAGAGCGACCTGCTAACAGAATCTGAGGAGACAAATGGCGGGGCAGGGGACACAAAGGGCTGTCGCACGAGCCGTTTAAGAGACCGCCCCGAGCCACCCGTCCGTCTTCTGCCGCCAGCCTTTCCAAAGCCCTGTTGGTGTCCCTGAGCTTCGCTTGCTAAATAAGCCTAAGATTTTTGGGTTTGTAGAACTGGTAAATCAGAGGGATCAGTAGATTTATGTCGCGCCGCTAAAGATCATTTCTAAGACCGCAAAGTGGCCCAGGATAAAACCATGATAAAAGTGATTCATGCAGAAAACCCATTCTGTTGAGGCAGAAGTGAAAAGTCCACATCAAATCGCAGTCTCATCCATGCCCGGGAGAATGCCAGGCGCACGGAGGGCTGGATGCAAGTGTGTTGGCTACATGGGCAGATGGGAGCGCAGGCTCGGGCCCAGAGAGCCAGGAGGCAGCCCTGCCCAGTGTGAGCTGCCCGGTGGCCCTGCCAAGCTGCTGTCTGGGACCTGGATGGCAGCCAGCCCGGGGATCTATTCAATTACTGCGAGTTTCTTGCCAGGAGGTTTTCATCAGCTCCACTATTGATCAAGACCATTGGACCTCGTGTAAAAACCCACCTTTGCAAATTGCCATTAAAGGGGGTGCCTATGGGACTGAGTTAGGGACCCATCTGTAAAGTTACCACGTTTCATCCTGCAGGGGATCACCTGCCTGGGATGTCACCTCTCCATTGTCTTCCTTCCTTTTCTCCAAAAGGCTAATGGGTTAAAGAATGATGGAAGTGTCAGAGCAGGCTCGCACACGGGCCTGTTATTCTGCACGTGACCTATTTTTTGTGGCCTTAAATTCCTCTCGGCTTCTTTCCCTTCCTTCTGCTGGTATCCCTTTTTCCTTTCAGTATCTATTAATTCTCGCTCTCAGGCATTGGTGATGACCGAGCGAGGTGCTTTCCAGGCTGAAATCCTCACTTTTTAGGGAGAAGTTGACTGATGGCTACATCAGAAAGACTCCAGTTTTGCTGTAAATTAACCAAAAGGAATCCTTCCACACCTAATTTGGATTTTCCTTCTCCATTGGTTCTTTCTTTTGCATCAGCCTTTATTCATAGGTAATGTTACAACTTCAAATATAGTTATTCGATCATAATGAACCATTTTTAAAGCAAGCTGGCTGACAGCAAGGGAGTCTAAATAAGGAAAATCCATACCTGTTCACTCCAGTGTGGCACACACCACATATCATTGGTCCTCATCTGTTGTCTCTACCAAAAGCTGATGGTGGTCATTGTGATACACCCTAAAGGGTGGCATGAACAGTATGTCCAGAGCTGTTAAAAAAAGTAGGATTTCCAGCCACAGTGGATTTAGCAAAGACAAAACCTCATCAACGTAAAGCCCCTTCCCTGAAAATATGTATAACCTATTAACTTGTAACACTTTTATCAAAAGTGATAATGTCCTGGGAGGTCGGGGTAGGCTATCTTGCCTATTGACGAAACAATTGACATTTGTATTTATATGAGAACTATTGGCTTTCTTCAAAAATACTCCAAGTGCGTTCTCCTGCCTAGAAGGTGTGTGCTGTGAACATCTGCGTGAAAGGTTTATCTTACAGTCAGAGCAATCTGGTAGGTCACAGACAGAACCCTGAATTGGTCTGACCATACAGATCCCGTGAGCATGAACTCAAACATACCGAACGCATCAGTGGGCCAGAGCTCCTATTGCAGTTTTTCTACAAAAACTGCTTCCCATCTCAGTACAATCACTCTTTTCCTTCGTCGCCATGCAAAGACTAGGGGAAAGGTACGCTCCTGGAAACGGGCTGCCATCCAACAGACTACATGGAGAGAATTAATTTAGGGGTTTCTATTCAGGAGGAAGCAGAAGGAGATGCCAGCGGTGGGAGCTTCCAGCAGGCTGGCTGGTGTTTTACGTGCTGGAGAAGCCACTGGATGTTGGGGGGACAGTTTCCAAAGATGGATGATAAGGGAAGGGTCACTTAAAAATTGAAATGGTGGGCGGGTAGGGGGAACGCAGACCAGCGTAATGTGGCCAAACCGAATCATCTCACGTGCCAGGGCTTTGAAGGAACTCCTTCCCCTTTTTGACTTCAGCTTGCTCTTCTCCCTGGCGACTGACTGTCCCATGAATTATTTGCCTGTTTTCTTCCAACCAAATCAATTCTAAAAGCAATTTTTAAAGTTCAGTTATATGATAAAGGCTGTTCCCATCAGACCTGAGTCAAATTGTAAATGTGTGTCTTTTGCTTAAGTATGGATTTTTAAAATGGCTGTTTGTTCCCAAACTACCTTAAAAATGTGCATATTTACAGAACTAACCAACACTGCAGCTTGGAAAATTCCTTTCACAGATTGGAGTGTTCAGCCACAAATGCTCCTGACTTAAAAGCTGAACCAAATAAAACTTGACAGGAAGGCAAAATATTTTATAGGTAAAGTGACATTTTATAATAATGGGATAAATAAATGCAGAAGAGAAAGTGAACCAGGTTCAAACATCATCACATGTTTTTGGACATATAGGGAGGCGAGTCACAATTAGACTACTACTGTTGTTGTTATGCTAATAATTCCGTCTGTAATGAAGTGAAGCACTCTTAAACTCAGAGAACTCCAGCCTTCGTAAACCATCTAATCATGTTGTCACATATCTTCAGTCACATGTCTGGATGGTGCCATGTGCAAGCCTTGGTAACATGCTAACTGGGACAGACACAGAAAGACAGTGATGGGGAAATCTTGGGCCCCTTAATCGAGCACTTCAACTTGGAACTAGATCAAGCAATATTTAAACCCTCCTGAAGAACACAACCCTCCCCAAAACACATCTACACTTTGACATAAATCAGACTACAAATGGAATTAATAAAGACGAAGTTTACTTGCCTGCCTTCATCTCATACCCTGCACCCAGAGTTGATGTGGGCAAGTTTAGGAAAATCAGCAAGGGTCTGTCATGAATTACAAAGAGGGTAAAAAGAATTGATGTTTAACTCTGGGGAAAGGGAAACAGTCAAGGTTGGTTTTAACCCAGCGGGTTAGCTGAGGGTGAAAAGAGAGTGGGTTGGGGTGGGGGGGGGGTGTCCTCCCCAGGGCTGGGAGACATGGATTTGCCTTTCTGTTAAGTCCTGGTCAGATGCATTCGGGGTTTCCAGTAGAGTCCAGGCTGGGGAAAGCCCTTCAATCTTCATTTTCATCACTCAGAAACAAATCTTTTCACAAGAGGACAGCCAGGGTGCAGCGGGGAAGAAATAAACCAAGGCACAAGAAATTCACCATCAGTGAACGAATCGATAAAATAATGACTTGGCTATTGTATGAATTATTAATTCGACAGACATTTATCGACACCGACTTTATCGAAAGTAATCTATGAGGCGCCGCAGGACACTGTTTTTTTCCGTAAGTGCAAAAGAATTACTTGGTGACCCATCCAAAGTACCTGTTGGGGTGCTGCCATAACAGACATCTAAAGAGGAAGGGGACATCATTACTTTTCTGTGGACAAAATGCAGCGGGGACTGGATGACCTTGCCACTGCCCCTGGTAGGCATCAGCATTCTGAATAATCATCCGAATGCCGGTCTCCTTCCACCCCCACTCACTCATTTTGTTGCAAAAATGCAAAACCTGCATTTTTCCATAAGCCAAATCTCACTCAATGCACAGAGTGAATGCAGTGTCTGTGTTTAGCATTCCAACGTGGTAATTACGCACCAAGCTGTGTGGCTAAATCTTCCATTTCTCCACCAAAACACAAAGGAATGGCTCAACACTCCAGGGTGTTATCTTGCCCTTCTTCCCACAGTGACTGCTTTCTTATCCAGGTTGCCCTCGTGCTGAGATGGGCCTGGGATAAACCTCAGATGTGTAGATGACTTGAAAGGTGAGTGATGAGTTGAATTTCAGGGACATCTGTACCAGTAAACACGTGAATATACTGGGAAGAGGTAGGACTCTGTGTGCGTGTATGTGTGTGTGTGTGTGTGTCTGACTGCATGCCTGTGGAGGCAGCAGATTTTTTTAATGAGGAACAAAAGCTGGGTTATATAAGCAGCCCTGTTTGAAACAGCTTGTATAGCAAAAATGGAAAACGAGGTATGAATATTCATAAATAAAACGGGAGAAGTACTCCTTTGCAAGGAGGGAGTGGAGTTGGGGAATTCTGAACCTTGTGTGACCAAAATTTTAGCCAGGAAGCTTTAGAGGCATAGGTCACAGAATGTACCAGGCGAATGCGAAACCCACTGCCCCATTGCCTGAATGATCCCCTTCTGTAACACAGTGATGACCAGTTCATTAATTTTTCCACATGTTATTTAGCTAGTATTTCTTAAGCAAATTTGATTCTTGCATCTCTGAAGACCTGTAAGAAAAAAATAAATAAAATAAAAACTATGTACAAAAATTATCTCCAAATGGATCAAAGGCTTAAATGTAAGAGTGCCAAAACTGTAAAACTCATGCAAGAAGACGTAGGAATAAATCTCTGTGGCCTCGGATTGGGCAACGGATTCTTAGGTATGACACCCAAAACATAAGCAAGGCATTTGGCAAAAAAAAAGTAGGTCAAATTAAGGACCCAACATCTTCCCTCACAGAGGAAACATCACCAGCTCACAGAAGTCCTACCTCCTACAAAGTTCCCACCCCAGTATTTCTGGGAATCTCCTGAGGGCGTTTTGCACATGTTCAAGAACAAGTCATCATTGTTTATCATTCAACAGACATCAACTCTGTGCCTGGCGCAAGGTGAGTACCTGCCATGCTTCAGGTGAGCAGTTCCTACCTGCCCTCACCCTTGATTTTGTTCTTTCGGTCAGGCAGACTATCACTGCCAACCATGAGGCAGAGCGGATCTTTCTAGGTACTTTCAAGCAGCCACTAATTTCTTTAAAATGCCATAATGCCTGCTGGTTGAGACATGATTCTCCCTAATCCGTTCAACACAAATAACAACAAGATTTGTTGGCTATTTAAAAGGGGGGAAAATGTGTACTGCCTTAGGTCAGAGATAACGTTAGATTTTTCTTCCTGTAGCTTTCGACTGTGGGGTTTCAAAGAGTAATGGAATTTCACCTGTTTGTAGAAAAAACACACTTTTGAGAAACTACCTCTCAGAATGAGCCTTTGCTGGTTTCATGCAGCATCCAGCTAGCAGTTTCTGACTTGGTCTCACCCAACTTCCCACTGAAACACCCGTGAGACTCAGGGAGCAATAAACCCAAAGAGAAGCCCATCTAAGACCAGACCTGCATGGCCGCTGCACTAACCCATCAGTGGAGTTCAAGATTTGTAGAGCTAAAATCGGATTTGGCAGAACCAATGCAACATTTTGGGATTGAAAAATCTTCACCCCACCCCAACCCTGGCTCTGGGACCAAAGTGTCTCCAGAGGCGGATTATGGTCGGTTGAGGCCCCAGGCACAGAAGAAAATACTGGGCCCCTTGAAAAAAAAAGAGAGAGAGACAGGGAAAATAAAAATACATGCCTTGAGAAGTGGGGGCCCACGGCGCCCGCCGTTAAATCCTCCTCTGAGCGTCTCCCAGCCATACCTCGGACACGTGTCCTACTGCCTCACCCCGTCTGGGGTCCAGAGTGTTAGAATCAACCAGCCTCCTCAGATCGATCTAGGTGCAAAAGATTGGATACACAGTTTTCTACCTCTATATTTATACTTTGGTAAGGTTGCTTTTATATGCTTTTGGCCAGCGCCATGGTGAAATCTCCTTAAATTTAGATAGAAGGCGTCGTGTGTGTCGGGGCTGCTCGGACCTAGAATAAGTGTGTGGCATAGAGTAGACGCTCGATGTTTACTGTTTGAGCGCTTGTAGGTAATTAGTTTTAAAAATCAGTAGGACCGTAATCAGCTTCAAATCACACTTGCGCTTCAATTTTTGAAGAGAATTTAGGCACAGGATTCTTTAATAATTTCACAAAGGATGTCATCGTGAAATTCCCCCAGAACTTAGGAGAAGAAAAAGCAGGAACTTGTTAAAAGAAAGAACAGTCCATGTCACCGCAAAGGAACAGAAATAGCCTTTGTTTGTTAGTGACCTTCATGGAATGGCCCCATGTCCTCCCGCCCACCTACGGGAGGTGAGGGCTGACCGTCCTGCTCACTGGCCAGAGCAGAGCTGGGTCCCGTTCATGCTGCTGACACTCCAGGGAGGAGAAGAAATTATTTCTTAATGCCTTGCATTAATTTCAGCTCCGGGGAAATCCAATTTGTAAAAAATAAAGAATTAAGTGGGAACAAAAGAAATACTGTGTTTGGTGTTCAGAATAGAAAGGTTAGAGACTAAAAGTCAGCAAACAGAATGTAGTGTGTGGAAGCACAGCGGGTTGACATCCATAGGGAGGCCAAGCCGGGCCTGTGGTGTGATGAGCAGGACGGCTCCCCCTGTGAACTGGCGGGGGCACACCCGTCCATTTCCCTCTATCCAGACCAGGTGCAGAATGCTCTCCAGCCTTCTGGCGCTGATTCTAGAACCTGATGCCGTTTTCGGAAACGGCATTAAAATCACGGTACTGATTGGAGGTTTTTGTTCACATGGAGTGAGATGGAGCTCTGGGGCCTATATTTATTTCCGTCTCTTCTCCCTGCCCCAGTACCTTCTGTGGGTGAAAAGGGGGCCAAATGCTAACCTTACAATCCCAGGGGAGGCCTGCATGGTTGATCTTACAAACTCAGAGACCAAAAGTAACCACATAGAATGGTTTGGACATAAAAATTCCCAACTGAAAGTGGGTCCTGGCAGCAGTCACGTCCTAGGCCCACAGCTTCCTTGGCAAAGGTCAGCTTCTGCCGTAAGTGAGTCTGCCTGTTGTCTTTTTGCATCTGAGATAACATGTCTTTGAAATGTCAGAGTAATCTTCTTTTCCTGCACCCATCAAAGCACACCAGCTGTACCAGAGCAGGGGACCACTACTCCTCACTGTGACCTTGTACCCCCAGTGTCATTTCTGGGTGCTGGCAATGCTAATTGTTCCCTGTCTTGTAGCCACCCATGTAAAAGAGATTTCACTTTCTGTTTTACTCTTTATCCAGTCTCACAGATTTCTCTGCTTTTCTGTCTCCTACTTCCCTAATCTACCGCCAATGGATTTCATGTAACCCTCCTTATTTCCGTCTCCTCCTTTGATTCTAATGCATAAAATAAACTGCAGAACTGCCATTCTCTGGAGCATTTCCTCGATCTGGTGAGATTTTGCTTCCCAGCAATTGTCATCAGTTTGGCTCAAATAAACTCATAAAAATTCTCAACAATTCCTGTATCTAAATTACTTTCTCCCTTTCTTCTCTTTGAAAACTCAACCTGAAGTAGTAGACTGAAATATTTTTAATTTTACCATTTAAAAGTGCTTTCATACAGGCTTTTAAAATTATTCAAGTATGGCAAGACCACCAGATCAGAAGGCAGTGGCCCCTGAAAAGGCTGTTCGTTACACTCACAGATCCCACGAGGAGGGGGCGCACCACACAGTGATGGTGGGGGGGGGGGTGGCAACAGAGGGAAGCACTGGGCAGAAGACACACACAGGCCAGGGACTATTGTGAGCGAGAGCCTTTATTGTGGTTTCTGCAGGAAGAAATGGGCCTGCCATGGTGAGCAGGTTTAGGATGGGCTAGTTTAGGTAAATTTAATGGAGCAAAGGGTTGTACCCGTAGCTGTCCAGGCCGTGGCCCTGCAGAGTCCGGCAAGTGGGTAGTGGCCTGGAACGTGAAAGCTCGATAAAGGAGGCTCTGGACCGGGTAGTTTGCATTTGAAAGGGGTGCCCAATGGCTTGTCGTTCACTCTCTCTAGGAACTGACGACCCAGGCGTTAAAGCGTCAGAATACAAAAAATAAAAAAGATGGGGCGGCTTCCTTGAAAATGGCACTTGCGAAGATTCCGTTTACTAGGTGAGTAAACCACACATTTCACTGGGTGACTTTCATCACAACACTGAACTTGAGTTATGGAAAAGTCAGTCTACCTATAAATTCAAACGTATGAAAGAGGGTCCCAAACTATATAGACTGTTACTATTGCCCGGGAACCATCTTCATCCATGCCCCAGGGTTGCGCCCTTTCGAGTACTAAGAAAAAGGCTTCCAGAGAAGGATGTTCTGTGTTTTATTATTGACTGTTAACTGGTCACAACCGTTGTTTAGAAAAAGGGTGGCTGAGGGCCGATGATGAGAGCAGGGAGGCTTTCTCTCTTTCACAAGGTGCAAACCCGAGCATCAATACCGGAAGCTCTTATCACGCAATAGAAGTTCAGCGTCTTGGAGAAATGGGTCTGCAGGAAATTACTTTCACAGAGGGGAATAAAGGACATCACCTCATTGTCCCCAAGTGGCTGTTTCTAACTTCCAAAAATAAAATACCAGTGAAGAGGTCAGGGGAAGGGGGACATCCAACCACACCAAAAACTAAGATTTTAAACTGAGAATTTTGTGGCAACCTATTATTAGAGTTTGGAAAGAATTCTCTCTAGCACTAAAGCTAATGGAGGTGGATCGAAAAGTACAATCAGCGGCTCATTCAACGAATGCCAGTTTGCCACAACGTGAAAGCTTGCTTCCATCTTGCCGTGTGAAGACCTAAGACTGTCATCACTGAAACGAAGAGGGGCCTATATACAATGGATTTCTCTTCCCCCTGGACGAATAGACATACTAACAAAAACAAAACATGCTCACTGGAGAGAAGGGATTGCTAGGGGATAAAGAATGCCAAAGCGCTAAAAACTCCAGAGGAAAACAGCCTCTGAAATGGCTTTATTTCAGAAGCCAAGGGAAATTGTTTGACACTGTCAACTTCAGCAGGAAGAGGAAGATGTAACCTTCACAAAAAAGAAGCAGAAAAAATAGAAACAGAAAAGCCTGCAGTGAAAAGGGAAATTGGTGAGATAAGAAAGGTAGTCAAGAAAACTAAAGGCGTAATAGTAGCAGAACCCAAAATTACAGCAATGACTGGGAAAAGACAAAAATGCGAGTTCAGAAAATCGAATCAGTAATAAAGAGAGCAAGACTAAGAAGCTTCAGGAAAACAGAGAAAGAGATTAAAGGAATGAAAAACTATAGGAAAGATGGTCAGTGGACAGAGAATAGAGCCAACCGAGTAGTTACGTGGTATAACTGACGAGGACAATGGAGCGAAAGGAAGAATCAGACATAAATGTATAATATGACATAAAAATATTTCCCAGACCAAAAACCACTGGGGAATTCAACTCAATAGGGCTCAACACATTTAAATCAAAAGTAGAAAATTTAGATACATCCTGACAAAATACGTGATCTACACAAACTACAAGAAAGGAAAAAAATAAACCATAAGTCGAAAAGTGGGTTATGTGCAAAGGATATAAATCACTTTGGCCTCAGTCTTTTCCTGTGTGACGGTGCATGAGAGAGACAAACGATTGGCAGAATTTTGAGGGAACTAATTGTAACAATAATTTTATCGCATGCAAGGCTCTCTTCTTGCAGTGCGAAGCCAACATAAAAGTATCTACAGATTTGTAACGATTCTGAAAATAGGTTAATTGCTCTTTATCTTTTTAAGAAAGGTATATTCTGTCTAAATGGGAAAGTGAAATAACTCAAGGTTGTAGGTCCTCTGGTGTTAAAAATTCAGCCAGTAATCACAGGCACCGCTTAGTTCAAACGGCTATTGAAGATTTTGTTACAATACCAAATACAAGCCTAAAAAAAATTTTTTTTAAAGAAGCTACGTATGACAAAGGAATAATTTAATTCTCAAAATCTTAGTGAAAAAAAATTACAAGACCCAGGAATTACAGTGATTTTGATAGGAAAGGGGATTTTAAATTTAACATGTTATAAATGAACTCAAAAGATTGCTTTTCATTCTTGATTTTGATGTAAGATTGTAATTTTTTATCTTTTCTTTTAAAAACTGAAAAATAACCCATACTGACATAGAATGCACAATATATAACCTTCAAATCTGTGGAGAAAAATGCAAACATAAAATGTGCTCCTAGTTTTAATTTTCATAATGCCTATTAAAATCTATATGTAACACGACGGGATATTATTTGTTTATTTTCTTTTCCATTTGCAGTGTTTTCTAAAAGGAACACATATCAGTTTTAAGTATAAGTTGTTTTTTTTTAAATAAAGAGGTGCCGTTGATACATAAATGAAAATCACTCATTGGCACTGTCCAAGGAGCCCCCGCCCCCAGTGTTTGTTGGCTCTGTGACACACACCATCAGAACCCGCTACACATCCCATGGGAAGGGGGCTTGGTGCAAACTTCCAGTTGGAGTTTGAAAAAATAATCTGCATTGTCTTAAACAACTATTTGCACATTTACTGAGGTTATGTAGAGGGTTCTTCTTTTCTTTAAATCCTAGGATGTCAGTTGCTCACATACCTTTGCCTTTGATTAGACAGTGGTTTCTTGGAGGCCCTCAATTATTTCTTTTTTCTATTCCTGCTACCGGGCCCGGAGCCTGGATGTATGTTTGTTACGCCGAAGTGAAATGAAATGACGTGAATGAAATTATTCTGCCAGAGGGTGGCTGCCGTCACCGTGGTCATTCCCATTATCGAACTCACAGCCTTAGTTTTTTTTAGTTACCTCTTGAGCCATTTCAAACCATTTCTCCCTCCGTGTTGTTCTCGTTTACTCACGCCTGCAAAACCCAGGTGGCGTTTGTTACTGTAGGTGCTTTTAATCACCAGGAGCTTAAATGAGCCATAGCTGTGAAATCGTGGCTTCCTGCTATATCGAAAGCTCTCCATCACCAGACTTTATTTGGGTCTTGACTTTCCTTCCCCCAGGTTCTGTGGACCTGCACTGATTTCACTCTCCCCAGGAGCCACTGGAGTGAGCGATGGAAACACTGCACAGCCCCCGCCTGTGCTCGTGCTGCCCGCTTGGCCAGAGCACCCTTCCCCCACCCTCCCTCCCCTCATATGTTGACTCGTCTGCGTTCAGATGTCACCTCCTCTGTGAAGTTCTTCTTCACGTACGGGTTTTCATCACCCGCTTACTGTCATCATGATCATGCTTATCAGGAGGGCGGGGCCTGCGCCTCCTTCATACCCAGTCCCATTCTCAAAAGACCATGACGCTCATGCTTTCAATAAACCCATGTCTGTGGAGAGCGGGCTCAGTAGATATGCCAAGCCCCCTCTCAGACCCCCAGGACATAGCCTTAGACAGATGATGACCAGTGACCTGGTACTGTTCGCGTGGAGCTCCCAAGCTCACCTAATAAGATGATGATTACTTTTGACAGAGCTGTGACCAAAGTAAATGGACCGATATACAGGAGTGTGGGAGGACCTGCTTCAGAGAGGTGGTCAAAGGGAAACTAAGGCCAAGGTCTGAAGGACAAGAAGGAGCTAGCCATGCAGAGAGCCAGGTAAGTGCCTTCTGGGCAGAGAAAAGGATATGTGGAAAGGTCCTGAGGAAGTCACAAGCTTGCTCTGTCCGAGGAACAGACAAAGGCCAGGGTGGCTGCAGCAGAGGTAAGAATGACTCACTGGGGGAAAGCGTGGCATGAGCTGGAGCCACTCAGGCAGAAGAACGCAGGTAACACTAGCTCTGCAGTCAGGGGGTGTGGGGGGTTGACGTAAGTCCGTTATCCATGAGTTCCCAATTCAGGGTTTCAAACAGGGAGGTGACGTTCCCTCATTTCTAGTTTTGGAAGGTCACCATGGAAGGGGATTGGCGTGAGACATATTTTTGGGTGGACAGTGAAGCCACTTACTGTGATGGGAAGAGGGGGATATGAGGTTTGGGGCAGGTTGGGCTTTAGACGATGTTGGTTTGAAAGCGGAAGAATAAAGGAGGCATGTAGACATAGGAGCTTGTAGTTTATAGAACTGTCTGGCTCCGAGATTTGATTTGGGCCATATTCACATAGACATGGTATTTCTGGCTATGGAACAGAAACAGATTGTTTTGGAAGGATCAGAATAGGACCCAGGCCAAGGCCTGAGGCAACCACACATTTGGAGGTCAGATGGAAGAGGGATTACTTGCAAAGGGGCCCATGAAGGAGGGGCCAGGAATGTGTGACTTGAAGGAAAACTAAAGGAGAGTATTTCGGGAGGAGCAAAAAGCCCACTTGTGTGGAAGGCTCTGGGAGACCCAGTGAATGAGACAGGCTTCCTTCCGAGCTGGCAAACCCAAGGTGCTTGGCAGCCTTGTTGAAAGCAATGTCCATGGGTGGCAGACACAGACGTCAGGTTGCATGGATGGTAGAGGGGGTGGGGGTGGGGAGGAGAGACAATGTGGGAATTGGCCTTGGCGAGAAACTTCACCGGGAAAGGGGGCAGAGAGACTGCTCTCTGCCTAACCCCTTAAGACACATTCAGGACATCAGGTTTTGAACACACTGTACTCTTCAAGCCCACTCAAACAGAGAGCTGACTGACCCAGTAGCAATATTTATAGTAAATTGTGTGAGTCTGGAGAAACCTGTTAATAACAGTACTTTTTTTTGGTCCATTTCTGCACTGTCCTATAATGGCTGAAATCTTAAGAGCAATTAAAGTTTGCCAGTTGAAATATATTTATTCAATACTCATAACAACGTTATGAGACAGTTACTCTGACTCTCACATTTTGTAGATGAGGAATCCAAGTCTCAGAGAATTAAGAGATTATAGAAGACCACAGATAGTTAGTAGCAGGGGCAGAATTGGAACCCCAATTCTGACTTCAGAGTCTGTGTTTCCAAAACGAGAGTGTGATAAGGAAGAAGGTATTAATAACAGAATGAAAATTAAAAACAACTTTAAAGAAATTAAGTCTCTTTAAAGAATCCTAAGAAATTAAATTTCTGTCCTCATTTAAAGAAAAATGGTCCTTCTCAGTTCACTAATAATTTTGGTAACAAGATAAATGTCTTTGTTGAAGAATCCTTAGCAGTAATTTAGATAATTCTGCTGGTAGCCGAGAATCAATGAATGGAGACCTCATGTGTGATCAGTACTCCCTCCCCACCTTTTTAAATGCAGCAGGAAAGTGATTTAGGAAACACCATCAAGTTCTCACTAAATCTAGACTATTTAAGACAATATTCTAAATAAAGTCTGACAATATATCCCAGACATTCATAAAGTAAGTAGTATATCCTTTACTTACTAGGTTTATGAAAATATACTTATATCAATAACTCCTATGTATTTTTTAAGTAGGCTCCCTAAACATTTAACTAACCAGGACCCTGCATTTCATCACTGCTTAAGGCAACATCGAGGTAGAAGAACTGCCTCATGCATTGCCTAAAGAGGTCCTCAAATGCGTGTACAAAAAGAAAAGACAGACATGGAGTGTGAGCCTACACAGGGCAGATGATCCCTGAAAACAACCCACTCGGCTCTTCAAACAAACAGCTGCTCTACCCACGTAGAGAGCCAATGACGGGGGACAACTCCAATCTATAGAAACGTGTAAGGCCGACAGCCATCCAGTCATCCATGTATTTAATAATCTTGCCAGTGGTTCTGAGTTTCCCAAAGGCACAGAGCCAATCGGGAAATTTGTGATATTCATGGAGAGATGATGCCTTGGCTTGCTTGCCAAGTGTCATAGGGGTGAGAGCACCAAAACGGTGGCGAGAGGACAGAAAAGAGAGTGGTGGTGTTAGCATGACAGGCTCCCAAGGCAACAGTGTAACATAGTTTTTAAAATTTTTGTCATTTTTAAAGGAAATATGTACCCATTGTGTAAATCACAAAGACGTAAAACAGACACAAGCCACTCTCAGAGAGCAGTGATATTTTCTGGGAATGCATTTCTGCAGTTGAAATATAATGAGCTTGCAGACATCTATCTCTTTGTCATGCAGTGACACGTGGTCTCTCCTACCACATTATGTAATTTCCAACGTCATTTAAAATTCTTCTATATACATGATTAATATCCCATGATATGGACAAACTGGAACTTATGTAAACACTGCCCTATGGTTGGCCACTTGGGTTCCATTCAGTTTTTTATTGTTGTAGCTAACCAGAGAAGTTGAGATAAACATTGCTGTGCCAACCAGCTTTGTCTTTACCTCTGATTATTTCTTAAGTGTTCATCACCAGGAGGGTGTGTAACTTCTGGGTCAAAGAACATAAAAAATTTGGGGGCTCTTGTCAAATCACTTGCCAGAAAGACTGCGGCAATTCCCGCAAATTCAAAGGAGGTACGGGCATGTCTGTCTCACTAAACGCTGGACTACCGTGAGCATAACTGCAAATAATACATATTTATTAGCTTGATGAGTAAAGCAGTTACTCATAGTTATTTTGAATCCTTTGAGTTCTTTATATGAATCCCACTAACACTCCGTAAGCTACCTGCATTTCCCGTTTATGAATTATCTGTTACTATACCTTGCTCATTTCGCTTTTTGGAGTTTTTGTGATTTAACGATGGGTTTGAATTTGCTGTATATCAAAAATAGAATCCATTATTTTATCTGTAGCAAATGTATCTAGTTATCTCCCTCACTCGTGGTTTGCTTATGCCAGCAGGGTGGTGCCTTTGGGGGCACAAGGGTTCAGGAGAGTGTGGAGTTTCCGGACACAGGTGCCTCTGTCCCTTCAGATGACGCTGAAGAGTGGCTGTTAGGGGCTGCGTATGGGTCATACTTTGAATTATTGTTAGTATGCAGTAGCCAACAATTGGAGACTCAAGTCGAAAGGAAGTAACATAATCGAATCCGCATCTCAAAAGTGGAGATCCAGGGCCATGGTGGCAGATGGGGCAGAGGGAAGCCCTTCCCTTCTGCGCCTTGAACCTGAGCCTTCTCAGTGGTCGCCTGGGTTTGACCGACACCGCGTGAAGTTTCCCTTTGTGTAAATTTAAACATTTTGATTTAAACTAATACATGGAATGGAGTGGAGCGGGCATTTCTTTTCAGAGAAGGAGATACAATAGGCAGAGATGAGTGAAGACATGAGAACATTGGAAGTGTTGGTGAGATTGACATGAGAGGAACACAGGCCTTTCTTTTCCAGCAGACGCCTGGTTGGTGAACATATTCCACTAAATCCTGGACATCACATAGAAAAGAGGGAGAGATAAAGCCTTAAGAAATAGGCTAGCCTGAGTGTGGGGGTTTGGAATTCTTTGCAGACCATGGGTAGCCTTTGAAGTTTTAGACGTTTTATTGGGAAATTTCCCAATAAAGTAGCTTATTGGGAATATTAGTTGAAGAATATGCAAAATGGACTGGAAAGAGAGGGGGGAGAAGCAAGAGGGCCAGTTATGAGTTTCTTGCTTTAGTAGAACATTTCGGGAGGGCGGTGTGTGTATTAACACATCTAATTTGTCCCTCTTTTGACCCAGTAATTTCACTCCTGGGACTTTATTAAAGAAATAATAGGGAAAATATATAAAGTTGTCTGTGCAAAGATGTCCCTTGCATAGTCACTTATAATAGAGAAAATTTTAAAAACTAATTATCCAATGGTTCATAAAGTAAAATACTGCAGAGGGATTAAGCATCGTGATGCAAATCTGTATTTGTTAACCTTGAACTGGCTTCATGGCATATTTAAATGAAAGCAGAGCGCCCCAAACCAGCGCACTTAGGGTGCCTCCTCCTCCATCTTAGTCCATATACATCATCTCAGTGCTTGTAGGCTTGTCATCACAGTAACGGTTTCTAAAGCAAACCTCATTTAGAATAAATTTCACTAAATGAAATGGCCCATTCCTGTCTTTCCTCCCCGTAAGGGACAAAGGAAAACAGGACAGGGCCACAGCTTCTTTATACACAGCTCCTGATCCGCAGCGGGACCCAGCCCGTCTGTGCCTTGTGTCCAGTCAGCATGGGCTCTCCGTCCTGCGTATTTGCAGTATGTGGTGACATGCCTGTTCTGGTTTGTTGCCATGACTGCAAAGGCACTTTTCCCAAGTACAGTTAAGCATCTGATGGCCTTCCAAAGGAAGTTTCCAGCCGTCCCGCTCCGGTCAGCTTGGCGGTACAGGGGCCTGCCATAGTAGAACTGTCATGCCTCTGCTTTAAGACATCCACTTTCGATCCTTACCTGCCACTTTATAGCTGTGTCAGTTTGGCAGGTCACTTGACTTCTTAGACTCTCCGTTTCATCTTTAAAAAGGGGATAATAATCTTTCCTTTTGTTGCAGTGGAATTGAACACAGACAAAAGAGCCCTCCTTGACTTAATTCTTCCCTGTCCAGATTAGATATTTTAGACAAGGAATGTTAATATCTAGAATAGGTTGTTTTTAAAATCTTAAGTAAAAGTAACCTGTCCACAACACCCACTGCCTAAAATGATGAAATATTTTTAATTTCTAATTAGTCTCTTTGGAAAAGAAAAACCAAAATAAAAACGACAGATCATTTTCCCCAAATATCAAAAAACTTTCCTATTTCCTATTTTAATATGCAAATTAAAGAGGATCTTACCCCAATTATGAATACTTAAGAAAACATAATTACGTTATTCAGGTAACCTATCTCAAGCTAACATTCAAATCCATAATGTGTTTTCAGGAAAGAAGGCCTGCCTCCTTCAGATTCCTCTAAAATATTTTGCTCATGGAAACAAAACGCTATTTAAGATTTTTGCCTACTTGCCCTCTACTTTTCCTCACCCATGCTTCAAATACTAGGTTCATTAGGGGAACAAATTCACGTACTTGGAAGTGTGAGTAATTACTGTACCTGGTCACAAATATTGCTGTATGAACCTGAGCTCTAATGTTCTTCCAAATTTCACCCAAATACTTAGCAAACCATTTTTTTCTTTTTTATGTAAATCAAGTCAAAAGCTCTATTTTGAAAATGAAATTTATTGGGGTGACAGTTAATAAAACTATATATAGGTTTCACGTGGACAGTGCAGTGACACATCACCTGTATACTGTACTATGTGTTCACCACCAAAATCCAGCCTCCTTCCATCGCCGTGTGCGTTTGACGCCCTTTACCCTTTACTACTCGGAGTCCAGTACTTTAAAACTGGCAGTCACCGATCTGCTCTCTGACCCTCTGGGTTAGTGTTGCCTTTATTAGAAATCCATATAAATGGAATCAAAAAGGATATACCCTTTTCTGTCTTGTTTTCATTATGAGTGACATTTTATCTGTAGTTCATTTCTTTTTATTGCTGAGCGATATTGTGTTGTACAGGTTTATTATTATTCATTCATCTGTGGTTGGCATGTAGATTGTTTCTAGTCTTAGCTATTATGAATGAAACTGCTACAAAATTCATGTAGTTTGTGTGTGAACATATATGTTTATTTCTCTTGTGTAAATGTCCTATTTATAATTGTGGCAATGATTCCATGGGTATTATCAATTTGTCAAAGGTCATCAAAAACAAATTTAAAATGAGCACATTTGTCCTTGTGTGAGTGACTGGCTAAACAAACTGTGGTCATTCATGCAATGCAATACTACTCATAAATAAAAAAGAATAAGCTATTGATACTCATAATAACTTGGAGGAATTTACAGGGTACCATGTCGAGTGAAAAAAAAAAACTGGTACCCCCAAAGGTCACACATTGTATGATTCCATCAGAGTACAATGTTTTTATGAGTTCTAATGGCTACCAATCACATGTAACTGCAAAATGAAGATATTTTCAGGCAGTTTCTCAGAAAAAGTTTACCTCTCATTCATACTTCCTGAAAAAATATTATTTGGTTTATGTATTTCAGTGAAAAAGGAGTCTTAGAAAGCTGGAAACCAAGGTATTCAAGAAACAGAGGGCATAGCTTCAGGGTAATGAAAAGAAATCGTAGGAAGAGAGTGAGGGAAAAGACCTCATTGGGGCAGAAGAATCTGAAGACTCCATAGAGAATGTCTTCAAGAGTAATGTGGATCTCATCTATAAGGACACAAAAGACTTTAATATGGTTGGACAACCTGAAACTCCAAGGAGGGGAAAAACACAAAGAAAGGCATAGAGTCTGTATGAAGGAGGGCACTTAGTGCCTTGGTCCTGAGCAGGGAATGCTCTGGGTGCTGCACACAGCAACTACAGGAGGAAATTATGAAATGGTGCCAGTTAGAGAATCTGGAAATTTAAACTTTGATCATAAAAAAAATGTAAGTAAATGGGATGAATGAACAAGGCTGAAGACTGAGTTAGTGAGCTGGAAGACAGAGCCATGGGATGCTCCCAGGGGGCAGCACACTCAAAGGAATGGAAGGAATGAGAGAAAAGTGAGCTGATGTGAAGGATAATATCAGAAAGTCTATGTGATGCAATATCCATCAACGGAAACAAAACAAAGTGAGGTTATAAACAAAAAACTAATAGAACAATTGGTGAACAGGAGGAAGGAAGCCAAAGCTTCAGATATCTTTCATAGGAGAGAGGTGACAGATATTGTGTGAAGCTGATGAACCAAGAGATACTAGCATTGACAATTGAAACTGTAGCATTAATCACTGAAAGAACTAAAAATAGAAACAAAGATGTGCATTAACCTCTAGGAACTGGGACTAAGGACAGGAATGGGCAGATTTTAATTTTCATTTACTATTTTATACTTTTTTTTTTACAATAGAAATGTTTCTTTAAATTTTTTAAAAGTAAAGAATATTGTACTTCCCAGCTGACTATCATGTTGGAGAATAATAACCATTATAAAAGTGCACACTGGTCGGCATTCATTTTGGCTCCATTCATGGAGCATGAACTATGTGCTAGGCATTGTTTGAGAGATGTATCATTGTCTCCCCATCACAGTTGGCTATACTCAGAGAAAAATACAGTAATTTGTTCAAGGTCACATGGATATTAAGAAGTAGAGCTAGGATTTCTTTCTGTGTCAGTAGACACCCCAAACCTGGACATTTAAATACCCTGCAAGTTTTACTCTGTCGAGATTCGTGGGCTGATTCTCCTATGAGTGTTCCCTGCACTATTGTAGGGATTCCCCCAGCTGTTCATCAGCGTTACTTCTTTGGCTGTTGGTTCTTTGGCCATGGGTGGCAAACAGTGGGAATAGATCTGCAAAGGCTCAGTAAATGCTCTACCAAAAAAATTCCACACAGGAGCGTATGTGTGATTAACAGGGAACTTGGCGTTCCCTGGGGCGGTTTTTTCTTAAAAGTAGGGCAGGATGGCTAGACCCGAAGGGGACTGGTACACAGAGTAAAGTTTACATTTTGGGGTATATGTCCTCCACCCCTGGAAAGTGATGCAATGACTGTGACACGAGGACATGTGGTAGAGGAACCCTGAGGCATGGTGTCACAGAAATGATCGTCAGCTAAGAGTGGAGTCATGTCCTTCCGTGCTTGACCTGTTGGGTACAAGGCTACCTGAAGGTCAGTCGGGTTCAGCGTTTGGTTAGACCAGGGCAGCAAGGCGAAAGCAGACTTCCTGTCTGCGATCCTCCCACCAGGATGGATGATCGTCAGTTCTGCTTGGCCTCTTCCTCCTTTGTCACACGTCGGGCTCTGCAGCTCTCCCCGGTCCCTTGGTTAATGCACAACCATCGCCTTTAGCTTTGGCTTCCTGCAGTGACTCCCTGTTTATCCTTCCCAGGTGCATTTTTGTCTCTCCTCGAATCCATTCTCTATTTAGTAGGATGAACCTTTAAAAAACACAAAACAAAACTGACCATGACAATCCCTTGCTTAAAATATTTCACTTGGAAAGCAAAACAAAAAACAAAGTTTCAGCGCCTTCCCGTTACCCTTCATATATCCAAATCCTGTCATATGACTCTCAGGGGCTTCCAAATTTTGCTTCTTCCCACTGCTCTTAGATCCAATTTTGATATCCTCACACGTCAACCAAACTGACCTTTTAAGTTTCCTCCTACAGTATGATTTCTACAAACTTTATTTTTTCCCTAGAGCCCTTCTCATTTATCCAGCCCACTTTCTTTGTCCCTCTTGGTCTTGGCTAACACATAGTCTCCCTCTAGTTCTCAACTCAAGCAGAGCTTCCCCAGGAGGCTTATACAGGTAATGTCAGCATCCCTGGTCCCATAGGGTCCTGCAACTTCTTCCTAAGTATCAATAGAAGAGAAATGCCAGGAGGGGGCGCCCGTGTTTCTCATGCTCACCCCTGTAGCCTTTGTCTCAGTAGGCTACATTTAAGACATTAAGTGCGCATCAAATTAATAATGAATGATTGACGAGAAGGGTGCCCTCGCACAGGACCCCTCCTTGTCACTCTGATTTTCTGCTGGCTGCCCAGACCTCGTTATCTCTGGTGCAGCAGCTTTCTGGCGCTGAGGCCACTCTCTGGCCCCCGAGCTGTTTGAAGTCTGGAGTCTAGCCAGCGTGGGCCTGATTCTAACACAGGAACAGAATAGATTTTTCAAGCAATAGATCAGGGAAGTTGAGGCCAATGGGGCCAGAATTCTGAAACAAGTGACTGAATGCATTATTATTTGCACAAGGCCCACTTGGAGTCCAGTAAGTAGGGGGGTGTGTGTGTGTGTGTGTGTGTGTGTGTGTTTAAATGAATTAGAAATAACACTTGTGAGCACTTAGAAAGGAAAAAGTTGATCAGTGTGAGCATTATCGATTAAAAACTAACCGACTATTTTTGCGTTTGGGGGTTTTATGGTGACATTTTGATAACCTGCCCCTCCCGCTCCTGTCTTGGGTTCTGTACGCGTGAGGAAGCCTAGAGATTTGGGGAACGCAGGCTCACGGTATGAAAACCTGGGACAGCCCCCCAGCACCTGTCCGCCCGTCAACAGTGCAGAGCTGCCTCGCCGGCGCAGCCCAGCAGGTCAGTTTAGACTTGAGGCGTTGGGGAGCTTGCTCCTCCAGCTGGCTCTCCCCCCCTGCTTCCGTTCTTCCCTCGCCACCCCGAAACTGAGATGGGCGCTCCTGCAGAGAAGACCCTGAGCCCTACCCCTGAGAGGCAGCTGGGGCGGGCTCACCTGCAGAGGCCAAGCCCCGCGCAGGCGGGCTCACTGGCAGCTGGGGAAGGGCTGCCCTCGCCTTCTGCTGCCCACCCCGCATTGGTGGCCCTCCTCTCCACCACGGCGAGGCCTAAGATTACACGGCTCCAGCCCTGTCCAGGGGCTGAAATAAAATCAGAGCGGTAATACTCGCTCTTTCCCTCCCCTCTGGCCATAACCTCACATGTGGGGAGGGGGGGGTATTGCTCCTTTTGGGGGGACTCCGTTAACCTGACTGGTTGGTTAGAGGACTGGTGTGGATAATAATAGCTAAGGCCCTGTTCTAAGAACTTTACATGTACCGCCTTATCTGATCCTCACCTAGCCCTCCCAGGCAGGTATAGTTCAAACATCCCATGAGTTCTCACTGGCGTAGGGTAATGCAGTGAGTACATGGACGTGTTGGGATCTTTGCCAACCACTGAGTCCAGGGGTGTCCAGCCTCACATACGACAACGCTGCTCTGCCGTGCTCTCTGCAGACCACCAGCGGAGCCCAGGGTGCAGGTGGATTTCTCTAAGGCATTTGACACCTCCAAGATGTCTTTATGAATACAGTACAAAAATAAGGCTCAGCAATTGTACAGAGGGCCACTAGTAGCTGAACGAAGCAGTGAACCCAAAGGACGCTGATCCCTGCCATGGCAGAGGGAGCCCTGTAGTGGGGTGTCACTCAGGACCCTTGTGCTCTCACCCAGTCTGCAGATATGGGAAATCCCTGAATGAAATCCAGACACTCAGGGAGGATGGAGCAGGGCTTTGGTCCTAAAGACTGACGTCCTAAGCACAGATATGGCCCAATAATGACATCAAAGATATTCCAGCCTTCCTCTTGCACTGGAATCAACAATGAGGTGTATTTGCAAAATGATCGATGAGGTTAGGCTGTATTCATGTTTTTAAATATTGGTTCTGGCTAATTGATTGCATTAATTAGTTGATTAATTTAAATGACAACTAAAATTTCGAAAGGTCAGAGTCAGGTGTTCTTCAAGGGGAAAGAAGATGGTTCAGATGAGAGACGCATTTGAAACCATATCACGCGAAGATTAAATTAGAGTAACTGAGGAGGTTTACTCCTCAGAAGGGAATGTTTAGATAGAATGGGAGGAGGCCTGTCTTAGAGAATCTGAAGGGTTATCTTTTAGAGGGAGGATGTGACTTAGGCACTTCACGTTGTCTGCAGAGGGCAGAGCTGGGAGCAAAGGTTATAGGGAGGTGGGTTTGTCTTATTGCTTTGCACGAGGCGATGTAGAGTTCCCCGTCCACTCTTGGAGCAATTAGAACAGCTAATATTTACTGAGATCCCATGACGCCCGCACTGAAGTTTTAAGGTCTTTGTATGTCAGCCAGAAAGTTGTGGATCAGATTCATACTTATCACTGCAAGCATCTCAGCATCATTAGTAAAGGACGCTTTTACTGACTGCTTATTAAATTACCTCATTTGGTAGTTGCCCTGTTGACCGTTATTATTATATCATTACTGTTTTAGAGATGAGAGAATAGAGAGGTTAAATTACTTTCCTGGAATCATCCTGAGTTAAGTTATTGGCTTATAATGACCTGGACCCCAGCACTCCACCACCAACACTTCCTCCCAAGGCTGTGCACATGCTAAGGGGTCAGAATAGCTATTCATCGGAAATATAATGTGGACCACGGATGAAAGTTACGTATGTAATCTTACTTTTTCTAGTAGTCACATTGAAAATGTAAAAAGAAACCAGTGAAAGTATTGAAAAATATGTATGTATACTTAGATACATAGTATAACTGTATATCTTAACCCAATTGATTCATTACATCTAAATGATTATCTTTTGTTGAAAGGGTGTAACCAACACTGAAGTTACTAACAAGCTATTTTACATTCTGCTTTTCACACTAAGTCCCCTGTTTCCCACTCACGGAACACCTCAGGACTAGCCACATTTCACGTGGTCAGTAGTTGCGTGGAACTCTTGGTTGCTAATGAACAGTTCGCTCGCACAGGGTCGTGGCTTCAATCTCCTGGGGGTTGGGGAGTCGTTGTTGAAATTTAAAGAGGAGCTTTACCTTCCACCTTTGATGCTGTGCCTCTCTGCCCCCAACTGACCTTCTTTGGCAATTGAAGGGAATGCTTCACACCTGCCTTTGCGTTTCCTGGTGGAGCCAATGTAGTTATTTCTGAATTTGGGGAGGACAGGTGTTTCTCCTGCAACCTTTCAACAAGCTCGTTTCCCTCCTGGCAGCTAAACCTGGGAGTTAGCGTGTTTGATTTCTGCTTTGAAAATGACTTAAGTAGGTTGCATGCATTAAATAATGCACTGTAAATACCAAACTGGGGGTAGAACGTCTTGCTTTGTGCAAAGTCATGCAAAATCAGGGAGTCCCTGGCTTCATCGATCAGAAACAAATCCTGCAGCCGGTGAACGCCCAGGCGAGCGTTAGGGGACAGAAACGATCTGTGGTTATTTTTGCCTCAAGAAAAACACACCAGCCTCTTCAAGTAGCTTTAAAACAACCCACCGAAGTTTCCCCTCAAAATTCCAAACCAGCTGCCAAAAACGAAGGCCTGTAAAAAGATGTCACGCGCTCTCGGCCTCCTGGAGGTGGCGCTCTGAGGGTGACGAAGTTAATTAGTGCCTGCAAAATGCCGCGTGTGAGCTCATCCGAGAAGTCAGGCTCTGCACACATATTATTTATAGCAGATCTGAGGCGTGCACAGTGTTTGACATTTTCTTCTTTTTAAGTAGGGGGACTTCAAAAAGTCGTGGGCACTGCCCTCTCACCGCCTTCCCTCCCGCCCCTCCCCAGCAAAGTGCGGTGGGCAGGCACCAGGGCGCGGGCAGGGGGCGAACTCGCCAACCACGCGTGTCCAGGCGCAGGTGCCGGGGCGGCCACGGCCACCCCGCGGCGTCGGCTCGGGAGGAGAGTTCGCGGCTGATCTCGGGATGCCTTGCAGATGCACACTGTGTCCCTGGCCAGCAGGAGGAAGGAAGAGGAAGTGAGAGCAGCGGCAGCCGGCGGCGCACAGCCGGCCGACCCAGAGTGTAAGTGCGTGTGCTCCGGCGAGCGCGAGCGGGCGAGGATGGGCGCGGGGTAGAGGCAGACCACCCACACCGCCGCGGCCCGAGCAGGGCTACAGAGCCTCCGGCCCCCCGTCAATGGTCCCGGATCGCCAGAGCTCTGGTCGTCTGGAGCCCTCGCCGCCACAGACGCTGTCCGGCGACCCCGGGCAGGTTCGTAAAGTTTCCTGGGCTGGCGCCGCGCCCCGACTCGCTGACCTCAGCGCTACCGGGGAGGGAGCTGGGGCTGGGGCAAGGAGGAGGCGTCCTGCTCTGGGGGACTCTGGTCGCCGCGGAGACACTTTTGTTTCCTCCCTGGGGGCGCCGCGGCTCCGGCAGGGGTGGCCGCGGCGCTCTGCGGGGTGAAGGCTGCGGGCGCGCCGGGGCGCTCCGCAGTTGGGGAAGTCTGGGCAGAGGGGGAGCGGGGGGCAGGGGGAGCGGGGGGAGGGGGCCCCGGGATGAAGCGCAGGGCCCGGGGCCCGGGAACCCGCAGAGACATTTCGGCCAAGGCCGGCTGGAGGGGCCGCCGGAGACTGCGCTGCTGGCGCCGAGGGTTGGGGACAGGGGGAGTGTGGGTTTGGGGGGCTTGGAGACCCGAGAAGCTGCGCCAGAGAGGAAACTGGCGGATCGGACTCCCGGCTTTTCTCCGGCACTGGCAGAAGGGAGGGAATCCCCCGGCAAGCGCGCTCCTGGGAGGGGGCGGTGATGGGCTAGAGGGATGGAGGGCCAGGAGGGACAGGAGGGGTTGGTTTGGGCAGCTGGGAGCCCCGCGAACCACTGTTGGTAAATACCCGCCTCCGGGGACACACCGAAGTCCCCGCTGGGACCGGGAAAGACGGTGTGGGGCTTCGATGGGAGAGACTAGCAACGGAGAGGGGGCGCACCGGGCACGCCTTCAGAGAAGGGGGCAGCGGAGCTCGGGAGGGGCGGGGGTGTGCCTACAATCTGAGCGGAGAGGGGCGGCAGAGATCGCAAGAGTAGCTTTGAGGAAGAGGAAATACAGAACTCAACCGGCCCGGGGTGCGCGCGTGTGCATGGGGTTGGGAAGTCCGTGTTGTGCCACGGGCGCGCGCGAAGGCGGCGAGTGTGTGTGTGTGTGTGAGAGAGTGACTGAGAGAGAGAGAGACTCCTCCTTTCTCTCCCTCTCTCTAAAGGGGCTCCGGAGCCGGGCCTCCCCGTTGACTGACCCTCTTCCTCCTGGGGACCTTTCGAAATTGGCAGCTTAGGGCTCAGGGTTGCTGGTGTTAGGCCCTACAGTGACCTAAAGCCCAAGTGCTTGGCCCCTAGTGGTGACGTGGCCCTAAGGGCCTCTGGACAACACCCGAGACTCACGGGACATATTTTATGATGTCCAGTGCCCTGACCATGCGACTCCTGAAACCCCTGGCCGTGAATGAGGCCGACTTAATTCATTTTACAGTACTTAAGATTTTAGAGAACCTAAGTCAAGTGTTTCTGCCTCAGGAGGCCCAGGCGGTGAGCTCCCTACCAGTGACTTAGGGGTGGGGGGGACAGTAAAAGAAATTCTGTCCATGAAGTATAAGTAATTAATGACCTGTGTTTATGTAACAACTCTTTGAGGGTAACTTTGAGATAAGATGAAGACATACTTTTAGATTGTAAAGGCTGGCTGGCAGCAACTGTTATTAAGGGCTTCCTCTGGCCATAATCTTCCATATTATCTCACCTCCATGCCTGCTTCCAAGGTTGTTTCAAGGATTATTGTCCTCTCCCTCTGTTTGCAGACTGAGAGTGGTACATGAGAAGGGCAGAGCCCCTGCTCTCATGCAGCTGACCTTTTTTCCTTTGAACCGACTTTCTGAACCTTTGCTCTTTCCTGTGGAGCGTTTCCTATGTCTTCAGGATTATGGTTAAATGTGCATGCCGCTTTCTTTCCTACTGTATTTATTACTCAAAGATTTTTTTTTTTTATAATTAGATGTACTGGTGCTTGGGAAATTGTGAAGGAATGACCTGGGGTATTAGGGTATTGGAACTTTGCAAGGGGCTGGGGTCAGGAGGAGCGGGGACTGGGGGAGATGCTTGGGAGGTGTCAGAGAGGGCCAGGCTGGGAGGAATGCCCAGAACAGGACAGACCGGATGGACCTGAGGACCTGGAGTGGCCCCTGGGCTGCAGGGTGGGTGGTCCTGTTGATGGCCATGCCCACCAGTCCCCCCCAACCTCCCCTCCCATATCCCAACCCTTCTTAATGCAACCACTCTGGCTGCCTCATGTTCTTCTTTTTCACCAAGTTCTCTCCTCAGGGCCTTTGCACAGTTTATTCCTTTAGCATGAGGTGCTTTCCCCTGTGTGTCCAGAGGGCCCATCGCCTTGCTTCCTGAGGTCCCTGCCCTGTTGTCAGCTTATAGGAGGCTGTGCCTGAATACTGCCTAGAAAATAACAACTTGCCTGCCTTGCCCTGGTCCTGTTAAGTTACCCAGTATTCCCTCTGAGTACTTAATACCCCCTGGCATTATATATGGGTGTGTTTATTTGATTATTGTGTGTTCCTCCCGTGAGGCGGAAGTTCCCCATGGGAGTAGGGAACTTGTCTTGTTTATAGGCCCAGAACTAGATGGATTCCAAGCACAGAGATGCTCAATAAATACTTGTTGACTGACTGAATAAGAGATACCTATTATGGGAGAGGCTCACCAGGGAACTCTAACAGCAAAATATTGTAACATGAGTGGCAAGTAAGAAACCCAGGTCCCACGCTGGCGCTTTCTCTCCCCTGTGCCCAGCTGCTCCCCTGTGCCCAGCTACTCTTCTTGCAGACCCCCGTCTGTCCTGAGTGGACCCCTCCCTTAGAATTTCAGCCTGAGGAAAGGAACAGAGAGGTGGTTCCTTGGGAGAGCGGTAAACAGGTACAGATAATCAATAACTCGATCTGGTGTCTGTTAAATACTCCCCTAGGGAGAAGGAGACACACAATGTGTCCCACTGTACTCTACCAGCAGGTAGAAGTGGGGGAGGGAAGGAGAGGAGAGGAGGGAGGAAAGAGAAGCTGGATGGCACGTGTTGGGGAGAAGAGAGAAACGCCTAGAAGAAAAATGAAAGAGTGAAAACATGAGGGGCTTCCACAGTGCTGCGAAACCACAAGCATTTATTAAATTACAGTGTTGAGATAGGACAATACTTATGTGTTTTTATGTCATTTACCCACTGTGGGTGTTTGGTGTGAATGGGTGGGAGAGGTGGAGGACAAGTGCTTTGAAGCTTTTGCAGAGAGGATGTGGGTGGGGGACCGTGCCAAGGAGCTCAAGTGTGTGCACACTTGGCTTATGTTACCATCTGTCTCAACACTGACGGTCTAGAGATGACTGTCCCCATGGAAGGCTCCCCCTGGCCAAATCAAAGACAGTAGGCGCCCTTCAGGTTTGTCAGTGAAACCTGCACCCACTTTGTAATTCCTGAAACCGTCCCAAGTGGATAGGTTGGCTTATAAGACATTCGTTCTGTTGACGTTGGAAAAGGTGGGGAGTTACTAACCACCTGTACCTCCCGAAGCCCCAAGTGTCTCTGGAGCACGGGCTTGTAACTCAGGCTACTGATTGTGATAGCTGGTTAGTAGGTCTGGACGAGCAGTTTAAAACACAGAGGAGAAGAGGCTACAGCAAAAAATGGAGTGTTTCAGAAAATAGACATCGAATCCTAGTGTCAAATGTTATCACTTAATGTGGTCATGATAAAAAACCCGCGTTAATAATTCTGAAGGCCCTAGGAGCCTACCTTTTTAACCAGTTTGCCAGAGATTCTGACGAACATGGTTCAGAGTGCCATGCTTTAAGAAATACTTAGCTGCCTCCCTTGCCTTGCAAAACGCTATTGGTTTTGCCTCTACAAGAGATGTTATTTCCAAATATCGAATCAGATGCAGTACATGCATCGGCCGTTGCCTTAACTTTGAAATGCTCCTGTTCTAGAACTTGATGGTGTGCCAGGCCCTGATGCTGCCATCTTGGTGGAACCGGAAATCACGTGGCTTGATTTCCACTTTAGTGGAGAAGCAATACTTTCGTGCAAAATAACTCTTTAGCCTTGGAATAAAGTGACCGAATATACTCTTTTCTGGCCTGCTTTGAATTTAGAGCTTTTGGGGGTCTTTGGAACGTTGCTCAACTTTTCCTTTCATATTTTACACCTAGTTTTACCCCATAGGCATGATTGTAATTACTTGCAGAGTTTTGTAAAGACAGTAGTAATGTCTTCAGGTGGCAGCCACACTGTTGTGCTACATAATTAGATTAAACTTTGTAACTGATCTGGGCTTGGAACTGGCCAACCAAAGAAGGAGGCTGAGAACTTCAGCACTGTTCCCAACATAAGGACTTTGAAGGCCAACCATCCAGGGAACAGAGGGTGGCTCTCGTGAAGTGCGTGTGGCCTATGACAGCATTTGAATATGTCTAGCACGGCCTTTTTAGGTATAGCAGAGTCAGCCTGGATGCACATGGCTCATGCTGGTTGCAATGTTCTGTTTTCTGGATAAGTTAGTTGGTCTGAATATTAATAACTGGAACTTGTAACAGCCAGAACTGAAACCTGCAAAACACTAGCAGGATGCACGGAGAAGTTAACTGGTGACTTAGCACTATGCTTTCTGAACTTGAACAGGATAAGCGCGGGGACCCGGGGAGCAGGGCTTCGTCACCAGCCTAAGGTGGGTGAACAGCAAAGTACCTGACAGGAATCTGTGTGGGAGAAGGAATGCTAGCTCATCAAACAGAGCTAACCATGGCGGCCCGCGGCAGAGTGCTTGGTAGAGAAATTAGTCACATGTATAAGTAGAAGTCGGTTCTCAGTCCGTGTCCTAGGTCCCCCCCACCCACAAACCCTGATTTCCAGAATCTGAGCAAGATTGTTATTGGAACCTCCGTTTTAGGAATCAAGGCTACAGCCTTGGCTATTTTCGTTCTCATAGTTAACGCAGCGAACAAAACATGCCTCCGTAGGAAACACTGGCAAACCCACTACCGGCTGGACCCCTGCACTGCTCTGTGCTGGGTATGTTGTACCTGCTAGGTAACGAGCAGCGGTTGGGGGCACCGTGATCAGGTGAGCCCTGACTGAGCGTTGTCCCAGTGGGCTTGGAGTCACAGCCTCCACGGGACGTTTTTCTCCTTGCGCTGACAGCTGACACGTGTCCTCCTGGTATGCTGTTTGGAAGTGAAGTGGACTAGCCGGTATGGTGTTGTTACAGCACAGTTTCATAGACGTGGCTTGGAGGAACGAAATGTCCCAGAGGCATTTGGAGAGTAAATCTGAGCTGACGCCGGTTCCTCTGACTCTTTCTGTCCTGTGGATCGTAACACCTGTGTCAGTCACTACCTCCTCTTGTTGGTTTTCTTGGACCTCCCTGGTCTGAGGCCAGGACCCCTACGTTGAGCCATGCTGCAGAGCACCCGAGGGTAGCAGGAAGCTTTGCATTCCTGTATGCTTCTAGAAATGCCCTGGGTTCTGATGGATGTACCTGGGGTTGCCATGGCACCCAGGGATGTGTCCACCACCACTGAGGCTCAGTTTTTCCCAAAGTGGACCTTCTGAGCCTTGGGAATTGGTGGTGCCGTCTCTCGGGGACAGCATGCCCATCCCCCAAGCTTATGATAATGAGGCACATAAGCTAGAATGTAGTTCCTTAATCAGGAGGGAGAACATTGTTTGCTGAGGAGAATAGACACATCTTTTTTAGCCAACATTTTTTTTTCTCTGTGGATGTCATGATGAAAGCAAAAATATAGGACCATTTAGGGGAAGACCAGCTGGGGTGCGGGAATACACTTTGAACAGAGTATTTTCCAGCTAGCCATATCGTTTACTGCCTTCCCCACCCCATAGATTAATACCAACTCGGGGAGTCAGAGACCGTAGTCTTAAAGCAAGCGGGTTTCTCCCTCAGGAGATGCTGAGGCTACTGATTTGGCTCTCTTTCTCCTTGCAGGCTGTGGCCCATTTAATGCTGACCCTTAATTTCAAGCAGTCTTAACCTCAGCATTTTTCATTTTGGGAGCTGGATAATTCTCTGTGGTGGGGGCCATCCCGGGCATCATAGGATGTTTATTAGCATCTCTAGCCTCTAACCACTAGATGCCAGGAACAGCACCCAGCAGCGATAACTAAAAATGTCTGCAGACATTGTATTGTTCTGCGGGTGGGTGGTGGATAGGGGCAACCCCTCTTCTCCAGGTGAGAACCACTGCTTTGTTTTCTTGCCAAGTTAGACCATCCTGTGCTATTAGACAGGGTAGACTTTTGGCAATAGTTATTAAGTGCCCCAGTTTTCTGTTTACTGATCATTCCTCAGTCTCTTTTTATTTTAATTTTTTGCTGAGGTAGGGCGGGGGGTGGGGGAGAGAGTGTTAGTTAGTTGTTGTTCCGCTTCCTGATACATTTATTGGTTGATTCTTATATGTGCCCTGACTGGGGATTGAACCCGCAACTTTGGCCTATTGGGATGACACTCTGACCAACTGAGCTACCTGACCAGGGCCCATCATTCCTTAGACTCCGACGTGGTGTATTGAGAGATGGGTAGCCTCACCCCTTACATTCATTTCTTTCCTCGAGCTCTCCCATTTCCTCCCTGGCTTCCTTCTCTCCTGTACTGCAATTGTCTTCCTCACCCAAACTGATTTCAAGTTCCATTTTCATGTGCATTTCTTCCCGGTATTCTATAGCCGAAGAATACTATATACCTAGTGATTTTATGTCTCAGTTTCCTTACAAGGTCTTGAGTTCTGGCCACCGGCTCCCGCAGTAACTATGAGCTGCACATAACAGGACTAGGATAAACATTGCGAGGAAGGCAGGCGACCAGGCTCGGTCTGGCTCGTGCAGAGGCCTCTGTCACAAGATTAAGGAAACGTCTGCGTGGGAATGAATGAATGGGGCGAAATGCCTCCTCCTCTGCTTGTCCAATGCACCTTGGCTAGTTGGATAGGAATGGATATTGATACATTCCATTTAGTGTGACCAGGACATTGTAGCAGGTCAGGGGAAGAGCTTCCCGGCCCGGCATGTTATGTTTCTGTCTCTGTCGTGGTGCATTTATTTTCTTATGTGATTATCTGTCCACCTTTTGTTCACCTGCGCCGTGTGGCTGCTGCAGCCTGCAGAGCGGCGTCTCGTGGCTTGAGCCATGTGGAAGTGTGGCTGGCTTGTACGCTAACCGCGTCTCCCTGAGGAAGCGGCCTCCTGCAGTCCCAGCCCGGTAGCAGCCCTCCACCCTTCCTTCCGCCTTTTGTGACTTTTTTTTGGTTTGCAGTCACACTTAGAGAGCCAGCAGTTTGTGCTGTGGGGTTCTGTGGCTGAGCGGGACTGGATGACCTCTATTTTCCAGGCTGCTACACACAATTACCCTTAATTTCGAAGCGTAATACGTTTCAAAATATTGTTTTTCCTGTTTTTAGGCTTTTGAGCCCAAATGCAAAACCCCAACTGGCTTAGCCCGTGGACCTCCGAAGGCATGTGGCTTGGGAGGCAGGCTAGCAAAGGGGCTTGGGTCAGATGGCACGCACTCAGGCTGGTTTCTGCTTGACTGCTGCCCCCCTAGACCCTGCCTCACCTGCCGCGAGAGGATTTTCATAGTGGACCGTGCGCCCTCGTATTCCAACAAGGCCGAGCTCTCCAACATTTAGATTTGGGGGGATGGGATTGGGTCTTTCATATGCTGAGTCATAAGTGTGTGCTGTACTTGTGTGTGCCACACATGTGCACACACAACCCCCACCCCCAGTGCAGCTCTCATAGTAATGAAAGGCCTGAAGAAGCAAAGAAACTATTGTATCAGTTCCCAGTCGTGTGTTTTCCAGTGCTTGTCACTTTTATAGCAGGTCAGCACAAATCACACGAAACCAAAACGTTTTGTCGAGGAATGAATATGTTTCCACCTCCTTTAGCCTTCCTCCACCACAGCAAGTGACCCGCTCATTAGAACTGTTTTCTCCATTACTGTCCATTCATCAGTTGAGAGTTTTGAAAGCAGTTGTCTGGATTCATGTGAGAAAAGCATGCTAAAGCTTTATTTATTAATTGTATAGTTTTAAAAAGATACTACTTACACTGAAGCTTACACTTAGAAGGCATATAAATATTTTCAAATTGAAATATTACTGGGCTCACAGCACCCGTTATAATACTTCATTCATTCATTCATTCAGCAGCCATTTTTATCACATTTTATGTCTTGTAGGCAAGGCACTTAGTAGACATAAAAAGACCCTTGTTATGTGGGGAGGGGGGCTCTGTGGGAGAGAGACTCATTAATAGTCCAAAGGGAGTGTGATAAATCTATGTTTTGGGCTTTTGCAGGTCACAGAGGAAGGAGTTCACAATGAAGTGCCTTTGAGAAAGATCCCAAGTATTAAATGTCAATACTGAGTATTGAGGGGAGAAAACATGAAGTCTCCAGGGAATATAGCAGTCAGGGTAGTGGGGAGAAAGTCTAGGAGAGACCTTGTGTCTCTTTCAGAAGCTGGGCATTTGGATTGAGTGGAAAGGAAAGTCAAAGAATTTTAGGCAAGAAAGAGATAGAATTGGAATTCAAAGGGTAGTGTAACTTCCCAGGCAATGTGGAAGATGGGCTAGATGGTACAGAGGGAGGAGGTCAGACGGCAGGATGGAAGCTCTAAGTGCCGCCCTTCTAGCCTTCTTGAATAAACACACATTCTTGGTCAAAGGAATGAATAAATAAAGCAGAGTGCTTGCCATGTAAATGCAAGTCCAAGACAGGTAGCTCCGCCCCACCTGCCAGTCTGAGCAGCGAGCCAGTCTCTTCCTTTAAGGAGACAACTTCCAGAGACCCCACCCCACCAGCTGGATGCAAGTTGGAGGGAAAGGATATTGACATTGATGAAAAAAATAAAAGATTTGTTGACTGATCGGATTTGGGGAAAGTAGGAACCTTTGAGGTTTAAAGTTAAGTAAGAACGTATTTGTTGGTTGGGGGTTCAAGTGTCCTTTTGACTCCATGGGCTGGTGGACTTGGTGTAAACTTTCTCAGCCTCGGTTTTTACATCTTTCAAAAGGAGGTAGCATGAGTCCCCACCACTTGGAATTACCTGGGTCATCAGATGTCACAGTGACTGTAAGAAGAGGACCCTGAAAGTGGCGGGTTGAATTTGCTATTGTTATTGATGTTATCATTACTAATTCTGTAGTTCCTATTCAGGTTTTTTTTTAAATTCAGATATCTTGCTAAAATCATTCAAAGACATGTGTTTATTATTTCATCTTCTCGAGAAGCCTAGGCAATTCCTCCTTCCGTCTTGCCTGGACTGTTGGTTTGATTTGTGTATTTTTTCTTCAAGAATAAAGGAGAAGTAAACTGCTCAAATAAAGATCGGGGGAAATGACCATTGACTGTGAATGAAAAGAACTGACATAACAGATTATGGAAGCAACGTGGGGTCCTCCACTAAAAGCTGCTGTAAAAAGAGCTCTATTCCCCATTCACTTAGAACAAAGCTGCGCGGTTACTGTGTTGTTGTTGTTGTTATTTTACTTTGGGCAGAGAGAATGGAAGTTGCCAAGTGGGCTCTTTCCTTTCCTTGACTCTAGCTTCCTGGGGCTGTTGGCACTTTTGCAGTGAGAAACCCCCGGTTCGTAGAGTAATACTGGGGGAGCATCGGGCAGGAGTGTAGCTCAGCCGAACTAGGTTTCACGCCCTTATACCACCTGTTAAAGAAGCTTAGTGGTTCCAGCGACACTGCGGAAACGTCCCTTTTTTGAACCGTTTGGAACCTTGCCAGTGAGTTAGGGCCCTACTGAAAGGCTGATTGTCAGCTGAGTGGCGGTAAAGTGTTAATTTTTCTTCTTAAATCGGAGCCTATAAGCCAGTTTTAAAAATACTCTGGAGATAGAACTATAAAGACAGGATGACTCTAGCCCCAAGTGTACAGACCTAGCATAATAAATGTGTTGTCCCAGCATAATGAATTGTGCCATCTCTCGCTCTCAAAAGTGTCCCGGGTTGGACACTTCATCTTATGGCCGTCTACATAGAAGCCACGTGTTCCCGTTTTCATGCATGCTCTCTGGCAATTACTCTTGTGGGGGGTGCCCTTTCTACCCTCGTCTCTAGGAAGGCGGCAGCTCGTGAAACAGGAGCTCGTGGACCTGTCCCTGGGCAAGGCTTTTATGGAGTGGGCCAAAAAAAAAAAAGCCTCAACATAGACACCAAACTGCCAGGAAGTACAGGTATATGAGAGAAATGTGCCAAACAGAAACCAGTTTCTGAACTTGTGCTTTGAAAGTGGCATAATTCCTCCCAACTCCCTTCCTGGAGTCATGAGAAGTCACTTACCGTTATATGCAAACCTTATTTGGTTATCTGACAGATGACCCAGTACCTTCAGTGTAAACCTTCCAGTCGCTCTCTCCTCTCCCAGTAAGGTGGTAAATACGGATTGCTCAGCTGCTAGCTTGTCAATTGGGTAGTCATGCTTTTTTTTTTTTTAAAGGAATCTTTTTCTTTTTTATTTATCTATTTTAGAGAGAGAGAATGGGGGAGAGAGGGAGAGACAGAGAGAGACAGAGAGAGAGGCAGACATCGATTGGCTACTTCCTGTACGTGCCACAAATGGGGACTGAACCTGCAACTCAGGCATGAGTCCTGACTGGGAATCACACCCGTGACCTTCCAGTTTAAGAGGCGACGCTCCAACCAACGGAGCCACACTGGCCAGGGCGCCATGTCTCTTTGTGATGTGTTAGGATTGGTGTGTAACTGTAAATAGGATACAATGTTAAATAAGAATTTAGAGACCCATACAAAGATCTGTACAGCAAAATAGAGATTTACATGAAATCACTGGAGAATTACATTCACACCAGAATATATGTCAGCTTAACAGTGAATTCATATGTGTTCACCTTAGACCCATTCTGCAGATGAGGATGTTCACATATCAGAGAGGCAAGTGCCCAACGCCACGCACGTCCCAACGGAACCCTTGCTTCCCCTACGTACCAGGTGTCTCACTCACCTGCTACCAAGCCTCCCTGGCTTTGTCAATTCATTTTCACCCCAGTTGAACATGTCACCTTGGAACGTTGTGTTGGGCGGCCATGCTTCTTGGTGAAGGATTGGGAACCATCTGCTGGGAGGACTGGGCCTCGGCAGCTTGTCAGAGAGCCATGGGCAGGGCAGCAAAGCAGCCGTGACCCGAGCCGGGCAGCTGCCAGCACCGAGCGGGGGAGGGCAGGATGGGGCATTCGTTTATCCCCCCCACCCCCACAGCAGTACAGATCGTGTGGTAATTATTGCTGACTTGAATAGGACTGTGTGAAATCTTGGCGAATATGCTACCAATACTTCAAGCTTACGTGCCCCATGAAACAGCCTGAGAACTGACACCCGGGGCGGAGAACGCCAAGACTCATGAAGGTGTAAGGAAAGGGAAGTAGCCATTGTGAAAATCCCCAGGCAGTTTTTATTTCAACATACATCTTTCAGGTAATGAACAGGCCGGAGGGTGATTTTTCATAGCAAGATCAATGCAAGACCCAGAGAAATGGCATAATAGCAGTTTTAATGTTGAATTTCACCCTTCTTTCAAAACCTGGGAATTACATTATGAAGAGTTGAGCTCCTGCATTTGAAGCATTGAATACAGAAGAATGTGTCTCGTCTCGTGGGCAGCGGAAGGAAAACCGTGGTAAAACTGGCGTCTTCGGGGCGCTGGACAGGCGCTGGAGGCCTCTCTGACTTTCAGGAGGGGGTCAGAGTGTGTTGGAAACTCCTGATGCTCCTGCGGGTCTGATTTGCCTCCGATGTTTGCTTCCCTGCCCTCCCACCCCCCCCCCCCAAGGAGATGTTCATTGATTCGATGGGGGGGGGGTGTGGAGGGACAGCGGGGGAGAGAGAGAGAGGGGACATCAATGTGACAGAGAAACATCAGTCGAACCTGCGACCTTTCGGTGTACAGGATGACACTCCAACCAACTGAGCTACTCGGCCAGGCGTCAATGTTTGCTTTTGAAATCCTCTTTCATTCATTCGTTCACCCACAAATATTCATTGAGCACCCTCTAGGTACGGTGGGGGACTATGCTAGGTGATGCGTACGCAATGGTGAGTCTCCTTCCTAGGCAACGAAATAGAGCTGTTGCTGATTTCATGGGCTGCTGAGACCCCAGTGGAGGACATGTACCTGGATGAAAGATCACACAAATAAATGTGGCATGTAAACCGTGAGGAGGGCTGTGGGGAACGACGGGTGGCAGGAGAGCCTACGGCAGGTGGGTTTGTGTGTTCAGGGAGGTGAGGGAAAAGGGAGAATAGATTTTACTGTGGGGGGAGGAGAAGCTCCTGTGGGTGACTAGCATAGGTGAAGGTCACGTGAAGGGCAGACTTGGACGTTGACGGAACTGAAAACCAGCGTGCCCAGGACAGCAGGCACTCCAGGCCTGGGTTGGACTGGGAGGGCACATGGGACCGTGGGCCTGGGCCTTGCACGGAAGGGCCATGGTTCACCAGTGAAGTGTTTTCCCCCAGGGAGGGATGTGATCAGATGTATGCTTTGCAAAAGTCTTCCTGGCTCCCATGTGTACATTTTACATCATTTCAAATTGGTCACAACGTGCCTCCACTATTACTACTTTTAGACTCTAACAATTTCTAAATGAATCAATTTAGCCACTAGTGTCTCCTTCAGATTTTAAAGAGCAGTTGAACCGAGTGATTTAGCATGGGTATTGCAAGCACTTAAGAATGATAAAGTACCTAGTTTTATGATTCTTAGACTTCAAAATGCCTCAGAACCGCCGGGAACCCAGAAACAAGTCTCCAGGTGATTCTCATGCAAGTGGCCCCGACTCCAGTTTGAAAAGCATCATCCTGGAAAGTGCTAGAGAGAGAGAGACAGACAGACAGAGAGAGAGAACCTCAAGGTGAACAGCAGAGGATGGCACCTCCTTATAGCCCAGGTTTGAACTTGCACCTCACCTCCCGATACTGGAGGGCGTTTCTGCCAGTGCACTTGAAATGGATGCTAAGTCCGCTGAGTTTCTTCTCATTTATTTCCTAATCCTTTCATACACAGCTGCTTTCTCGGATCTGTGGCTTGCTCCCTCTGTGTCTTTGACATTTTACTTTTCATTTTGTCACAATTTAATGAGAACCCTCCTGAATGAGTTTGTGAGGCTGGGAGGCAGTAGGGGAGGCTGGGCTGACAAGGCATTTGACGACTTGGCCCTGGAGCAGGAGATGGAGCTGGGTGCTCATGGGACAGGCCAGTCCATGGTTACCACCATAGGGGACGGTTTCGAGGGACATGAAGGACCAGGGACACCAGGAGGATTGCTTTTGAGGTCTCTCCTTTAGTTCCCCCGTTTGCTGGTGCTCTCTGAAGATTCTGCTCAGAAATTGAGCCAGGCTCACAGTTCTCCCCCAGTGAGTATAAGAGCCCATAATGCCTGTCAGGTGAAATTAGGGCGAAATGCATTTTATGGGCAAAGTCAGAGCAGAAAAGAAGTCACAGAAAAGGCATTAGGCTATTGGGTGGGTGACATGGCACATTTTCCCAGCCAGCATGACACATCTCAGCAGTCTCCTCCCCTGGAAGCCTTCCTTGATTTCCTGGGACCCCTCCCTGGACACCCCGACTTTGTCCGTGGGCTGGCGTGAGCATACTTCCTTACCCGTCGCTTCATGAATTTGTTTTCCTGGACTAGACTGGAGGCCTCGGGGACAGAAATTTTCAGGGCTGAGCCCAGAACAGGCTCTCAGTTCCTGTTCACAGGAAGAAGCTCTGTTCTGTGGGTACATCAGTGCCGGACCTTCTGCAGGCCTCTAAAATGGCGGCTTCGTCCCTGAGCAAGGGCCCAGGGACACGTGGCTCAGGGACGCCTGGCTTGTAACTCTCCCTTTTCTCAAGTTTTGCTGAAGACGGTCCTGCCTGAGGTCACTGTGACTGAGGCGTGGGCCAGACCCAGTCTCAGATGTGGGGAGGCCAAGGCCACTGGCTTTGCGATGCCCTCATCCTGCGGTGGTTATGGGTACTGCTTCCCTGTCATTCCACTGTGCCCAAACCTTCTCTGGATGTAATGAACTTTCCAGAGGAGGAAACCAACATTTTGTCATCGCGTGACTGTCTACAGAAGCATTTATTCCTCGTGTGCCTACTTGCAATTCTCTCCCAGCCCCCCAAAAGCCAAGGGGGCATAAATGTTAGAAGACCAAAGCGTGGAAGAATGGAGAAAACATTTCTTGGCACGAACCCTGAAACTTCTCTTCCCTTAGTGCCTTGCCCACGGGCCTGCCAGTGTCAGATCTGGACAGCATGTTTCTCTCTTCCCTCCCTGCCAGTGCCTGTGGGCGACCAGGCATTTGAGACCCACACTGGGGGCTGGGATCCTTACCGCATGTGTGGTTACCCACATCTCATATATTATATTCTGAGAGCACCGTGGCCTTGATAATTGATGTTTCTGGGCTCTAATTGCACATTATTTTTCTCGCAGCTATCAAGGGTTGCAGCTAGCAATTGAAACTTGATAGGTGTCCTGGCTCTTTATTGTTGGAACGATTTATCCTGATGTTCAAGTGCTGAGCTGAGCTCATTTCTTTCAGGCCAAAGAGCACACATGCAGCAACCCCCAAACCGCAGCGTTCCGAGTCGCCCGGGGAGGGGAGTGCGTTCAGACCTTTGGAACCACGGCCTCAGACCTTCCACAGCCCCCTTCTCCCTCCAGAAAGTAACCAAATCGTTACTGTTTTCCCCCGTGTGGGAATTCTGCCAGCCTCTGAGTAGGTCTGTTCCGGCGATGCATTCTGGAACTGCGGGGACAACTTCAGGACAGGGTCGGGGGCGTGCTAGATGGAGCAGAGCTAAAATTCTGTCGCTCGCCTGGCGTGTCTGAGCACCTACTCTGTGTGGGGAGCTACTCGTGACATCTTGGGCTGCCTGGAATTAGGGTCACTTCACAGCCAGTGTTCACTAGTCCCTAAAGAGTCTGATTATCTCCTTTGCCTCAGTGGACGGTCCCCTTGCAGGTCCCTTTGGGGGAGGCTGGGAGGAAGGTCAGTGGTGTAAATTTTTGGCACTGTACCAAGGGTCCTTCTTCAAGGGGATCCAGGCTTCCCTTCATTTAAGGGGTTCTGGGTCCATAAGCTGGTTCAACCTGGGAGTTGATGGAAGGGTCATGACTGTTTTTATGATTCAGGTTAGCCTTTTGTTCGTGTGGCCTAGAACTTTTCTGTATCTACAGATCAAGGGAGAATTTAGTAGGCTTCCTGCCTATTTTGTTTCTGGGCACACCACGGTCAGCCACGTTGGGTCTGTGTAAATCCGACCCTTCTGATCGCTGCTTTGACTCTGCTGTTTACGTGGTAAGCAGACCACACGGGGAAGAGCTCGAATAGAGCCCTGGCCTGGCTGGAGGCCTGGCCCCGCTCACTCCCTTGGACATCTCTCTCAGCTGCCTGGGGCTGGGGTGGTCGGTGACTGAGACGGGATCTGCACAGATCGGATCGAGGTTGAAATTACTCATTACCTACTTGCTGTGGGCAAAATCATGACGTTCTCATAGCTTCTGTTTCCTCTTAAATAAATGGAAATGGTGCCCATGTGTTGTCACAGCAAAAGGAAAACTTGTTCTTTGGCTCCAGCAGGTGTGCTGGATATATATCTTTGAACCTGTCCTACAAATGGTGTGCTCAAGGCCATCGGTTGGTTGGAAGGGACGCAGTTAAAAGTCACAGGATGCACCATTCCTGGCAGCTTCCTGCACCCTTCAGGTTTGCCGACCACTCTGAAACACGTGCTCACGTTTAGCTTTTGTAGCTAAAATATGCCATTTCATTAGAATAGGTTATTTCTACAAAAAAAAAAAAAAATCACGACGTTTTCTGTTCTTTACTTTATGGCTTAAATGTCAAGTTCGCCCTTTCTCCACTCCCAGAGTTTGATTCCAGGGTCCGGTTTTTCTCTCTTTGGAGAAGATAAGGTGTGTCTGGGACAGGCGACTGTTTTTAGTCCTTTCCTGATGCTGTGGGAGGTCCCGTGTGTGGCCCTGGTTGTAGACTTCATTTGTTCACTGAGTCTTCAAACACGCACTGGGCCATGGTGATACAAGGGAGTGACTTTGCTCCCTCTGGGGGCAGGGGTAGTTGGGGAGAGGCAGCCATGGGCAAGCCTGTCATACAGTGTGACCCACATGCCCATGCAGGTACCAGTCACCGTTGCTCTTGGCCCAAGTTGTGCTTCATGGAAGATGTTGAGCCTGTGAGATCTGCAGGCTCAAGTGGCCTGGGCATGGGATTCGGGAATCAAGAGGCCATGGACTTAGTCCCGAGGCTGACACAGACTGCCATCTGTGTCCTGCTCAGTGGCCTCGGCGTTCGTAGCTGTAGCGTACAGAGGGTGGGCACTAGACATGGTGGCTGGAGCCCAAGTCAAAACCCATGAGCCAGTCAGCTGCTTCAGAGTCATCATTTCACCCATTAAAAAAGTGAGAACCTGGCCCTGGCAGGTGTGGCTCAGGGGACTGAGTGCTGGCCTGCAAACCCAAGGGTCGCCGGTTCATTTCCCAGTTCAGGGCACACGCCTGGGTTGCGGTTCAGGTCCCCAGTCGGAGGTGTGTGAGAAGCAACCACACATCGATGTTTCTCTCCCTCTCCTCCTCCCTTGCCCTTTCTCTAAAAATAAATACATATAATCTTTAAATTAAGAAGAAAGTGAGAATCTGGTTCGTCAACATCAGAAATGCTTGTTCTGGGGGCGTTCTGGAATCTGTATTTCTGCAGAGCCTCCCTGCCTTAACTCATTGTGAGACACGGCCCCTTTGGGGGGGACCCTGGATGCTTCTCAGCCCCCCTTCTTCCTAAGGCTCCACTCCCCACCCTTTACCACCGAATGCCCTCTTAGGTGTTTCCTTCAGAAAACCTTCTTGACTTCTCTCTGATTGGCCCTCGAGAGATTTTTTTCGTGCCTCTGTGCAGAAATACAAAAACAGAAGCAGAACTCATCCATTTTGTCTGTTTACTCTGCTGTCTGTCCCCTGCCCTGGCCCAGGGGTTCTTGAAGCCGATGACGGTGCCACTGCCTCTCAGCCCCCTCTGGGCCGGCCCACTGCCCCGTACATAGAATATGGCCAAAGGGGGTTTGCAGAGATGTGGCAGGGTGGGGAGTGAGTACATTGCTGAAACTGAAGATCAGCCCTTCCCTCTGACTGTCGGCACTTCTAGAAAAGATTTAAGAGATGTTTAAAATCAATCGCTCCAACATATTAGGGATTGCTCACCGAGTTATTTAATCTACATGGGCCCCTTTCTCCTATGTATCCGATTGTTACAGAGCTAACTTTATTCTGTCCTTTGACCTTGAAACCCCCTCCCATCCCCCGGGATGCTTATGGAATCACTGGGAAGAGAGGGGAGGAAGATGAGCTGGAAACCAACAGGTTAAACTTAGGTGTTTTGCAAATATAAGTTCTTCCGAAATATTATTTGGCAGCCTGCTCGCTATACCTCCTCCCTTCCCTTGTTGAAAGAGACAACCGACAACCCGCCTGCCCACATCCTCCCCTGGATGGAACGGAATTGCAGCGAGAAACAGAGTTGATTTCCTGGTTGCCCGCCCACTTGCCGAGTTCTGGGCACCATCCCACGCTGTTTGCATCACCGGGCCACTTACTCACGCTGCCAAGGTTGCATATTAGATTTAGACACATTTGGGTGAGGATGAAGGAAGCCTGAGGGCAGAGGGTCACACTTTGCCAGGAGAGCTGGGTAAAACTGCGCGTCAGTCTTCCTGCTTCTGGGTTCATTCAGCACAGGACGTTCATGAAAAAGTAAAAAGCTCATCTGAGCAGAGATTAATTTGTGTATTCCTCTACTTTCATCTGTTGGGTCTTTGAATTTTTGGAAACATAAAGGCTGAAACATGTTTCCTGAGGGTTTCTCCCATGTGCCTTCTCATTTCACTGTTTTGATCTTCGGGGTACATACTGACTTGGGAAAAGACCCAGTATCATTAAAAGAAATTGTCACCTCAAGGTCCTGGTTCCTGATTGTCGTTTGGGTGACGTGGCTGAGATGGGGTTCTAAGCCGGCTCTGTTCATAGATGCTGTTGTTCCCTGGCTCTGCCCAATCCCTGTCTGGAGTCGAATGTTCCATTTAGACAAGATTGCTAAGGAGCAACGTAACTAGATTCATTAGCCTAGTGCCGAAAGCTCCTCTGAAGAGTTATTTTTGTATTCATACAATTTTAATATTTGGGGACAGGCTGTGCCACTTTCCAGGTGCCAGAAGTGATCACTCAGTTTTTTCTTTTTTATTAGGTGCTATTTTCACTTCAAAAATATTTTATTTTTTTTGGACTGCTTTGTGCCTTTGACCCAGTTCTTCTGCCTGGGATGTGTGTCCTACGAAGATGAGGTTTATGATATGAATAATACCTGGAATATTAATTCCTTCAGGATGAAATCACTGACCCCACCCTCCAACACGCGGGCGCACACACACACACACACACGCATGTGTGTGTACACACTCCTTCCCACACATGCATGCTTTGTGTGAATAAAGCGTCTTTGGAGGCCTCTGGGGAGAACTGACTTTCCTCACCTTTTTGGCAGGAGCAAGAACCTGCAGAGGCCTTGGGGGATGCAGCAGGAGTGACTGAGGCCTCCGCACTGACCGAGCTGGGCAGTGCTGCCTTTTCTGCCCCTGGGGGCAGGGCTGCTATGCCCAGGGTGGGTGTGCCGTGAAGGAGGGACCCCAGGGCCTGCTGAGACGAGAGCACACCGTTCTCAGAAGTGAGCTGTCAGCAGCCATATCCTCACACTGTAATTTGCTGCAGCCTAGAAATGAATAAGTGACAGCTAGGAAAAGGGCTTTAGAATAATTGCAGCTAAAGGTAAAAACATTACAGCAAAGACATTACAGGCTACCACTTATACTTGTTTCTGTGCACGAAGGGGCTGAATGTTTGGGGGCCCATAAGATGTTCACGAAAGACCGTCCTTGGTCATTTTATTTGTGACTAGTCCAACACATTCTTTATGTTTTTTGTCATCTCATAGTGGCTTTGGTTTTGCTGACGTGACATTGGAGTGAGCTGTGACAATTTTCAGCAAGGTGACTCGGGGTTATTTCACCTGAGGGGTGCAGTTCTTTAACTTGTGCATTGCTGGGGGCGGGGCGGGGGCGGGGGCGGTGCTCTTGTTTGTTCTTGGCTGGGTGCCCTCAGGCCTGCTAGGTGATTTTTGTGAGTTTTAGCATTTGAAAAGGTCTTAGCCCGAAACCTATCTTTAAAAATGTCTCCCCACCTCTCAGCGGAGGTAGCTCAGCCTAGAGATGTCCTTTTTTCCCCCCGTAAATTGAACTGCAGAATAACTGTCCATTTTGGCAAACTGTTTTGTACCAAATAAGTACACTCATTAATTTGCTTGACAGAGGAAAGGAGATGAAATATCTGAACTTGAGAGACAATTCTAAATACCAGACTTGCCCTGGAAAGTCACAGAGTCCATCCTGTGCCCTTTGTCCTCTTCGATTTCCAGCCGACAGACTATTTGGATCTAGTTTCTAAGACAGACCCGTTTGATGGTCTAAACCAGGACACTTCCTTGAGACTATCAGGTTAGCAACGGCAAAGGTTAGTTCGTGATGTTTTTCAGGAGGGAAGATAAAGAATCTTGGATGAAAAGGATCTTGGAGATCTTAAGGTCATGTTTCCCAGTGCGTGGTGTTGAAGGTGAGTTAGGTATGAACACTGGCTTTCAGAATACACTGCAATAATGATTTATTCATGTTAGTGCATCTTAGAAAAAGTATAACAATCAAACCTCTGGTTTTACAGGTTTTCTTGCTTAGGATAAGACTAAGGTGAGGCATCTCAGGAGAAGCAATATTTGGTGTAATAGGGGCTGGAAAATGGAGAAGCCGCGTCTTGCCTGTGACGGAGCTAGAGAGGCTCCGACTTGCCAGAGTCTACTTGGTGGCGACCTTGAGCCTAGAGTCCGAAAAAGCGTGTGCCATTTGTGAATGATGACAAGGACAACTAGCCTTTTTTTGTGTATTTACTGTGTGATGCAAAGTGACTTCTATCATTAATCTCATTTAATTCTCGCTGCAGTTCTTTGCATTAGGTAACCACTGCTAATATTTTTATTTTACAGATAAGTAAACTGAGTGTAGAGAGCATGAGTAACTTGTCCAAGGTCATGGAGCCTGAAAGAGGCAGAGCTGAAGGGACGAAAAGAAGGATCACACATGACTTCTCTTCGGCCCACAAGAATAGTTAAGATCAAAGAAGACCTTGAGGAAGGATCCTTTTGTTAGGAGATTTAAAAGCCTGGGGAGCAAATATTTATCAGGAATTTAAGTGTTCTGAATTGCTAGGCACCAGGGACCCAAAGACAGGCCCAGAGACTTGTGAATTCTGGGTTTTGCAGCCTTATTGGAATGGGGGACTCTTCACACTTTCCTGGGGCAATTCTCTTTATGTATTAGCATTTTAAATGCTGAGAAGCCTGCAGTCAGAAATCTCTTTGTTGTTGTTTTTTTGTTTTTTTTTCCCCTGTAATATTGATGACTTTCAAACTCAGTTAAACACAGGTTCCCGTTTTCTCCAGTAACACCTGGTATGTTTTGCAGAACCCATATTCCCTGGAATACCCATTTGGGACCCAATCTAATCCTTTCAACTGACTTTACATGTGAGTAATCCGAGGCCCATGATGAGTTGGCCCAAGTCAGAACTAGTTGTTGGCAGACTTTGTGTTATGGATTCATTAATTTGACAGATACAAATCTCGCGTGTCCCTGGGGCCAGGCGTTCTAGGAGCTGGGGCGGCCCTGGGAACAAAAAGCTACAGACATCAGAAGTCACAGCAGCAGTTCTAGGTAATGGTAAACCTGTGAAAGTGAGAAATCCTTACTTTTTCTGCATCTTCTGACGGCAGGCATGCCTTCTGCATCTCTGGCTTCTCAGTTTCTCACATGGGGCAGGCATGCATCTTTAATAAATATTTGTTGAGGAAATGAATGAGTTGTTGATGATTGGGGAAGCAGGGTCTTTCCTATTCTGTTAGGGAATAGCCAATTTAAAAACATTGCTATTGGTTTTAGTGAGTATTTAGTGCGTAATACATACCGACAGTTAAAACAAAGTGTGCTGGCAGGTCCCCAGATGGACATAGGTGTCTTGGTCAGCTCTGTTAGGAAGCCCGGTTTAGGACAGCATTGTCCTAAGACAGTCACTATAAGACAGGTTACTTATGAAAGAAGTTACATTTGAAAATCCTCTCTATAGGTTTCTTAGCATTGCTAAATTGTTTCATTGGCTAGAGTTTTCGGATCACATCTGTTGTTTGATTCCTGGGCCTTGGCCATGTTGCTAATCTCTGAGGCTCTCCCCAAATTCCGCAGTGTACAGATCCCCGAGGAGTACAAGGTTTGTTCAGATGTTAACAGAGGTGAGACCCAGAATCTTAATGGTTGGCCAGTCCTTCAGGGCTTGAATTAGGGGGAACTTCCTGTGGACACTGGGCAATGTGGCCATCTGGTGTTTTCTGAACTCCGTAGCACTCTGTGGCCTTTTAAGTCTGCCTGTGACTGCTGAACAGGACAGCATGGCAGGACGCATGGCTTGTTTCCTTTGTGCAGCACGTCTCAAGCATACAAAAAATGGCCGACGTTCATATGGCATGAGGGACATGTGGGTCCGGTGGACCAGAGGTTCCAAGCTGCCCAGGGGATCAACACTAGAGGAAAGATGAAGTCAACAAAACAATGGCTTTCCCGCATGCTTGTCTCCTTCCATGAGGAGCCTGTGACCGAGGAAGACCGCTTTGCGATGGAGGAGATGAAGGTCTGATGCTGGGCTGCTCGTGACTCTTTCCAGTTTGCTTTGTTGTCCTGGGAAGTGGGGAGGTGCCAGACTGGACCCTGCTCTGTGTTCCCCAGGGGACTGACTCCCTGCTTTTGAGAGGCCCCCACCCGGGAGGTCCGCGGATTACCCCCCAGCATAGCCCTCAGGCAGCACATGCCCAGTACTTTGTCCCCAGCACACCGGCTTGTGTTGGAGAAGGTGCCCTCAAGTTTAGGGATTAGAAATGCGGTCTTTGGGAGAGGGTGCCTGTATAATTTAAAATAAAAGAAAGGGAAGCGAATCTGACAGCTTCTGTTAAATTCCTGCCTTTGCCATGGAAATCTAGGTTTCCCCAAGAGGGTATTTCCCTCAGAAGTGATTATTTCATTTTGCATGGCTGTATGGGCTATGGCAAAATCAGACATTTATTTCTGGGGAAGAGAGGAAAAAATACTTAGATAAAAAGGTTAGGAATTGGGATAGATATTTGAGAAGTAAAATAGCGCGGGAGGCTGTGAGTTTTAGTTAGCCATAGAAAGGAAAGCCAATCTTGTAGAAATTGGGTATAGAGACACAGGCTTCGTCGTATCTGTAGGAGTTTCCTGGGGGCTGTGAGAGCAGTCAGTGTCCGGCCACAAGGACGGATGAAACAATGGGCCACGCTATGGAAGGGAAATGGTGGGCTTTTCTCTCTGTCGTAACTTTAGGGAATAATCTGTCATGTGGGGGACATGAGTGTAGGGCAGAGAGCACGAGACCTGGAGCTGGAAGGGGCCAGGCCCGAGCGCCGCCTTCCACATTTACTGCCTTAGGTGTGAGAGCCTAAACAGGCTACGGGATCCTTCGGAGGCCCGGCTGGCTCATCTGTCAGACCTCTAGAGGATGCTTTGCGGCGCTTATCAGGCCTGGCACGCCGGGAGCGCCCAGGAAGTGATAGCTTTTGTTATAAACGATGAATAGAGAAGTGTCGAAGTGGTGGCCCCACACCCGGAGAAGACCTTCCAAATACCCCTGTCATCCCTGGGGACTTCATTTAGTGTGGCCTCATGCTTGTCTGATTTTTTTTTTTAATTTCCAAAGAAACCTTATACTGCATCATTATTAGAATGCATTTTGGAGTTTTTCCAATCACTTAACTAATTTAAAAACCCTTTTCCTAGGTAGGAAGGCGGGTGTTGCCTGCTTCCCCTGTCTGTTTGCACACCTGTTTAAGCATTTTAAAATCCACCAAAGCATTTTGAAAGCATGAAGGCCAACTGCTTCATGACTAAACAAAATTCCCTAACAGTGTTGTATGTTTCTGCCAACAGCTGAATCCTCTAAGAGGCAGGAAACCACCAGCTTCTCTGTTAGTGCTGTTGATGTGTTGAGACTTGTACCAGGTCTCTTAGGCTGAAAGGAAGCACAGATTTTTTTGGGGGAAAAAAAAATCTGATGAATTAAGCCAATAATATCTAACATCTTGGCCAGAGACATGTGAATTCTTTGTCTAAATGCACAGAAACCACTCTTTCGGGGCTGGAAAAGACTGATAAATAATGCAAATGCATTTCCTCATTGAATTTATTTCTCCGGATGCCATGCATATAATTGGTAATCAATACAGATTGTTTGCTGGCTCTGTGAAGTTGTTTCAAGTTGGGATAAGGACGAGTCTGAGGTGTTGAAATAGGGGAAAGCTAATCCCCTAATGCTGGGATTGGCTTTAACCTTATTAGCCAGCTGTTCTCACCAGTAGAGCTCACCAGTCAGACTGGGCACAAACATCTCAGTTGCACAATGCCATTGGATTGTGAACCTCATTCTTTAAAGGCTGCCACTGGTATGGGGACAGAGGCACCCCTTGTCTGCATTTTGGGAGCATAGGTTGGCTCCTTGGTCTCACTTAGGTTAGAAACACCACTACCCATCCCATATCTACCATCAGGGCCCCAATCTCGGTGGTCGAATCTCAGTACTTGGGTACTGAGTACTGAGTAATCCGAGTACTCAGAAACTCCGTACTCGGGCCAGTTTTGGCCAATAAACGTGGTTAGCCCCTCTGGCAGGCTGTCCCCTGCTGCTGTTCATGAGGCATGACTCTTACATCCCTGCGTGTTGGGGGAGCATTCAGAAAAATCCACTGCAGCTCCCCTTTTTGAGAAAGCCTTTCATTTTCCATTATTTTCCTTTCGCAGCTTCATCCATTTGCAGCACAGTCAACCCCGAAGAAACCAGGGTTGAACTGAGATGATGGTTTCAAAACAGCATGGAGTGGGGAGGATGGGATTAGAGTGGAGAATCTGCAGCCTCAGGGTTGCTTAGCTGTGAGAGGTGGAGGCCTGTCCTCACTGGGAGGGATTTATAGCATCTGGCCAGAGAGCACTGTGGCCCCAAGGGGCTGTGATATTTTGATAAGATGTTTGTGGAGGTGGCTGGATACAGAGCAGAGGAGGTTTCTGAAGGGTGTAAGCAATCTTGAGCCCTCCTGGCTGATAATTGCAAAATGTATGTGTGCAGGGAGATCGGAAAAGACGTGGTGGGCAAGGTAGAAGGAGAGTCCAGTTGGCTAAGAGTGGAAAATGAGGGGGTTGGGGGAGGAAGCTATTTGAGAGAGAACTTGGCATATATTTGGTATTTGTATCTGTTTTTCTCTTGAAATGGGCTGATGTGTTGGCAAGAAGCTTCTGGCTGTTGTCAGAGATATGAACATCTGTGCTGCTTTGCAGAAAACTCAGGATTCTGAACTGTGGCTGCCACTCACTGCATCTACTCATCAAGGGAGTTAAGCATCTCCTGCTCAGATCGTGTTTTTAGCAAGAGGACGTGGCTTCTGGCTCAGGGCTCTGCTTTTACGTACCACGTGGCAGGACAATTTCCAGCAGTGGAATTTGAGGCCGTCATACAGGGGCGCAGACTCGGGGTAAATTAGCTTTGCCTGTTTGGCTGGAAAGAAGAATGAGAGATTCTAAGGGAGCAAGGTGACTGTGACACAGACATGCAAAGAGGACCATCGAGAGGTGTGGCAAATGCTTTGAAGCCTTTGCTAGTCATCTTAGCTGACGTTAGATGCTCTTGTAGTGATCTCAGAACATTGATGACAACAGAATGAGAGTGTAGTGGTGATGACTTCAGTCCACTGAGGGTTGGGGGGGGGCGGGGCGGGGTGTCACCCTGGGCGTCCACATCGAGCCAGCACGCTGCCCATCTTCCCCACCTGTCTTCCGTTGGCCAGAACCCAACCACAGGTGTGGCCAGCTGCAGATGAGGCTGGGAAACCACAGCCCTTACTGTTCTCCCCGGACAACCATGGAGTCAGATTTGTGGGGTCTGAAGTTTGTGACAGTTTGGGGCTCATGTTAGAAAATAACACAGAATTAGATGCACAAGGGAATGTTTACTAGAATTGGAAGGGCTCAATCCAGCGAGAGGCCCTGCAGGTGAAGTTTCCTTAGCCTCGCGGTAAATGCCTCGCTGCACCTGGCTGCGTGACCAGAACCGTGCCTTGTCCCTGCTTGCAGCCTAACCACACTGCCCTTGTTTGTGCTTCCACGGAGCACTCAGTACCAGTGAGGACGTGGCAGGCCGCTGCCTTACACGGCCCTGCGCCGGGGTCCTTTGGCCCTGCGTGCTGAGAGCCCATGGCCCGCCCTGGGCTTTGACCTGGGGATCTTACCTGTTGGACTCTGGGTGCTGTCAGGGGCTGAGGACAGGGGTGTGGGGGCAGATTCAGAGTCACTGGAACCCACCACCACTGACTCCGTGTCCCTTTACTTTCCCAAAACCGAACATTCCCTCTGTTGATAAAATGAGCATAAACAGAGGAGCATGTGACTCAGGCTGGTGTCAAGATTAGTTGGGATAGTATATTAAAGGCACTTAGCATCATGCCTGGACCTTAGTAAAAGCTTAATATTCATGCTGTCTCTTTTATTATCAGGCACTCTTGGCAAAGATTTATGTTTGAAGGTGCTCAGTCCTCATTAGTCATATGTAAAAAAAAGGAAAACATTCCAATTGTCCAATGATGGGACAGGCTCCTTACAATGGACTAGTACACTATCTATAAATATTTTGTGCAAAGAAAAGTGCATATAATATAATCTGTGAAAACAGGATGATATGAAGAGTATGATCCAAGTTATGTAAATAATGAGTAAATTTAAAAACTGTGAAATCATGAAAACATTAGCACCCACTGCCCCTGAATGATGAACTTTAACATACCCAAACTTTATTCTCATCTTTATCGTTTTCTGCATCTCAGGAGTTGTAATTATTTAATAATGACATTACTGTTCCTCTCTTACAAATAGCAGTAATGCAGCCTTAATTTTGCCTCATACTTTACTGTTTGGAAAGTGCTACCACATTACATTTAATTTTCTGACAACCCTCAGAAACAAAAAAGGGGGAAAGACTTATATTTTTAACAGAAAAAGATAAACCCACTCAACCCCTCAAAACTTGGCGTTTACTGAAATTTCCAGATAACGTAGTCACAGAAACTTCCATCTCCTTCCTCATGTTCCTCTGCTTAATTCTGCTCTTCACCAAGCACTGTATCAAAGGTCAAAAACTAGACTCTTTTCGGTGAACATAGTTTTTTTCTGTTTATATTTTTAATTGCAAGTATTTTAACACTAATGACTTGCATTATACTTTTATGGAAGTTCTAGAATAGCGCTTGGAACCTTAACCTTGTTCTACCAGAAAACACTGTCTGCACTCAGCCAAGGAGTTCAGAAATGCACGTGGGGTCAGAGCCTACCTGCTCTCCCTCCCCGTGTTCCGGGCTCCACCCTCCCCTGTAGGTCTGGCGCTGGGGGCTGGGGGCTGGGGGCTGGGGTTCCTGGGGCAGTCTCTAGGACCCTGGGCACCTAATCAGATCACCCTGGATGGTCTTCTTTCCCCGCTGCTGGCTGCTGTTCTGTACCTGGCATCTGTCTTGTCCCCAGTGCCAGATCCCCTGCCACAGTAACCCACAGAGAGCCAGGCCCGTGGTTCACAGTCCCAGCCCCTCCTTCCTGCCCTCCTGGCCCTCCGCTGCAGAAGCCGACCTTAGACCTTAGCCTTGGGCCTGTGCCCCGAGCCTGGGGCTGACGCCTCCTTCTCAGGCCTGCATGAAGCTTCCTCTGATGCCCACCACCTGTCTCTGTCTGGAAATACCGCCGCTTCCGAGGATCCCCTCTCCACACCGGGCCCTGCCTGGTCCTGCTGCTTCCAGGTCTGATCTGCAGATACTGACCTGGTTCCCTGAGCTGACTCTGGCGCATCCTTGGCCTCGATACTCGGCAGGTGCAGAATTTGGCTGGCACAGCACAGTCCCTGCTGCCGAAGCTGCCTCTCTCTGCTTAGGGCCTCACCCCCACCCCTAGGGCCTGGGCAGATCCAGTTCCGGTCTCCCGTGGGCCTTCCCTACCTCACTGCACTGAACTGGGCCAGGTCACCAGATACTCCCCTTTGAAAAGACAATCTGTTTTCAAGTTGCTAACTGCATGGAGGACAGCCGGCTGCAGGCTGCCGGAGCGCCGGAGGTTGGGGGATGGGGTGACTTGTGCCGACCTATACTTAGGGGTAGAACATTGATTTCAACTTTAATTTAAAAAAATGCTCTTCGAGGCAGTTCAAAATATGTTGCGCTTTCTACCTGTAATGGTCTCAAGTCCCGGGTATATGTGGAGTGGAAGTCTTCGTCTTCTTCTCTAATAGGCAAGGTAAGTGGAAAGGATGGGTGGGGAAAGGGGTCCTAAGTGAGGGCTTGGGCTGCCGTGTTAGGTGCTGGGGCTCCCTTGACAAACTGCAGCGGCTTAAAACGATAGACATTGGTTCCGTCACAGTCAGGATGCTTGGGGTACAGGGTCAAGGTGTCAGCAGGCCCGGCGCCCGGGGAAGTCTGGGGCGCCGTTCCTTCCTTGGCTCTTCTAGCATCTGGCAGCTCCCGGCTCTCCTCGGCTTATGCAGCAGAACTCCTTTCCCCGGCTCTGCCTTCGCATGGCCGGCTTCTTTCTCTGCCTCCGACTTTGCAGGGCATTTCCCTCTTCTTGTCAGGGTACCGGTCACATTGGATGAGCCTCCACCCGAATGACCTCATCGTAATTTGATTACATCCAATAACCCTGTTTGCAAGTGAGGTGGCCGTCATGGATACCACGGGTTACAACTTTGATGTCACTTGTTGAGAAACACAATTCAGTTCCTAACAGCTGCCTGCGATTCAGTCCCACTACCCCCCTCAGTGGCGCGGCCAGCAGCAGGACTGCCCCGGGTCTCTGTCCTCGGCTGGACAGTGGATGTAGGGTGGTTGTGAAGATCACATGAACTAATGCCTGGGGAGGTAAGTAGCTGCCTTGTAGGAAGCACGCAGGGGGGGTTAGTGTTTACAACCAGTCACTTCCAGGCCTTCGATTTCCCCAGTGAGCTGGTGGGGACATTGAGGAAGTGAAGGAGCCACCGAGGTCACGGGTAGGCAGAAGTTTAACTTGTTCAGTGCCGTGATGTGCAGGGTTCCTCTGCACACAGACGTTGCTTCTGAGACTGTTGTCAGCACTAACTTTGCTCCAGTATTTGCTTGACCGAAATCACCTGTGCTGCTTTTTAATTGGATTTTTTTTTTTTTGGTGTTGAGTTGCATAAGTTCTTTGTAAATGTTGGATATTAACCCCTTATCAGATGTATCATTGGTGAATATGTTCTCCCATTCGGTGGGTTGTCTTTTCATTTTGTTGATGGTTTCCTTTGCTGAGCAAAACCTTTTTAGTTTGATGTGGTCCCCTTTGTTTATGGTTTTCTTTCCCTACCCTTGCCTGAGTTTAAAGTGAATGTGAAGTGACTGCCTTGGGCCCTTTCTTGCTGCAGGAGTATCCAACCTTTGGGCGTCTCTGGGCTGCACTGGAAAAAGAGTTGTCTTGGGCCACACGTTAAATACACAAACACTAGCAAAAACTGATAAGGAAAAAGAAATTTTTTCTTTCAGGGTTTTAAGTAAATTTACAATTTTGTGTTGGGCTGCATGCATAGCCATCGTGGTACGTGGGTTGGACACCCTATGAGGATCTAGGCCTGAGCTGGACGGAGCAGGTGTGTCCATCCTTTTGGGATTGTCCCATAAGACACGGGCACTGCTGACTCCAGGGGCACAGCTTATGGTGGTGAATGAACTTGCTGCTGGGATGCTGGGGGTGGTGGGGCAGGACCCTTGAGGGGGACTCTCGGGTCCTCCCTGGGGCTCCGTGAGGTTGGGGAGTGGCATGGTCACATGGTTGTGGTGTGAAACTTGAACCATATTCTGACAGCTGAATTGTTTGATGGCATTGGGATTCCCAAGATCCTAAAAATCACAGCTCATAGCTCTGGAGACCATATCTGTCTATTCTAGTGTCCATCAGGGTAAATCCTAACAGTGCCTGCAAGTCAGATCGCTCTTCCCCTCCCTGCTTCCTCTTTGCGAAGTTTGTGTCATCACCTTCACAGGGGCAGCGTGTTTGACTCAGAAAAGATGCTACAACTGAAGGCCTGAAGCCTGACGCCCAGTAGAGGAAGGGTTCACAGGTGCTTCAGTGATTTCTCTGACATTTTCAGGTTCTGTCACTGCAAACCTGAAAACACAGGCTTGAATCTGCATGCTTGGTTGGCGGTGCTCATCCACCGAAATGCACGTTGGAAAGAGCGTAGATTTCGTCAGGGAGCACACTTGGAAGGGAATTTGTATGTGGGCCTGTAGACGTCCTGCGAATGTTGTTCTAAGCTGTGTTGAAGAGGTGCTGTAGCTGTGTGGTTTATGAGTTGTTGAGATGCTATTTATTTTTATTACATTCCGCTCTTCCTTTTTCCCAAAGCAAGCAATTGAGACTTAATGTTTAAGTGGGATCCATGGACTTTATATTCAGAATTATTATTACTTTAATTCGTGTTTCATTTCCCTTCAAACTCTGCGATACCTTCTGGAAGACAAACCTTGTTGTGTATCTTTTTGTATATAAGTTACTTTCCTTTTTGGTATTAATGATTGCAACCACAGCCAATGAACATTAGTGCACATTTATTATGTGCCAGACACTGTGTTAACTGGTATAGACAGATTATCATTGTTTTTTATATCAATAGGAGACTTTTAAGGGGTGCCTGTTAGAATGCACATTTTCTAATGAGAACCCTGGGCCTGGGGAGACACATTTGCTGAGGTGATGCTTTCGTAAGTGGTAGAGTCAGGGTTTGAACCCAGATATGCTGAGTCGTGATCCCAGGCCCCTCCAGCTCATACTCTCGATGCCGTAGATGCAGGCAAATCTTTGCATCGGTGGGGGGAGAACTGCAGCTACCGCCTGCAACTCGTGAGTGATTCGAAAACCTTCGGCCTTTCCATTCAGTGAACATTTTGGGTCAGGGGATTGATCCCCTTTGCATAACCTGTTTGATTAGGTTGACATTGCGCTAATTCGCACAGGCGGCGGCTGACTGTGAGCAGAGACGTCCCAGCAGGGCTCTGGGTGCGGGAGAAATCAGCATGGAATTAGGGAACCGCAGGCTTCCACATAGATAGCCTTGGCAGCTGACTCAGTTGTCACCCAGATGAAAACTGTGGCCCAAAGTCTGTGTTTCAGAATGTAGGATGTAACTTGGTTTTGTGTAATAAATAATGCCAAGGTCAAATCAGCTTAGCTGTCTGGTTGAAAATGTTAAAAAATTTTTTCTTTTTCAGGAATTTCTCAAGGACTTTCATATATACTACGTGCATTGCAATCTGCATGCGCAAAATAAAAGAGAGGTATGAAGTGTTTTTGGAATGTACCTGGCAGTTGTTCGTTTGTTCTTATGTTCTGGCAGGCAAGGTTGCTTGCGAGGCACCCAGGCTGTGTTGGGTTGGATTATTCCAGTATAGCAGTGAAGATGACTCTGTTGGGAAGTGACAGCAGACAGAGATCCCGGTGGCCTCAACAATACAAGCGTGTAGAAGTGAAAGGGTTAGAGGTAGAGTGAGCTGTGGAATTAGTCGGTTGGATTCAGCTACTCCCTGGGTCATGTAGGGGTTGGTTTCTTTTTGCTTTCAACCCTCTGCCAGAGTTGAAGTTTGGAGCTCGGCATGGGACAAACGCCCCTAGCAAATAAGCCGTGTGATGATCCAGAAAGGCCGGAACGGGAGTCTGATTGCTTTTAGGAAAAGTGAGTTGGGTGCGTGGATGCTTGAGAGGCCGTCCACCGTGGGCAGTGAGCTGGGCACGCCTCTCTGCTCAGCCCAGTACGCGTGGCTGTTCTATATGTGACATACCGATATTTTCTACACTTACCTCTAAACAAAACAGTTCTCCCCCTGGGTACTCAGAGGGGCTGTTGTGCATATTTCAGTTGCCTATAGTGCAGTCTCATGGGCCTGACCAGGTACTAGTAGTGCTGGTAGCTCACGTGGAAGAAGACTTGTAACATTTTCTTTGCAACATGAATGTTCTCATGACGTACCCATTCCTTGCTCCATGATTCCTGGGTACACTTACTGCTTTGATGTGACACTATCCCAGGGCATCTGTATTGACTTAACCCTTTCACTTTACTGCTTGCAGGTTTTCCGTCAGTTCTCAGAAAAATGCTCCAGGGTGACTTACCGAATGACAGGCTGGAGCTTTAGCTAGCCAGAAAAAGAGAAGTCAGGGCTGTCAGTCTGCTTGTTCCATGGACACTCATTAGGGGATTTCTTCTGAGAAGTGAGAAATGCCGTCGGACACCTTGATTCATTTGATAGCCGCCCTTCTTAGCCATGTTGCACTGACTGGTTTATTCTTCCGTTGTTCAGTGTATTGACTGCCCGCCTGCTGTGTACAAGGTGTTATGTGGATTCTACAGTGACCAAGACTTTCTTAGGAAACGCAGCCTCCCCGGCGTTGCAACCCAGTCAGGGAGATGAGACAGGCACAGGAATAGCTCGTGCAAAGGTTCAAGTGCGAAGGGGGCTGAGAAGGTCTAAGGGGCTGGCAGGAGGGTCAGAGTCCTGGTGAGATAAGGAGTCACAGGTGGGTTGGGGGACACTGAAGAATGGGGACTTCAGACAGAGGAAAAGTTAGGAAAAGGGTAAATAATCCAGTTTGGCCAGAACCTAAATGTTATGAAGCAATTCAAAAAGAAAATGAATTGGTTGCATTGCTTCTTGTATGAGTGATTTATTGTTGCATAACAAATTACTCTGGGCTGTAGTGGCTAAAGCAAGAACAAGCTTTTGTTATCTTTCATCGCTTCCGTGAGCGAGTCCGGATTCCAGGAGCAGCTCGGCTGGGAGGTTCTGGCTCCGACTCTCTCTCTCCGAAGGCTGTCGTCAGGGGTCAGCGGGGGCTGCAGTTATCGGAAGGCCCCCCAAGGGCTGGAAGGCTTGCTCCATAGAGGCTCATTCACGTGCTTGGGAGGTGGGTACTTGTCCTTTGACGTGCTGGCTGGCCTCCCTCAAGCGTTTGAGATAGCAACAGTCATGTGGCAGCCACGTTTTTCCTGATCTAGCCTTGGCGGTCACACAGCGTCGTTTCCCAAACGTTCTGTGTGTTGGAAAAGGCCAGTCTGAGGGGAGGGAGTGTCAGAGAAAGGGCGCACATATTTTAGAACCTATACTGTTCTCGAAAAAAAATATTGACAGAAGCCGTCACAATGGTTGCATTGTGACGGCCTTTCTTCAGTTGTTTCTCTGCAGTGTTTACCCACGTTAGTGGACATGCTAGACTGTTTTGATTGGTAAACTACAATACAAATAATGTCTGAAGTGGTTTTTCACCTACTGAACTAGTTACTTAAAATAAAAAATGGTAATCTATTCAAAAGATATCTTGTCGCAGAAATGTACTATATAAGATACTAAAGTATAAGTGGCTCCGGCTGAGGGAAGGTGGTGTGGTGCCCAGCTCCGCTCCTCACCCCTGTCCCCCACAGTGCCTGGGACAGCCTCTGCACCCTGCGAACAGAGCTCTACGTCCAGTTCCTTTATGATTTTCTTCGGGAATTCAGTTTGTTCTTTTGAAGAACCCTCCCCTATTCAGGGATTTAGAGTTGCTTTGTAAAATGTATTCTAATCATCAGAATTCTTTTCTGTATCTTAAACACCTGGTTGAGCTGTGGCACCGAATGGTTGTTAGTTAGCCTTGTTTCGGGCAAACCATTTGTTTTGTGGGTGGAGGTGGGGGGATGGCCGAGAGCGAGGAAGAATTGGAATCTGAGCCAAGGCGCCCCCCGCGCGTTAGTCAGATACAGAGTTGGTCCTGACACATGACGTTGTAGTCACGGCAGTGACAGTCGTGAGCCTCCATTCTCTGCGACGTCAAATCCCAAGCCATGGCAAACCTATCACCTCAAACCAGCATAGTCTCACCGCTGGGGTGGGAGGCACAGCTCCGAGAAATGGAGACCGGGTGTGCTTTTGTACGAGTCTTTGATAATTACCAGACATGACGGGAGATTTTTATGAACCAGATAAGGGAAAATGTGCTCATTTGTCATATGAATTTGAATTTTGTCAACATAACAATGAACTGCCAAGGTCCCTCCCCCCGACCCTTTCCCCACAAAAAGATTATATGCATGAAAGGCACCCTTTCATACAATTGAGAAGTTGGAAAAGCAAAGTACACCACTCCTCTCTAACACATTTAGAAGAGCCCGCAAAATTAAGCTTTATTTGAAGAATGTTGAGGGTGAAAAGCATGAAGACATTAATTTCCCTCCAGTGTAACATCCCACTTTTATTGCTACTCCAACCCACTCTGCCCCCTTGTTCCTGGAAAGGAAAGAGGATGTAGCTGGCTGCGGGGATTTCTTCTGAAAGAAAGAGGTGTTGTTGCAGACGGGGAAAACCTGGAAGAAACCCGAGGCTGCCTGGCGAATGAAAGAAAGGAGACCTTCTTTCACAAAGATGCGTGTGGGGGGGGGGCGATTAGGGTTCTTTGAATTCACCCAACAGCAGTCACTATTAATACCTGTGGGGGTTCCCATTTAGAATCTGTCGGCAGGGTCTCGAATGAATCACTACCTCTCCATAATTATTTCTTAAAATGGTTTTCTAGGAGCCAGTAAAAATGCCGTGCTGCTTCCTGTTTCTGTTTCCCGGTCTCGCTGTTCCAGGTTTTATTCTGAAAATGTAGGCGTGGGAACAATGCCTCAGCTCTTAGTACCAGGGTGCCTGGCATGGAGAGGCATCATTAGATGTCAGGTCCCTTCCTCCTCTTGTCACACATTTTGCACCGACCCCCACACCCACATCGGAAGGGGGTCAGACAGTGTGAAAGTAGGTGGCTTACACATAGCATCTTTCTTTCCTTCAGCTAAAAATCTTTCACTCATGTTTTCTTCCCTTCGCAGCTTACCTGTTTCTCTCCCAACATGCAACCCACTGGTTTTTATTTCTTTACCGAAATACGCCAGGTTGCCTTGGTCTCCGGCTGGGCCAGCAGACCCAGGGATAAGGTCTCATTCTCTAATTGTATCTGTTTTCTCTTGTGGGAATGAAAAAAGTGAGTATTCTAAACCTGTATTCTGTTTTCATCCCTGTATGCCAGTCACTCATTCACCCATTCATTCCTGCAGTCATTCCTTCATTCCTTCAGTATAACGTTTATTGAGGGTCCACTGGGTAGAGTCGTGTGTGTGATGGGGTGGGGCGTGGGGCATGGAGGCGATTGACCTGGGCAGGTGGTCTGCTCTCCCTGCTGTTTAGTTCACAGTCTGGTGGGGGGCTGTAGAGGCAGACAGGTAAATAAGTAGGTGCATGTCCAACAAGCATTTATTGAACTCCTGCCGTGTACAAGGAACGGCATCAAATCTTATGTAGATAACCAGATTTTACTAAACTCGATCCTTTCTTTCAGAGTTTCATAGGTTACTACACATAGGTTACTATACATAGGAAATAAACACATATCTAATTTAGCAAAAATTTAGAGAGCTTTCTGCGTGGCAGTCACTAAACTGTTATAGTTGGGGAGTTCCGGTTTACTTTCACATTAATGACATTAAATAAGCCCTTTGGAGCTGGAGCAATTAGAGAGGGAATTGTAGAGGAAGCAGGAAGCAGAATAGTAAAGTGTAGCTAAGGGCTCTGACCCTGGAAATCAGTTAATGTCTGGGTTTGGGTATTATTCCATTACTTAATGACCATGTGACTTTGGGGTGGGGGAAGTTAATTCGCTGTCCAGAATTCAGTTTTGCCACCAAAATTATATTTTCTTGATGGCTAAAGGTGGCTAAACCAGTATCTTTTATCCCACCCATTTTTACACAGTGTCACTGGGACATTCCTCTCATCTAGCGATAAGATTTATGTCCCTTCTCTTTGACCGTGAGTAGATTGTTGTGTCCACTTTGACCTTCAAACTATAGCAGAAGTGGTGCTACGGATCTTGCAAGGTGAGACCATGGAACACGCTGTGCACTTCCATCTCACTCTGTGGTGTTGGAGCTTGTAGGCCGGCCGCCATGCTGCGAGGGAGCCCAAGCTCCTTGTGCAGGAATCACCTAAGTGGGCAGAATCCAGGCCCCTGGCCCACAGGCCTGGCTGAGCCCCCCGCTGACAGCTGCATGGCTGAGCCATCTTCAGCGTGGATCCTGTAGCAGGTGCAGAGTGAGCTGCCCGGACCAGCTCTACCTGGAGCACAGAGCAACCAGGCCCACCTGACCCTGCCAGATTGTAGCCTCATGAGCAAAATAAATGATGGTTCGTGGTTGAAGCCACTGAGCTTTGGGATGGTTTATTACCCAGCAGTAAGTAACCAGAACATTTGCCATATGAGGTTGCTAAGAGAATTCAGTGAAATGATGTATATAAACCAGCAAAAAACTAATGCTTCACTAATGATAGCGCTTGTCGTTATGGTCAGTAGTTGTGAAGATATCTCACAGACATCAGCATTCACACAAAGGGAGGTCACAGTCTACAGTCCCCCTGCCTAGAGTTCATTGATCCAGCTCTGTCACTGCATCAGTATAGTGTGAGGATTATTGAGTGACCAAGTAATGTTTCTTTCGACTTTTGATATTAATAGATCTAGTCTCAGGTTAGTTAGGATGAGCACCTCTATCTTCCTGTGTCTTTGGGAACAGGAGTCTTTTTTCTTAGAAGTTGGGTGTAAAGCTATTTGCAGAATGTGTTGCAAGGTTCTGAGTGGCTTAACACGGAAAGAGGCAGTTTAGTGAACTTGAACAAAGAGAGAACACTTCAGGCAGTTGGGGCGGGCTTGGCTTTAATATACACGTACCTTGCTAATAAATCCAGAAATGTTGTCATTAGTCCTTAATGCAGCAGAAAAATTAGGCTGGAATTAGTATGTGATAAAAACCTTCACAAAAGATTCATTAACAAGTCCCTACTTTTGTTCATTTAAAACATGATTCAGTTTACCAAAACTTAATTTACAAATAATTTTTCAGGATAGATGCCAATTTGCAGCACCTGAACTCCTGCCAGCAGTCGCTTAAGAGGTTTTTGTTCACTCCTGGAAGGTCGGATTTGTGCCAGGAGACTCTTAGTCCAATAATTAAAATGTTAAAACAACTCTGTTCCATCATTCTGGA